>CM068955.1:29956576-29976213 GCA_035128595.1 Eptatretus atami
GTTCTCTTGTTCCACTTATGGGTACTCCACTCTACTTTCTCATTCTCCCTGTAGTTCCTTGAACTGTCTTGACTTTCCAACAATTCTCCTTCAGTTTTTCAATCCCAAATCGTGTTCTCGTTTTTCGTTTTCAAGCTTTTGTTTTCCCATTCTTCCTCCAGCTCTTCCTATCCTGGGAGTTATTATTGCTCACTCCTCTATTTCTTTTGTTCAGTCGCTCTCTCTTGTGCCAACTATGGGTACTCCACTCTACTTTCCTCATTTCTCCTGTAGTTCCTCGAACTGTCTTGACTTTCCAACCATTCATGGACTAATCCACTCTTACTTTAGAATCCATTCTCCACGTAGTTCCACACCTGTGTTGGCTAAGTCTCCTCCAGCCCCGAATTCTTTGTCCTGTGCATCGGCCAATTGTGTGACTCCCCCGTGCCATAAGTTCCTGACCCTGTCCTGGCCGTGCCGTAGTGCCTCGTTCCAATTTAATTTGGCAAATTCCTCTATATAATTTCCATCCCCCTCCTCTGCTCCAGGGTATTCCTCCAATCGTGCATTGAAGCTCGTCAATGTACGCGTCCGTCGTCCTGCTTCGCCTGCCATGACCACGTGGTTTGAACCGGTGGGGGGAAGCGTTTTCTTCGTGCAGTGCGGCTCGTTGCGCTATTATTGCCCACTCCCGCTTCGTTGTCGCGCCAAGGTGGAGCCGCGCAGCCATTTTGTGACTCCATTTTGTCCTTTTTTTTATAAAATTTCGAGTTTTACACCGATCCGCTCAAAAAAAAATCAAATCAAATTAGGACCGTTTTTTTTTTTCTTTTCCTCGCCCCTCTCGTACACCAACGGTTCGGGGGTCGAAAATGCACCACAGGTTCCAAATATCCCGCCCTGATACCAGTGTCGGATCGCGACGGGGAGATTTCTCAACCCCACTCCGGGAACCAATTGTTAATGGCTTCCGCAGTGTCGGGATTCGAAGTCGTCACCATATTTTTTTTTTTTTTACGAATCGGGCGATTTATTCCTCTGGGGCACATCGGTGGAACACACGACACAAGCAAAACATTCCGACAATGTTTTAATAATCTATAAGCCCGCGTTCTAATAGGGAGAGTAACGGGAAATTACGGGGTTTCGGAAAAGGTCCCTAACGAGATAGGCCTTAAAGGACATGCAAACAGACATGGACAGCATGCAGACAAGAACAGAGTTATTGGTGATGTTTAATGGACGAGAGGAAAGTGTCAAAAGAGATGTGGCTCGTGACAAGAGGAATGTCCACGGATTCAGCCCCAAAGCTCCAGCTGCCGCGTGGCAAAATGGTGCTCGTCCTCCTTTGTCGCACCGCCACGCACGCGGCCTCCGCGCGTTTCTGAGCCCGCGTAAGGTCGACGGCAACAAGGACCGTTTCAGATCGATGGTGTGGTTTCAGTGGTTTCGCACAGGTCCAGCATACAAGTCCAGCCTGGCCTGTTTCACCAGGCCTCCTTCACGAAGCAGATCACAGGACAGACACAGCCGTCCCCTACACACAGATCACAACTCCCACCAGTTGTCTCTCATCCGCCGAGGGCAGACAGACTCACATCCTTTCGCTGCTTTCCTTCGGCCCTGGCTCACTTCTCCAGGCCCACAGAGGCAGACCGGAACGCCCAGGTTCAGTTTTCTCTCTCTCCCGATCGCACCACTGGCTTTCTTTTTTCCTCGCTCCTCAGCCGACTGCAGTTTTTACTTCTCAGTTTCACTTCCTCTTTTCGGCGCTCGTGGCCTCTCAGTTTCACTTCTCTTTTCAGCGCTCGTTGTCTCCTGTTTCACTCTCTTTCGGCGCTCATGGCTCTCAGTTCACTTCCTCTTTTCGGCGCTCATGTCCTCTCAGTTTCACTTCCTCTTTTCTGCCACTCCCCCTCTCAGCGCTGTGGGGGACATTGGTCCGGAGAGAGAAGAGGAGAAGAATCTCTCGGTCCACCACCACTGCACAAACAATAACAGCCTTTGTGACATCTCCCGACACACATGTAAACGTCAAAATTACCAAAAACAACCTGGCCTAAACATGCATCTTAAATGGGGATCTGGGCTAATTTCTATATTTAGTACACACCAGGTCCATTTCCGACAACAATATATTATTTGTATATATATGTATATATATATGTATTTATATAATATGTACATTCATATTAAGCTGAATTCTTTTTTCCGTTGTGAGGGAGTCTTGAAAGTTGTTTGAAGATGGGAATGCAGCTCAAAAGGTGGGTCCTGCATCAGACTTTCTCTGTTTTCGGGAATCGATCACCCAACTGGTGAAGTTAACTAAAGGGCAGCCTGCCAGCATGCTGGATCTCACAGCATGTAACCCTTTGCTGTCGTATCTGCAGTTTAGGTTTTGGATGTTTAACGATCCTTGCTATTCATTCAGAGGTCTGAACCTGTGCCAGGTATCCTTGCCAATCCCCTATGTGGACTCGCTGTGTCGTTAGCACAAAAAGTCCGGTGATTGTGGGGTTGGATAAGGAATGGGCAGCGATGGGCCAAGGTGCCTTTATCAAGCTTTGTCTTTTAAAAGTAATTTCATGCGACGATGGAGGGACAAGGTGTTTGAACATTTCTCAGTCAAATGGTAAGTTGGGATTTGTTCATAAGAGGCCTGAAAAATATTTGCAGCTGCAGGAATTATTCATGGCTTCACGTGGAGACATTATTGCTCAAACCTTTTCATCGCTTGTTCATGTACAAATCGAGTTGATGCACATTTAGTTTCGATAAGCTTGCACCAGAGGCATGGCGGTAGAATCGGCACCAAGAAAGGACAATAGCTGAGATGAGGAAACAGATTCTGTTTGATAAAAGTAATTTACACACCACAGAGGAATTTTATTATAAATCTACAGATTGGTACTCACACTGTATTAAAAGAAATAGACGCTGAATAAGAAAAAAAAAAAAAAAAAAAAGCAGATTGATTGGACATTTAATCACTGAAGAATGTTAAATGTGGGTATCAATGTTGGTCAGAAAACCAACCAAATGGGCTGAGTGATGTGACTGAAGTTAACCCCATATTTGGGTCAACTAAAAATGGCATTGTGAAATTGGAACTGCTAAACCAAACGCAAAAACTTCCTTTTGCACAAAGTTGCAATTGATACATTTCATAAAACCAGTTTACTATGGATGGACAATGTTGAACCATTGCCAATACTAGATGAAACAACGTTTGAAGGAACGAACATATCGCAGATTAACATGTACATCGATTAATTAACAATAAACACGCACGTTAGCAGACATGGCTGAGCCATAAGATCAATAAAACAAGCACATCAGGATATAACCGACTATCAAACGACGTCGATCAAGCGATGGAGTGGCGATCATAAAGTCAATTTTGTGACCTACCTCCAGACGAAACTGTATTAGTTACCATCCACTTTCTATGATTTAAAAAAAAAAAAAAAAAAAAACTTCATTAACGTCTAATAGTTCTCGAACCTTCCACTTGAATGGGTAAGAGTGAAACAATTCAAGAATCCGACTTGAGTGGTGCGAAAAATCTTCCCCATGATGGCACCTTGGTGCTGAAATGTTTCCCCAAGAATCCTATTATGACTACGAAGAGTCATTGCACTTTGATTCTCTTTCCTCGATGATGTTCCTGGGTGCATGTCCTTGCTTCCTGCAGAATACAAAGTGCTAAACATAGCTTTGGGCCTGGTTCCTTTTGGTAGGCCATTTATCAAAGTCTGGCCAGGCAGGCGAAGGTCCTCTGGAACATTCTGGCAACAAATTCTCTTGGCATGACCTTCCATTCCGCAAACTCTTCCTCCTCCAGCAGCTCATTGTAGGATTACTTCGACCTCGGTGTCATTTCAACGACTCAAGCTTTGCGCGAGCTCACGAAAAGCATTTCTGGTACGGTCTCAGATTCTGCAAGTAGTTCTTCTCGCCACAACCTGGCGTTGCTTCGAGATTTTCTGCTGAAGTCGCAGATTGCAGAAACAGACAATGCAGTTATTGAACACTGCAATCAAAGATCTTTGCCTCAACTAACCTACCACAAGTTGGCTGCCATTCTGCTGATGCATCATACATAAACAAAACCAAGAGCAAGGAGTGACACACCAACACAAGGCTGGGAGACAGAAACAGTTCAGGTTTCATATGTTTCCGGATTAATGTTAGAACATACGAGATGCAGAAAAACAATATTTAAAAACATTATCATTTCAATTGTGATTCTGATGTACCATGCTCTGTTTCGGTGTACATCAGGTGCTGCCGAGGGGGGCATGTATATTTCGCTAAGATATTACCTAAATATTCTTGCCGTGGTAGTTTGCCATTGCCTTGCAGCAGGTAGTTAGGCAGAATATGGAATTTGTTCAGGGTGCCAGCATATAACTCGCTCTCTTCAGCAAGGACACCATGGGTTTTAAGTCCACCAAGTAATGCCGGCAGACGGACTCCCGTTTAACTCCATCTGGAGTGACGGCACAAACATTTGATGAATCATCTGGCCTGGAAACCACCGGATGAAACGTTTATAGCTGGGTCAGGATGACCCAGACGAGACAGGCTTCGAGGCGAACATGTGTACCTCTCGGTAACATCTTCCAGCCATATAACTTTCAATCGCCAGCGGTTATTGATGAAAAGCACAACTTATTCAAAAGCTCGTAATTTTGAGAGGAATAACAAATATTGGTTATGGTTCGTGCTGGCATATTATATGTCTGTCTGTATTTCCAGAAAGTGTCTAAAAAAGATTAGGTCATTTTTTGACTTTAGGGTCAGACAAAGACTTGATAAATTTGCGCAATTTTGTTTGGTGTCAGAAAGAGGGACAGAAAAAGGACAGAAGTAATACAGTGGAACCTTTTTATCTGAAATGGTTGGGGATGAAAGATTTCCAGATACAATATTTCCGGTTAATGTGTTGTTTTTTTTTTATTTATGGATGTCGTGTTGGACCGTTGTACCAAAGCTTAATCCTAACCCCAGCACGCATCTTCTTGGCCTCCAACTGTACTCTCTCAGGCAAAATAATGTCCATCTCTCTTATTGGCACCACAATCATTGACACATCATTCACATCCATATAGGGTTTGTTAAGGGTCACCTCAGGGCATTGCAAAGCGAGTGCACGCGGTAGGCCAAAGAATTGTGTCATGCGAGAAAATAAATGAACTGATGTGCCCTAAAGTTTTTTTTCGCTGGTGAAACAAACATACGACAGAAGACAGAAGATAACATTTATAATAATTATTTAATAATCCCAAATGTTTGCGTTAGCACAACCAATTTAATTAAATATAAATTCAATGACTTTCCTAAGAGATATCCCCAAATTAAATAGTACGAACGTTCATACAGAAATGACAGCTGCAAGTGACTCACACAAGTAATCTAACACAGTGGAGGCCATTGCAGTCCATCCTGCCTGCACAAACACTATACTGATTTATCAAACACAAGATCCAAGGAAGAAAACGTAAAAGTTTTTTTTTAATCTATTTATTTTTTAAGTTTTGCATTTTTTTTTCTTCTTCTTCCCCTTAGGGGGGGGAATGGGCTTGGTTAAAAACAACATCACACACAACACCCCCTTGACGAGAAAATACCCCCCACCAACAGCACTCCGTACACATTGCACACAATCACCCATCACATTGCTGCAAGGCTACTAAAGTCCTGGTCAACATCCCCATTCCTTTCCGTCTCTAAACTTTCAGGTACCCTATACAATATCCCAATTTAAACTAATTACTGTTTATACTGCCACTACCATCCGGGAGACGTTCCATGCTTAACTACGCTCTGAGTAAAAGTCCCTGCCTTCCTACCATCTTACTCCTCCTTTCTTTACCTCAAGCTTGGCCCTCTGGCTATCACTGCTACTCTGTAAAATTCACTGCACTATTTTATCTGTACCTTTCATTATCTTTAACATCTCTATTCATAGCTCCTGCGTAACTGCCTCTTTCTAGTGTAGAAAGCCCTATCTCCTTCAGCCGTCCTCATGCTGAGTTAGCTCGACCCCGGATTCAATCTGCAGCAGCCCTGCGCTGAACTCTCTCTCTATGGCATCTATGTCCTTCCTGAATTGGGTGGTGACCAAAACTGCACACAATATTCTAGGATGTGGCCCTCACAAAATTCCTGTACATGGTATAATACACTTTTTATACATCATTGATCCCCTCCAAATACAGCCGACAAACCCGATTGCTTTACCTGTAGCTGCCTGCACTTGCTGTCTGTCTACCTCCCGTTTCTAATTACCACCCCCAGATCCTTCCACTGTGGTGAGACCGCTCCAAAATTACCCTTGCATCTTAATCTCTGTTTCATATTCTTCCCACCCACACCTCACTTTGCTCAGGTAAAATACATCTGCCAATCTTTTGCCCATCTATACAAGGATCATACTTTCCTGAATCTGATCACCACACCCTCGCTATCCAACCTCACCTCAAGCTTTGCTGTCATCTGCAATGTGGAAGCTTTTTCACCCCACTATCCAAATCATTGATGGTCAATTCATGTGATTAGTAATGGTCGAGTTACTGATCCCTGAGGTACCCCACTACTTAGATCCCTCACCACGAGACATCCTCCCTACCACTAAGCAGTTTGCAATCCAATTAGTACCTCACCAGCCACTCACAGCCCTCCTTTGCGAACAACCTCCGATACCGATTCACCGTCATGGCACTCTGAAAGGTTCTCCTAATTTGAACTTGATCAAGTGGATTGTAAGAAACTATTGGAGAAAAAATTAGTGATGGAAATGTTTGCTAGGATTGGTGGCTGTATCGTTTGAGCCTTATGCGAGTGATTCAGATGAAGGATGGCGGAAAGTGTAGGAGCAGATGAAACGCTGGTAACACGTTGGTTTTGTTTTTCGTTTCACTTGATGGTTATGATGGATTTTGTACTCATTGAATAAATCGGTTTTATCCCGGTAGGATGATACCATCAATCGACAGCATGGATATCGGCTGACAAAATTGGTGATGAAACGTTTTGTCCCACTGTCACAGTGAACAGGTGTCTTATATTTTATGGGATCATCACGTTTCATACTTCCCGGACACCATTTGTTGCCTTTGGTCATGTCGTACATTTGTGGATTTCGTGCTGCAAGTCTGTCGGTTCGACCATGTCATGCTAGTGATGCCATGTCCGTTGCTGTTGCCATGTTTCGTGCCGAGGTCTGCTCCAGTGGAAGGGGGAGTGGTGCTTGGGGGAGAGGAGTGTGGGATAGTTGTGGGTATTGGTGGGTGATGGCTGATCGGAGGATTTGAGGTTATGGTTGGGGAGGGGGGAAGGGTGGGGATGGTTGGGTGTATTGTGGGGTGATGGTTGAATGGGGGATTATGGAGTGGGGAGTGGTGCTGGGGGGGACCCTGAAAGTTTTTGCTTTCGGGTCCCCCCCACCCCCCCACATCCTCTCTCAATCGTGGTGGTAACCACAAGTTTAGCCATCTCTGTTGTTTCCATACGTCTCCAAATATTCGGCACAAAAGGAACATTTTGTCGGCCTCTATCCAAATTTGGGTATTTCAGACAAACCTATCCAATTTTCTGGCAAATTAGGATGTTTCGGCCATTGGTGTAGCATGAAACTATCTCGGGTTCGTATTTACCAATACTTGAATAAACCACCAGGAACTCTCACTCGGCATATTTGTGGAAAATCAAATATTTGCCATTTGAGTGAATAGTATGGCGATGCAACACTTTACATGTAATACAGTACAGATTGACGGTCCACTGCATGATCAGATTCGACATCACAGCTATCTGATTGAAGAAGAAGAATTAACTTCATTAATCCAAATTACGCGACTTTATAATTCGAGAATCAGAAAGAGGACATCATATCATTTTGTAGGGTATCGGGTAGACGATTGGTGTTTGAGTGGTCTGAGCGGTTCGTTCCCCCCTTTAATCTAGCAAGTTTTCTCAAATTAAATCCAGTTGGTCATAAATGGGAAAGATCGCGGTTTGAGCCCTGAAGGAATGGTCAAAGGTCCAGAGGTGTGCACAAAATGGTGAAGCCGACACAGGCAGTGATGTTGAACAATCCTCAGAAGGTGAATCCCAAAATCACTCAATCTGTAACCAATTCGTTAAGAAAATCGTTGCGGGCCTGTTCCAAGTAAAGTAAGGTTAGCAGGGCAAAAACATGGCGGCTCAAGACCCAGCGAGGTTTAACAGGAAACGCTTTAAGAACCCAGACAGCGAGGTGGCCGAGGATCACGTGGACGAAATAACTTGATCTGGAGTGAAATCTGAGAGATAATAAGAATCGGCGACAGTGTTCTTTTTTTTGCGGGTATTTGCCATTACCAATCAGCTTGCCATCGCTTGCCACCAGCTATTCTCTATCAACCATTTATGGAGGCTTGCTGAGTGCTTAGCCACTTGCCGAGCCCCTGCAGTTGATAAGCAGTGCAGTTCGCGTCCTGATCGGTGATGTACAGCAGGCAGCTGCTACAAGTAGAGGGGGGTCATATGGGTAATATAGGATCTGCAAAGGGGATTTCCCGTGGGCGTGATGCGCATGCCTGCATGCTTGTTAAGGGTGCAGTAGTACAAATTTCATCCTGGTATGTTCATGATGGTGATGATTCGATGGGTGTGGAGATTTTAACTTTGAATTCAACAGTGCAACGACGATCACATTTTCGTCTTTGTCCTGTGACGTTTCTAAGTAATTGGTTATTTTATATGAAACCGGGTGTGCTTGAGAAAGTTATATGTTTCTCTTTGTAAGTTTCAAAGAAAATCATTTGTAAATAGGTGTTGTGTGTGTGTTATGGTGTGTGTGTGGTGTGTGTTGTGTGTGTGTGTGTGTGTGTGTGTGTTCATAAGCTTAGAAATTTCCTCTTTTCTAACTCCCCCCACCTCTCTCTTGTCTCTGTCTCGACGTGTCTGGGCGGTAATATTTTGTCTCGACATGTGTTTGTTCCCAGGGTCGTGTTTCTCAACCGGGGTTCCGCAAGAGGTCGCTGGGTTCCGCGAGAAAACAGTAAATAGTAGGCTAATGTATTTTGAGTAGTTTTTGTTTTGATTTAATATTCGTAATTTTACTATACACGTACGCATATGTTGGAAACCTCCTTGGTTATTATTATAGAGGCCCTTCAACCTCTTCTTATTCAATTATAACAACGAATAGGGAATGTTATTAACGAGTTCTATATGGCGGCCATGTGTGAAACCGCCCTCAATGGTTTAGTGGACGTTCCTGTACGTGGCGGATTCGTGTATCATTGAGTGACTGAACCAGTAACGGACGCATGCACGGTGTCCATCTTATCTTCTCTGTGCTTCCTAGCGCCGAAGTCTCTCTCTCTCAGGGTTAGTTCTTCTGTTTACCTTTAATTGCTTCAGCTTTATTGGTTTAAGTTTTGTTGATCAAGTTAATGAGGTGTGTTTTTTTTTTTTTATTTAAAAAGATTTATTTTTTTTTGTGAATTTAAACTCGGTGTGAGGTCTCATAAACGAGCAGTAATGTTTTTTTTTTTCATTGCCCAAAAATTTGACAAAAAGGGGTCCTTTTTTTCCTTAAACCAGGTTATTCGAAAAAAAAATATATATACCACGTGATAGGGTGAATATACTATTCTGGCTAACTTTTTCCCCATGTAAATGAATGGGGATTTTCAGCGATTCATTTTTTTTCCCTAAACTGTAAAACCCCCTTTTTTATCCCAAGGTTTAATTTTTTGTCTCCCCTTTTAACTGGACATTTTTTTTTTCAAATACCAATGCAATAGATAAAGATTTTGTTCAAGGGAGTAAGTGTAGTAATGTATTTGTTAAAGGTGATTCTAAAAATATCTGAAACATGTAAGCCTAGGGACACTCTTTTTTCAAATAACCAATGCATTGTTTAGACTCACATCATTGAACCTATAAAGATTTGTTCTTCTCAAATTCCTTAAGAGTTTAATTTCCTTTTGCACAATAATCCCCATCTATATTTAAAACAAAACAATTTGAATCTTTATATTTTTAAGATACCCCGTTTTGTGCCATTACGAATGTATATTCTTTAATGATCTCATCTTGACCACTCCTGAGCCTCGATTTTTTTTGCATAAGCCACGCCCACTTTTTCCCCTTTATAAGCCCGCCACTTTTCATAACCAGCCCATAGCCGCCCACTTTCGCGAGATATTTCCAAGCCCACGCCCAACTTTTCCTAAGCCCCGCCCACTTTTAACGTAGCCCGCCTATCTTACATCATTACCCAGTCATCTCTGATCACAAAGAAATCACTAGAAAATTCTGCATGTTTATGGTTTTGAAAAATTGCCTGGGCTTTGCCCAGGGAATTTAACAAGGAAACCACACCACCAGTCTTTCCCTATAAAAGCCTCAAGCCCAGCTCCAATTTTAACATTTTTTTTGCTGCAATGGTGTGCTGTTACGTCTTGAGTGGGATGAAGCTTGTTTGCAAGTTCGATATTGTATGGAACTACCTACAAGTTGATGAATTGGATTCAAACCTTCTTATCTGTTGAAGGTAAGGATTTTTATTTTCCTATTTCATTCCTTTAAGCATCGATCATTTTTATAATTAAATAACTTAATTAATACATTATTATTTTCTCTCACAGGAAATTGTATCTGAAATGCAATATGAAATACGATTTTGCCACAACTGTGGGCGAATTGGTTGGGGCTTGGGTTGAGACCTCATGGCGCCAAGACCCACAGAACGAGTTCGTCCTTGAGACCAACCAAAGATTATAACTTGGAGACCAGCAAAATCTGAAAAAGAGTTTTACAGCAATAGTACTCATTGCGAGTTACGAAGACAATACCCACGGAACAAGTTATACCTTGATTGAGCCAGAATCGTTATTACCTTGGCGACTCACAATTTTGAAAGAATCAGTAAATTGAGTTCTTGCCTTGAATGGTTTACAAATCTACCTTGGAGACTCAGGAAAAGGGTTCTGCAAGATGGTTCTAAATATTGGGCTACCTCTCCCTGGAGACTCCAAATTTGAAAAAAAATAGTAAATGTTATCCTTGGTGGTTTTAAATATGAAAACCTACCTCGGAGACTCAAAAATTTTGAAATAAACTCATGTAAAATGAGGAGTTCTGCCTTGATGTTTAAGATAACTACCTTGGAGACTCAGAAAAGGGTTCTGCCAAGATGGTTCTAAATATGACCTACCTTGGAGGATCACAATTTTGAAAAAATCGGAAATGAGTATCCTTTAGAGACTTTATAAGTTGGTTTTATTTGGAGACTTGAAATGTGGGTTCTTGCTTGATAACTCACAATGTGATACATATCTTGGAAACCTCAACAGGAATGTGGTTATACCTTGAAAGAATTGGAAGTTGGGTTTTTTTGGAGACTTGAATGCGATCAACTCTTTGGATCTAAACTATCGATGTAGTTCTTGTCGGATGGTGCTTGATGGACCAGATCAGAAATTTCTGTTTTTTTTCCTGGGAAGAAAGTGCAGGCTTACTCCCTTTCTACGTCATCAACTGCAAACTTTAAAAGAAAGATTGGAAGAGAGAAAAAAAACCAAAAAAAATATATTGTTGTTAGTTCTGGGTAAAGAAAAATTGGGCCTTAGCCTTGTACTCCCCCCTTTCTACATTGTTCAAACCGAAAGCTTTAAAAGCAGAATTGGAAGAAGAGAAAAAACGTAAAAATATATATATACAGGTGAAAATCTCATTTTGAAAAAGAATTGTGTTGGGCGAGGTTGGTTGGGTTGAGATTGCAAATTGATGTTTTTTTTTTTGGAGGGTTGGGTTGAAGATTGTTGAATGTGAGGGTTGGACACACACACACACACACACACAGCATCCACAACACACACACACACACACACACACAAACCACAACACACACACACACACAACAAACAAAGTTAGCTTAACTATTCAGTGTTGAGGATTCTGTGTTTGGGGTTCACAGATCTAAGAACGTCCCCCTTCACAACTTATATACTGTTAATACACCCGGACTTGGCCCTCGAGTGTCCACAACGGTGTAATAGTAGAGGGGGAGTGAAGCGCCAACCACTTGCTCCCATGGGTATTATCTTGCTTAGTTTGTTCTTTTGTATTCCTGTGATAAAATGAACCTAAAACCTCTTCCTCCAATCATATATCTATTATAAGTCAAGGAAACCGTAATCTATTACATAAACAATTTTAAAAAGTTCGGTGTCCAATCGTGTTAATATAACCATTTTTCAAAATGAGATTTCACCTATATATTCTTACGATTCACCAACTTTGACTTCAGGTTCTGAGATTAATCTCTTTTTCATATTTTAATTTGTAAATGTTTCTTGATGTTTCATATCATTGACGTGGAATCGTGTCATTATACTTATCCACAATATCCTGGAATAAAGATGGAACTATTGTTGTGAACCGAGTTGTGTGAATTTTTTATATAGTCCTTCTTTTAAGGTAGTTAAAACGTTCAAACACAACGCGCCTTCCCTCATTAAAGGTACTGTATAAATGTAATACGTTATTTTTTAGAAAATTTCATAAATGATCTTGTTATAAAACTCTCGACCCGCATCAGTCGCACAATTGTTTTAGGTTTTCTCTTCTTTCCATGGAAATATTTGTTGAAAGGGCTAACAATGAGTATTACCTGTTTTGTTTTTTAAAGGAACAACCATGCGTTATCTACTCTCAAATCAATAACGGGTTAAGCATACTGTCCCTTATCATTATTGGTTCAATCAAAATCAGGCAAAGGGGGGGGGGGGGATACCCCAGTAATAATCACTTAATCCTTGGAAACTTTCTTCTTGAAAGCTTTGTGAAATATTGGTTTATGTATTCCATCAGCTAATTGCTCTTAGTCTTAATGACATCATTAAGGCCTATAGTTTTTTGAATTTTCCAAGTCCAAGTTTCAATTGCACTGATCATCTTCTTCAACGATAACCTATAACTTGTTCTCTCAGGTTGATTTTGTATCAGAAGACCAATTGTACAACATTTCTTCTATCGGCTTCATGCTTTTCTTCCAAGTTGTGGTAATTCCATAATCATATCGTGTTATGACTCATCAACCCTATTGAGGGTTTGCTCCATGTTTTAGGATTGTCTGCCTCATCTAATCTTTTATCCAAGGTTTGTGACCTGGCCACAGAAAGAAATACCCTGGTAGATGTATTCCCCTGGTATTTCCAGTGTTGTAATTTTACCTTCCTGAGAAAAAAAAAAATTTTGTATATTCCTCCGAGTTTGTGTTGGAAGATAAATTTGATTTTTTTTTACACACACCGAACCAATACTTTTTTATAACCCTGTTTTTTTACTTTAATATACGAAATATTTTTAGTATTAGTTTTTTTTATAATTAGAAACAATAACTCATTTATTTATGAGAAAAATCCTGCAGAGTGCAAAACCTTTTTAGTTTCCAACATGCAATTTGAATTCTTATTTTTAACATAAAGAATCCTTAGAAATGCCTTCACTTGCTCTCCTCCATTTATTTAAGAAAAAGAAAACTTGAATTAAAATGAATATCTTGTCGATGTATAGTTCTTGTCGAAAGTATTGCAATAGACTTGTCATTCTGTTTTTCCATCCCGATGGGTTGAGTTATTTTCGTAATACCACCAATCTTTTTTTAATCTCACTGGTGTTCCATATTTTGTATTTATTCATTCTCGCTCTTTTCCCTTCCTCCTTTCCTTCTCTCTCTTCTCTCTCTGCCTCCTTCTCTTTCTTCTCCCTCTCCTCCTTCTCTTTCTTCTCCTCTCCCCTTCTCCTTTCCTCCTCTTCTCTCTCTTCAACACCCCTCCCCCCCCTCCTTCCTCGTCCTGCTTCCTTTGAATCGCTTACACACCCATAGATATTAATACATATACTTCATCAGGATTTCTTGTTTTTATTCTATATCCAAAATAATTTTTTTTACAACAGGGAAACCAATAAAATTTTTTTGAATTTCTAAAGAGCCTTTCGTTTTCTTAAATTTATAATTTTTTCATGTATTTACATTCAGATTAAATCTAAGTTGTCGGTTTATCAACATCAGCATTAATGCCAATTTTATTGAAATACTCTATTCTTAGTTGTAGAACATATTTATTAAAAACCGATACCCTTTTCTTTGAAGGTATGCTTGGACACAGAATGATTATTTTCTTGAAGCCTTCTCTTGCTGTTCATTATGTTATTAGATATATGTTAGAATATTATGGCACAACACCTCCCCTCTTCCCATAGTTCAATCATTTTGTATTTCCTTACTTCTTATATATAATCCTCTTTTTACTGTTTCATGATATAAACTTAGGGCAAAACCATTATTATATTTACCCTTATTAAATTCTTTTATTTGTTGTTTACTAATCGTTGCTTCACAAACTTCATTCTCGATACCATGGATTAATATTCTTCCTACGAGACTGATTTATTGGTTCAGGTCTTAGGTCAATTTTTAAAATGACCAATTATACCCTAAAATCATTCATATCATACCCCCATTGTTCTTTTCTCATACAAACGATACGCCCTTCTTATAAAAAATTTATTTAATTCGAACTGTTGGAATTCTGTATGACCTGCGAGACCTAAATATCACAAAAAAATTCTGTATTTTTCTTTTGGAATACACGGCCGTTTTTATTAAGGAATATATTTGTGATAAATCGCTTAATCTCACCAAGTCATTCGCGTCAGTCGGGCTTGTTATAATGTTTAATATTTATAAGCATTTTTCCATATTAATATTTTGGTTATATTATATGTTATGTCGTTCAGCCTGGCGCCTTTGTGTAATAATTTGATAAATCAATATCAGTTCTTGGGATACACCAAGAGTAGAACCATTCTTTACCAACATAAGTATTTATTAGATTAAAAATGTTCAATACAAATTTTTTATTTTTGTTGAGTTGAATAAACATATAGACTAATGACCAAACACTTGGAATTAATTCTTGGCTTGAAAGTTTGATAACACCATTCTGTAGGAATTTTTATGACTCAACAGGTGGTGGAAGACCAAACTATCCAAAATTATATTTGTCTTACTTATTAAAAATACAAACCCCAATGAGAACCGTTCCCATTATTATTTCTAAGTTCATAATATATCTTTGTATGTTTAGGCACATTTGTTAATTCACTCTCATACAAATAACCCATTATGAATTTTTTAATTTCTTACAATATTTGACAAGTTGTAAATTGATGGTGTATCTTCCAAATTCTTTAAAACACTCATCTAATGCTCATTTATTTATTAGAAAGATATTAATCCCATTACCTCTTTTAGTTAATTGTAACACTGCTTTTTTTAGTGTGATCGAAAAAAGGAAAAGCATAATCCCAAAAACCTTACCATCCCCCCCTGCTTTTATTCAGGCAGACCTTCAAAGTTTTTCAGCAAACATCTACAATTACACCATCCACTATTTGTTATGTCTTTCCAATTCTTTTGGCCGGGGTTGAGCCTTCCTCTTCGTTGGCAGTTTTTCACCGCTGTTTGAAATAACACCGTCAATGCTCAACCGACTTAAACCAGCAATAAAGGAATTATGAAATGGGGAAATCCTCACTCGTCTCTCTTATTGATATTTTTTCAACATTGGTTTGTCATTTTAATTTTAAATGAGCCAGTATCATTCAAGATTTTAACCTGTCTCTTGTGAGACAAACTCAATTCTTACTGCTCCTTTTCTCTGAATTGTATTAACGTTAATCGTACAAGGCTTTTGATTTTGACACAAATGATAGTTTATGAAGATGATTTTGTTAACATATACCCCAGTTGGTACTTTGCCATCATTTATTTCACAAAAAATTATGTGAGACTAATCATAACACCATTATTCTTGTATTAATCTTGCAATTCTGTTTCTTCCAAAAGCAACAATATGTATCAACTTCTTCCTCTCTCTCTTTCATGTATAGGGAAGTATATCCACTCGATTGACTTTAATATTTCCTTTTTGAGCGCTCAGGTCCAAACGCATAGATTGGTATCAAACTTTTAATGCTTGTAATATCCAAAATAGTTTCTTTTCCATTACTTTCACAACCTTTTGGTAAGACTGTGTATGCTTCAGCCAAAAATCATTTTTTCCCAATTAATTTCCAATCTATCGTGGATAAAATGTTCATTCTAGAGAACGCGCAAGTTGTTTCACCTTAGCATTTCACTCAATGCATTATTCTTTCAGTCGCAGTATCACATCTGGCTTTTTAAAAATGAGTCACAGATATCGTGGCTTCCTTCCAGACACCCAAATTCCACGTGTAATGGTTTTGGTTTAAGTTTAACGTGTTGACATTCTTCTTTTTGAAGGTATGATCACTGAGTGGGTTTCTTGGTTAAGTCTTCTGTTTAACTCTTTTGTTTTAAGATAGGAGTATGATTCACTAATATACCAACTCATTTCATCAATACAAATTATTCTGCCACCAAAGCACTACAACACCAAAGAGTAATTCTATTTCATTATCATTCTTTGTAGGTTGAATCTAATTTAAGACCTCAGAACTTTATCAGCCACAATCAAATATACCTTTAAGGAAAAGGAAACTGCCCACAGTAAAACTTATTAACTGCTTTTGTATCATCAGTATTACGTTCGCTTTCCTTTGGAGTATATCCAGGGTCTGGGTTGTCCCGGTGACTATATCAGGAATAAACCTTCGACAGCCCCTTTCCCATTCTTCATGAATGTATATAGTGTAAATTTCATCATTCAGATACAGCAGAGACTAATCAACCGCTTCAACTTCTTGTGTTCCAATGTACAAACGAAACACTATCAACAATTTTCAGAAGAAATAATTTACGAGTGTAGCGTTGTGTTATTCCCAGCTCTAGTGAATGTAATTTAACACGACAACTTTGGATAGATTCAAATAGGCCATTTGTTGATTATTTATTTCAACTTTTTGTACCCCATCTATATCCAGTCTGTTCCCAGTTATTGTATTTACCTTGAGTAATCTTCTTTTTAGTGGAGTTTGATGATAATAATATATTCTGCTCTCAATCATGATACTATCAAATGCTTCCATACTTCGATTTATTTATGGAAAAAAGATGTTAAAACTTTTGAAAACCTGACCCAAGTATTTTAAATTTATTTTCTGTCGTTCTTGGGGGGCAACTGAGTTTTACCTTTTTTTTTATTTTCTTTAATTGCTTGATAATTTATGAGATTCTTTTGGGCATCTTTTTATTGCTCTTTACCACACCTGCTACATTTCCCACAGCAGAAGCAGTTTGAACCAATTAGGTCTTATGTTTAAGAATAGTTTGAAACCGATACCCATTTAGAGTATCAATTATTCATCTCCCTTATTGATGTCCCGAACTCCCTTTGTCTCTTAGTTTATGTATCTCTACCAAAGTACATACCTTCACCCTTGTAGTATGGGGGAAGGAAATCGCCTCCCCTGTAATTATTTTATATTTCCAACTCGTGTTTCTCACAATAACCATCGTATTTATTTATTGGAAAAACTTCACGTAGGTGGAATTCTCATAGATTTAATTCTCCATTAAAGAAAATCATCATTATCTTGGTCGTTATGCTAAATTTACTCTGTGTTATGTTTTTTTCCTGACACAGGAGAGTAAACAAATTTTAGGTCATATGTTTATAACAATTGGGGTTGAGTATGCACTTGAATGAATTTGTAATTTGTTTTTATCCATTATTATAAGCACCATCAATCAAATCACAGTGAATTATACCGGTTTATTCTGAGGGACTATTTGAATGACATTATCACTGTAATAGCACATATAGTTAATCTTTTGAGGAGAAACCCAATAACTCTCTAAATGATATCATTGCTGAATCACCTGTAGTTATTTTTAAGTTTAATCGTTTGAGATTTTTGAAGTATGTTTTTGAATGTCTATACAATATTTTGGTTCATCACCTGTTCTTTCATAAGACTACAAATTGCGAGCACCCTTTCGGTGGAGAGATATCTGAGAATATCCTAGGTGCTAATACCACGGTGAGTGTGAATTGCTCGCTGTTCGTTCTTCGGGATTTAACTAATCTCTCTTATTTTAACGTAGTTCCTTGAACTGTCTTGACTTTTCCAACAATTCTTCCTTCAGTTGTTTCAATCCCAAATCGTGTTCTCGTTTTTCGTTTTCAAGCTTTGTTTCCCATTCTTCCTCCAAGCTCTTCCTATCCTGGGAGTTATTATTTGCTCCTCCTCTATTCTTTTGTTCAGTTCGCTCTTCTCTTGTGCCAACTTATGGGTACTCCACTCTACTTTCCTCATTTCTCCCTGTAGTTCCTCGAACTGTCTTGACTTTCCAACCATTCATGGATAATCCACTCTACTTTACCATTCTCCACGTAGTTCCACACCTGTGTTGGCTAAGTCCTCTCCAGCCCCGAATTCTTTCCTGTGCATCGGCCAATTGTGTGACTCCCGTGCACATAATTTTCCTGACCCTCGTCTGCCTTGCCGTAGTGCCTCGTCCAATTTAATTTGCAATTCCTCTATATAATTTCCATCACCCCTCCTCTGCTCCAGGGTATCCTCCAATCGTGCATGAAGCTCGTCAATGTACGCGTCGTCGTCTGCTTCGCCTGCCATGACCACGTGGTTTGAACCGGTGGGCGGGAGCGTTTTCTTCGTGCAGTGCGGCTCGTTGCGCTATTATTAGCCCACTCCCGCTTCGTGTCGCGCCAAGGTGGAGCGCGCCGCCATTTTGTGACTCCATTTTTCTTTATAATTTCGACGTTTACACCCGATCCGCTCAATCAAATCAAATTAGGACCGTTTTTTTTTCTTTTCCTCGCCCCTCTCGTAACCAACGTTCGGGGTGCGAAATGCACCAAGGTCCAAATATCCCTCCTGACTACCAGTGTGGCGGATCGGCGACGGAGATTCTCAACCCACTCCGGACACCAATTGTTAATGGCTTCCGCAGTGTCGGGATTCGAAGTCCGTCACCATATTTTTTTTTTTTTACGAATCGGGCGAATTTATTCCTCTGGGCACATCGGGGAAACACGACACAAGCAAAACATTCACGACAATGTTTTAATTAATCTATAACCCGCGTTCTTAACTAGGGAGATACGGATTACGGGTTTCGAAAGGGTCCCTAACGAGATAGGCCTTAAAGGACATGCAAACAAGACATGGACAGCATGCAGACAAGACAGAGTACTTGGTGATGTTTCATGGACGAGAGGAAAGTGTCAAAAGCACGAATGTGGCTCGTGACAAGCGGATGTCACAGGATTCGAGCCCAAGCTCCAGCATGCGCGTGGCAAAAATGGTGCTCGTCTCCTTTGTCGCACCGCCACGCACGCGGCCTCCGCGCGTTCTGAGCCCGCGTAAGGTCGACGGAACAAGACCGTCAGATCGATGGTGGTTTCAGCTGGTTTCGCACAAGGTCCAGCATACAAGTCCAGCCTGGCCTGTTCACCAGGCCTCCTTCACGAAGCAGATCACAGACAGACACAGCCGTCCCCTACACAGCAGATCACAACTCCCACCAGTTGTCTCTCATCCAGCCGAGGGCAGACAGACCTCATGCAGTCCTTTCGCTGCCTTTCCTTCGGCCCTGGCTCACTTCTCCAGGCCACAGAAGGCAGACCCGGCACGCCCAG
>CM068955.1:29981960-30001242 GCA_035128595.1 Eptatretus atami
TATTGTGGGGGTGATGGTTGATGGGGGATTATGGAGTGGGGAGTGGTGCTGGGGGGACCCTGAAAGTTTTTGCTTTCAGGGTCCCCCCCACCCCACCCCACATCCTCTCTCAATCGTGGTGGATAACCACAAGATTTAGCCATCTCTGTTGTTTCATAACAGTTCTCCAACATATTCTGAGCACAAAAGCGAACATTTTGTCGGCTCTATCCACATTTGGGTATTTCAGACGAACCTCATCCAATTTCTGGCAAACTTAGGATGTTTCGGCCATTGGTGTAGCATGAAACTATCTCGGTTCGTATTACCAATACTGAATACAACCACCAAGGACTCATCGACTCGGCATATTTGTGGAAAATCAAATTATTTGCATTTTGAGTTGAATAGTATGGCGATGCAACACATATACAGTATACAGTACAGATATGACGGTCCACTGCATGATCCAGATTCGACATCACAGCTAATCTGATGAAGAAGAAGATTAACTATTAATCACAAATTTACCGACTTTATAATTCGGAAATCAGAAAGAGGCACATCATATCTATTTTGTAGGGTATCACGGGATAGATTGGTGTTGAGGTGGTCTGAGCGGTTCGGTTCCCCCTTTAATCTAGCAGTTCTCAAATTAAATCCAGTTGGTCATAAATGGGAAAAAGATCGGCGGTGAGCCCTGAAGGAATGGTCAAAGTCCAGAGGATGTGCACAAATGGTGAAGCCGACACAGGCAGTGATGTTGAACAAGTCCTCAGAAGGTGAATCCCAAAATCACTCAATTCCTGTAACCACATTCGTTAAGAAATCGTTGCGGCCTGTTCCAAGTAAAGGTAAGGTTGAGCAGGGCAAAAAAACATGGCGGCTTCAGACCCCAGCGAGGTTACACAGGAAACGCTTTAAGACCCCAGACAGCGAGGTGGCCGAGGATCACGTGGACGAAATAACTTGATCTGGAGTGAAATCTGAAGATATTAAGAAATCGGCGACATTTCGTTTTTTTTGCGGGTATTTGCCATTACCAATCAGCTTGCCATCGCTTGCCAAGCCAGCTATTCCTCATCAACCATTTAATTGGAGTGCTTGCTTGAGTGCTTCAGCCACTTGCCGAGCACCCTGCAGTTGATAGCAGTGCAGTTCGCGTCCTGATCGGGATGTACAGCAGGCAGCTGCTACAAAGTAGAGGTACATATGGGTATATATGGATCTGCAAAGGGGATTTCCGTGGGCGTATGCGCATGCCTGCATGCTTGGTTAAGGGTGCAGTAGTAGCAAAGTTTCATCCTGTATGTTATGATGGTGATGATGATGGGTGGTGGAGATTTTAACTTTGAATTCAACAGTGCACGAGCGATCACATTTTCCTTTGTCCTCGTGACCGTTTCTAAAGTAATTGGTTATTTTATATGAACCGGGTGTGCTTTGAGAAAGGTTATATGGTTTCTCTTTGTAAGTTTCAAAGCAAAATACATTTGCTAAATAGGTGTGTGTGTGTGTGTGTATGTGTGTGTGTGTGTGTGGTGTGTGTGTGTGTGTGGTGTGTTGTGTGTGTTGTCATAAGCTTAAAATTCCTCTTTTCTAACTCCCCCACCCTCTCCTCTTTGTCTCTGTCTCCCGACGTGTCTGGGCGGTAATTTTGTCTCGACTGTGTTTGTCTCCAGGTCAGTGTTTCTCAACGGGGGTTCCGCAAGAGGTCGCTAGGGGTTCCGCGAGAAACAGTAATAAGTAGGCTAATGTATTTTTGAGTAGTTTTTGTTTGATTTAATATTCGTAATTTTACTATACACGTACGGCATATTTGGAAACTCCTTGGTTATTATAATAGAGGCTTCAACCTCTTATATTATTTACAATTATAACAACCATAGGGAATGTATTTAACGATGTCTATATGGCGCCAGTGTGAAACCGCCCTCAATGGTTAGTGGACGTCCTGTACGTGGCGGATTCGTTGATATTTGAGTGACTGACTCAAGTACGGGACGCATGCACGGTGTCCTATCTACTTTCTCTGTGCTTCCTAGCGCGAAGTCTCTCTCTCTCAGGGTTAGTTCTTCTGTTTACCTTTATTGCTTCAGCTTTATTTGTTTAAGTTTTGTTGATCAAGTTACATGAGGTGTGTTTTTTTTTTTTATTTAAAAAAGATTTATTTTTTTTGTGAATTAAAACCTCGGTGTGAGGTCTCATAAACGAGCAGTATGTTTTTTTTTCATTGCCAAAAAATTTGACAAAAAGGGGGTCATTTTTTCCTTAAACCAGGTATTCGAAAAAAAAATATTATATTTACCACGTGAGTAGGGTGAATATACTGATCTGGCTAACTTTTCCCCATGTAAATGAATGGGGGATTTTCAGCGATTCATTTTTTTTTTCCCTAAAACGTAAACCTTTTTATCCAAGGTTTATTTATTTGTCTCCCCTTTTAACCTAGGGACACTTTTTTTTTCAAATAACCAATGCAATAAGATAAAGATTTGTTCAAGGAGTAAAGTAGTAATGTGATTGTTAAAGGTGATTCTAAAGAAATATGAAACATGTAAGCCTAGGGACACTCTTTTTCAAATAACCAATGCAATTGTTTAGCTCACTCATTGAACCTATAAAGATTTGTTCATCTCAAATTCCTTCAAGAGTTTAATTTTCTTTGCACAATAATCCCATCTAAAATATTTAAAAACAAACATTTGAATCTTTATATTTTTAAGATACCCTTTTTGTGCCATTACGAAATGATATACTTCTCTTAATGATCTCATCTGACCACCTCCTGAGCCTCAGATTATTTTTTGCATAAGCCACGCCAACTTTTCATAAGCCCCGCCCACTTTTTCATAAGCCACGCCCACTTTTCATAAGCCCGCCCACTTTTCGCGAGATATTTCCATAGCCCACGCCCACTTTTCCTAAGCCCCGCCCACTTTTACGTAGCCCCGCCTACTCTTACATCATTTCCAGTTCATCTCTGACTCACAAAGAAATCACTAGAAAATTCTGGCATGTTATGGTTTTGAAAAATTTGCCTGGGCTTGCCCAGGGAATTTACAAAGGAAACCACACCCACCAGTCTTTCCCTATAAAAGCCTCAAGCCCAGGCTCCATTTTAAACATTTTTTTGCTGGCAATGTTGTGCTGTACGTCCTTGAGTGGGATGAGCTTGTTTGCAGTTCGAATATTTTGTATGGAACTAAACCTACAAGTTGATGAATTGGATTCAAACCTCTTATCTGTTGAGGTAAGATTTTTATTTTCCCTATTTTCAATTCCTTTTAAGCATCGCTCATTTAATAATTAAATAACTTAATTAATACATTATTATTTTCTCTCACAGGAAATTGTATCTGAAATGCAATATGAAAATACCGATTTTGCCACAACTTGGGGCGAAATGTTGGCTTGGTTGAAGACCTCATGAGCGACCAAGACCCACAGAACGAGTTCGTCCTTGATGACCAACCAAAGAGTTATACCTTGGAGACCAGCAAAATCCTGAAAAAGAGTTTTACAGCAATAGTACTCATTGCGAGTTATCAAGACAATACCACTGAACAAGTTATACCTTGATGAGCCAGAATACAAGTTTTATACTTGGAGACTCACAAATTTTGAAAAATCAGTAAATGAGTTCTGCCTTGATGGTTTAATTAACTACCTTGGAGACTCAGGAAAAGGGTTTGCCAAGATGGTTCTAAATATGGGCCTACCTTGGAGACTCCAAAATTTTGAAAAAATAGAATAAATGAGTTATCCTTGGTGGTTTTAATATGAAACCTACCTCGGAGACCTCAAAAATTTTGAAAAAAATCAGTAAATGAGTTCTGCCTTGATGTTTAAATAACTACCTTGGAGACTCAGGAAAAGGGTTCTGCCAGAATGGTTCTAAATATGGGACCTACCTTGGAGACTCACAAATTTTGAAAAATCAGGAAATGAGTTATCCCTTAGAGACTTTATAAGTTGGTTTTATTTGGAGACTTGAAATGTGGGTTCTGGCTTGATAACTCACAATGTGATACATATCTTGGAAACTCAACAGGAATGTGGTTATACTTGAAGACTTGGAAAGTTGGGTTTATTTTGGAGACTTGAAATGCTATCACTCTTTGGGATCTAAACCTATCGATGTAGTTCTTTGTCGGATGGTGCTTGATGGGAGCAAGATCAAGAAAGTTCTGGGAAGAAAGTGCAGGCTTACTCCCCCTTCTACGTCATCAAACTGAAAGCTTTAAAAGACAGAATTGGAGAAGAGAAAAAAACAAAAAAAATATATTTGTTAGTTCTGGGAAGAAAGTGCAGGCTTACTCCCTTTCTAAATTGTCAAACCTGAAAGCCTTAAAAGACAGAATTGGAAGAAGAGAAAAAAAACGTAAAAATATATATACAGGTGGAAATCTCATTTTGAAAAAGACATTGTGTTGGGCGAGGGTGTTGGGTTGAGATTTGAATGTGAGGGTTGGGGTTGAGATTTTTGAATGTGAGGGTTGGGACACACACACACAACACACACACACACACACACACACACCACAACACACACACACACACACACCACACACATCAACAAAAAAGTTAAGCCTTAACTATTCAGTTGAGGATCTGTGTTTGGGGTTACAGATCTAAGAACGTCCCCCTTCACACACATTATATACTGTTATACACCTCGGACTTGGCCCTCGAGTGTCCACAACGGTGTATAGTAGGAGGGGTGAAGCGCCACCCATTGCTCCCATGGGTATTATCTGCTTAGTTTGTTCTTTTGTAATTCTGTGAATAAAATGAACCTAAAATCTCTTCCCTTCCAAATCATATATCTTTATAAGTCCAAGGAACCGTATCTATTACATAAACAATTTTAAAAAGTTCGTTCGTCCATCGTTTAATATAACCTTTTTCAAATGAGATTTCCACCTATATATTCTTACGATATCACCAACTTTGAACTTAGGTTTTCTGATATTAATCTCTTTTTCATATTTAATTTTGTAAATGTTTCTGATGGTTTCATATCATTGACGTGTGAATCGTGTCATTATACTTATCCCCAATATCCTGAATAAAAGATGACTATTGTTGTGAACCGAGTTGTGTGAATTTTTTATTAGTCCTCTCTTTAAGGTACGATTAAAACGTTCAACAACAACGGCCTTCCTTCATTAAAGGTACTGTATAATGTAATACTGTTATTTTTTAGAAATTCATAAATCTTGTTAATAAACTCTCGACCCGCATCAGTCCACAATTTTTTAGTTTTCTCTTACTTTCATGAAATATTTGTTGAAAGGCTAACATAAGAGTATTACCTGTTTTGTTTTTAAGGGACAACCATGCGTATCTACTCCTCAAATCAATAACGGTTAAAGCATACTTGTACCCCTTATCATTATTGAGTTCAATCAAATCAGCAGACCAGATATAATCAACTTCCTTGGAATAAACTTTCCTTCTCTGAAACTTTGTGAATATTGGTTTATGTAATTCATCAGCTAATTGCTCTTCAGTCTTAATGACATCATTAGAGCCTATAAGTTTTTTGAATTTCCAAGTCCAAGTTTCAATTTAGCACTGATCATCTTCTTCACGATAAACCTATCAACTTTTTTTCTCAAGGTTGGATTTTGTATCAGAGACAAATTGTACAACATTTCTCTATCGGCTTCATGCTTTTCTTCCAAAGTTGTGGTATCCCATAATCAATATCGTGTCTCATGCACACTTCATCAACCCTATTGATGGGTTTGCTCCATGGTTTAGGATTGTCTGCCTCATCTAATCTTTTATCCAAGTTTGTGCTGGACCACAGAAAGAATACCCTGGTAGATGTAATTCCCCTGTATTCAGTAGTTGTAAATTTACTTCCTGAGAAAACTTTTGTATATCTCCTCCGAGTTTGTGTTTGGAGATAAATTTGATTTTTTTTAACCACACACCGAACATTACCTTTTTGTATAACCCTGTTATTTTTACTTTTAATATACGAAATATTTTTAGTATTAGTTTTCTTTTTACATTTGAGACAATACTCATTTATTTATGAGAAAAATTCCTCGCAGAGTGCAAAAACTTTTTAGTTTCCAACATGCACATTTGAATCTTAATTTTTAAAACATAAAGAATCCTTAGAATGCCTTCACTCTCTCCTCATTTATTTAAGAAAAAAATGAAAACTTGAATTAAAATGAATATCTTGTCGATGTCAATAGTCTTGTCGAAAGTATTGCAAATAGACTTGTCAATTCTTTGTTTTCCTCCTCGGTGGGTTGAGTTATTTCTGTAATACCACCAATCTTTTTTAATCTCACTGGTTTCCATATTTTGATATTTATTCATTCTCGCTCTTTCCTCCTCTCCTCCTCTCCTTCTCTCTCTTCTCTCTCTCCTCCTTCTCTTTTCTTCTCCTCTCCTCCTTCTCTTTCTCTCCTCTTCCTTCCTTTTCCTCCTCTTCTCTCTCTTCAACTCCTTCCTCGTCCTGACTATCCTTGAATCGCTTACACCCCATAGAATATTATACATATACTCATCAGGATTTCTTTTATTCTATATCCAAAATAATTTTTTTTACAACAGGAAACCAATAAAATTTATTTTGAATTTCTAAAAGAGCCTTTCGTTTTCTTAACTTTATAATTTTTTCATTATTTAACATTCTAATTAAATCTAAAGTTGTCGTTTATCAACATCAGCATAATGCCAATCTTTATATGAAAATATTCATTTCTTATGTTGTAGAACATATTTATTAAAATACCGAATACCCTTTTCTTGAAGGTATGCTTGGACACGAAATGATAATTTTCTTGAAGCCTTCTTGCTGTCATTTATGTATTAGAAATATATGTTAGATAAATTATGGCACGAACACCTCCCCATCTTCCCATAGTTAAATCATTTTGTATTTCCTTACTTCTTATATATAATCCTCTTTTTTTTCTGTTTCATGATATAAACTAGGGCAAAACCATTATTATATTTACCCTTATTAAATTCTTTTAATTTGTTGTTTACTAATCGTGCTTCCACAAAACTCATTCTCGATACAGTGGATAATATTCTTCCTTACGAGACTGATTTAATTGTTCCAGGTCTTTAGGTCAATTTTAAATGACCAATTATACCCTAAATCATTCATATCATACCCCCATTGTTCTTTTCTCATACAAACGATACGCCCTTCTTTATAAAAATTTATTTTAATTCGAACTGTGAATTCTGTATGACCTGGAGATAAAATCAACACTTCTGTATCTTTGGAATACACGGCCGTTTTATTTAAGGATATATATTGTGATAAATCGCTTAATCTCACCAAGTCATTCGCGTCAGTCGGGCTTGGATAATGTTTAATTTATAAGCATTTTTCATATTAATATATTTGGTTATATTATATTTATGTCGTTCAGCCTGCGCCTTTGTGTAATAATTTGATAAATAAATATCCATTTTCTTGGGATACACCAAAGATAGAACCATCTTTACCAACATAAGTCATTTATATTAGATTAAAAATAAGTCATAAAAATTTTTTATTTTTGTTGAGTTGAAATAACACATATAGACATAATTGACCACAACACTTGGAATTTAATTCTTGGACTTGAAATGTTTTGATAAACACCATTCTGTAGGAATTTTATGACTTCAACAGGTGGTGGAAGACCAAAACTATCAAAATAATATTTGTCTTGACTATTAAAATACAAACCCAATGAGAACCGTTCCCATTATTATCTTCTAAGTTCATAATAATATTCTTTGTATGTTTAGGCACATTTGTTAATCATCTCTCATACAAATAACCACATTATGAATTTTTAATTTCTTACAATATTTGACAAGTGTAAATTTGATGTTGTATTCTTTCCAAATTCTTTAAACCACTCATCAATGCTCATTTATTTATTAGAAAGATATAATCCATTACCTCTTTTAGTTAATTTTACACCTGCTTGTGTGATAAGAAAGCATATCTCCAACTAACAATCTCGCTTTATCAGGCAGACCTTCAAGTTTTTCAGCAAAATCTACAATTACACCACTTCCACTAATTTGTTATGTCTTTCCAATTCTTTTGAGCCTGGAGTTGAGCCTTCCTCTCGTTGGCAGTTTTCACCGCTGTTGAAATACCACCGTCAATGCTCAACCGCACTTAAACCAGCAAATAAAGGAATTAGAAATGGGAGAAATCCTCCACTCGTCTCTCTTATTGAATATTTTTTCAACATTGGTTTTGTCATTTAATTTTAAGTGAGCCAGTATCATTCAAGATTTTAACCTGTTCTCTTGTGAGCAAACATCAATTCTTACTGCTCCTTTTCTCTGAATTGTATTAACGTTAATCGTACAGGCTTTTGATTTTGAACACAAGATGATAGTTTATGAAGATTGATTTGATTAACATATACCCAGTTGGTACTTTGCCACTCATTTATTTCACAAAAATTATGTGAGACTAATCATAACACCATTATTCTGTATTAATCTGCAATTCTGTTTCTTCCAAAAGCAAACAATATGTATCAACTTCTTCACTCTCTCCTCTTTCATGTATAGGGAAGTATCCACTCGATTAGACTTTATAGTTTCCTTTGACGGCTCAGGTCAAACGCATAGATTGTATACAAACTTTTAAATGCTGTAATATCCAAAATAGGTTCTTTATTTCCATTACTTTCACACACCTTTTGGTAAGACTTGTATGCTTCAGCAAAATCATTTTTTTCCAATTAATTTCCAATCTATCTCGTGGATAAAATGTTCCATCTAAGAGAACGCGAAGTTGTTTCACCTTAGCATATTCACTCAATGCATTATTCTTATCAGTCGCAGTATCACATCTGGCTTTTTAAAAATGATCCACAGATATCGTGGCTTTCCTTCCAGAACACCCAATTCCAGTGTAAGTGGTTTGGTTAAGTTTAACGTGTTGACATCTTCTTTTTGAGGTATGATACACTGGTGGTTTTTTAATCTTTTTCAACATCTCTTCTGTTTTAAGATTAGGAGTATATTCACTAATATACACAACTCATTTCATCAATTACAAATTTATTCTGCTCACCAAAAGCCTACCACACAAAGAGTAATCTATTTCATTATCATTCCTTTGTAGTTGAAATCTAATTTTAAGACCATACAGAACTTTATCATGACACAAAATCAAATATACCTTTAAGAGGAACTGCACAGTAAAACTATTAACTGCTTTTGTATCATCAGTATACGTTCCTTTCCTTTGAGTATATCCAGGGTCTGTGGTTGTTCCCGTTGACATATCAGGAATAAAACCTTCGACAGCCCCCTTTCCCATTCTATCACTGAAATGTATATGTAAAATTTCATCATTTCAGATACAGCAGAGACATATCAACCGCTTCAACTTCTTGTGTCCAATGTACAAACGAACACTATCAAAACATTTTCCAGAAGAAATAATTTACGAGTGTAGCGTTTGTGTTATTATAGTAGATAGTAAAATTTACACAACAAGAAACTTTCGGATAGATTCAATAAGGTTTGTTGATTATTTATTTCAAAACTTTTTGTACCATTCGTATTAGTCTGTTCCAGTTATTGCATTTCACTTGAAGTAATCTTCTTTTTTAGTGGAGTTTGAGATAATATAGTATCATCCAAATCATAGATACTATCAATTGCTTCCATACTTGTATTTATTTAGGAAAAAGATGTTAAAACTTTTGAAACCTGACCAGTATTTTAAATTTTTTCTGTCGTTCTTGGGGACAACTGAGTTTTACCTTTTTTAATTTCTTTAATTGCTTGTAATTATGAGATTCCTTTTGGGCATCTTTTATGCTCTTTACAGCACCTGCTACATTTCCCACAGCAAAGAAGAGTAATTAGGTCTTTATGTTTAAGAATAGTTAGACCGATACCATTAGAGTATCAATTATTCCATCTCCTCTAAATTGATGTCCGACACCCCTTTGTCTCTTAGGTTTATAGTATCCTCTACCAAGATACATACCTTCACCCTTGTAGTATGGGGAAAGAACATCCCATCCCCTGTAATTATTTATAATTTTCCCAACTCGTGTTTCCTCACAATAACCATCGATTTATTTATTGGAAAACTTCACGTAGGTGAATTCTCATAGATATAACTTCTCCATTAAAAGAAATCATACGATTATCTTGGTCGGTTATGCTAAAATTTACTCTGTGTATGTTTTTTCCTGACACAGGGAGATAAACCAAATTTTTAGGTTCCATATTGAATTTATAACCAATTGGGGTTGAGTATGCACTGAATGAAAATATTGTATTTGTTTTTATTCCATCATTATAAGCACCATCAATCAAATCACAGTGAATTAATACCGAGTTTATTCCTGAGGATATTTGAATGACATTATCACTGTAAAACGTCCCATTAGTTTCAATCTTTTTTGAGGAGAAACCCAATAACTCTCTAAATGAATTATCAATTGTGAAATCAACCTTGTAGTTATTTTTAAGTTTAATCGTTGATTTTGAAGTATGTTTTTGAATGTCTATAACAATATTTTTTGGTTCATCCCCCTGTTCTTTCATAAGACGAGCATTTTCGGAAGATATTTGAGAAATCTCATATGCTCCGGGTGAGACTGTTATCGTTTTGTATCCACTTCCGGGATTATAACTAAACTTGTCATTTTTATCAGTTATATTAAATAAGGTATTATAAGTTTCCATGGACAATAAAGATGCCTCATATTCTTTTGTTGTGTCAAGTTGTAGTGGGTATGGGAATGAAGATGTGTGGTCGCTTGTTGTGAAATTGAAACTAAGGATTGTGCTTCTCATCTTATTTAATATGAGATAAATGTCTTTATATTGATATTTATTAATTATTTTCATGTTCATCAACTGGTCTAAAATGGCTGATGCTTCATTATATTAAAACAATTGTTATTTCCAGCCTTCTTACTGCTAACAACAATAAGTCTATTAACTAATTGTGATGGGTCATTTGGAAGAAAACTAACACCTGAACAAGGATACTTAAGCCTGAATAATGTGTTTCTCTTTCTCATTCTTCCTACTTTTACCAGAAAGACTAACCCTATATTAAGAGAGTCCAGCAGATCAATATATACTCCTCATCATTATTTTTCATATCCAATGGTTTATCAATATACTTTGATTCATCCCTCACAGTTGAACCTTGTCTTCCATCTTTTGTGAGAAGAAAAATTAATCTCGGAGTTAGTTGACAGGAGGTTGAGCATAACTCAAGAACCTTAATTCATCATTAAATATCAATACCTTTTCTTGAAACAGATGAAATATTGCTGGTTGTTCTGTTGGAATGAGTCCTGCTTTTGGTTTTTGAATCCGCTGAATATTCATTGTTTTGAAGAGCATTCACAATATAATCAGGGGGTCAATTAATCTCTTCCAGTTGTTGAAATAATCCTTCATCATCATATTCTAATTCTCCTATATGCTCTAATTCTCCTCCGTCATTTGACTGAAATCTTTTAACATTTGGAGCTTTCTAGGAGTATATTTTATTGTGGGAACTGTGGAAACATCTATAATTTTTTCTTGGGAAGTTTTTAAAGTGGTTTAAAAAATTTCTCTTGTTTTCTTTCAAATGCTTCTTCACCCGTTAGTTTTTGTCTGCGTTTCTTCTTTATGTCTTCCTGTTGTTTTACAACTTTTGAAACCAACTCTTGATGTTCCTTAAATCTTCTTGTCTTTCTTTCGCATCCATTTATTTATTGGATAATATCATTTAATGAATTGTAAAGATCAACAGGGAAATTTTCCTTTTCTTCATCATCCAAGTAGATGTGTTCAAATAAATCTTTTCTTTAATATTTCATCAAATTCTTTATTAACATTAATACGAGTTGTAATTTCTTCTTCACTAATACTTGCATCTCTGCTTTTCATACGTTTGCGTTGAGTTTCTTCATCAACATCAAAAACAAATGATAAAATCTTCACTCCGCTCAGATGTTTAATATTTGTCTCGTTCATTCTGGATTAGTTTCTAATATCCCAAGACACCAGGTTTTAGTTTCCTTAACTCACTCTTACAATGTGAATATTTGTTGTACCAAGAGAAACCTCCTCAAACATTTGACCTTCATTCCTCAATCGCATATGTTCCTCCACTGAAATATAGTGATAATCTTCACCTTTTACTTCTCCAGGTCTTATTGCTCTTGTTGTTGTTGATACAATGCGTATCACGGGGTGTTTTTTAAGTAAATTTACAATATTCTTATTTGTACTACACAAGAACCTAGATTTCTGAAAGTTTTTTCCAGAAGCAGATTTACCCACAAGATTTATAATAATAGTTTCATTTATATATGTAATTGTTTATAAAACAAAAAATATATCCTTTAATATCTCATCTTGTTTCACAACAATATATTTTATATTTTTCAGTCGTGTGCTTCATGTAATCCCAAATTCCTTTTTACTACATATAGTAGAACAATTATCTCTCCAAAAATTATTTATATCTATTGAATTTAACTTGAATAAAATAAAAGTATTAAGCATTGTTTCTGATGGAACGACGAGGAAGTTGAAAGTACGATTGACTAAGATAAATACAATTACAAGAAGAATGTCTCCCTCTTGTGTAGTAGCTGTCCATTACCGTTTGGTTTCTCTCATTAACACAATCATCAAAGATAACGAGGTTCTTTTTTGTTTTATCCAAATCTTGGGGAGACGGTATATCATCTGTATTATCACTAAGATACAAGTTATCGGTTTTGATTTCTTTTTACATCTCTGTGTATCACAAAATAGTTGAATTATATCTTCAATGTTATAATCATTTAGGTTTTTTTGAGTTTAAATAAACCGATTATATCTTCTTTTTGAAGACCAGCATTAAAACCTTTTGAGAGTAGTTGATACTCTGGTTGAAAACTCGACTTTGTGAAAATTATATAATTATCATAATCTAAAAAGTTGGGAGTGAGGAGCATCTTTAAAGTAAGCAGGTTTTTCCACATCCGCTTGAACCAACTATGAAGCATCTTAATGAATTTGGGAGATTTTTATGGTTGTTAAATTTTATCTTATTTTCCCAAATGGGTAAAAAAATCATTCATTTATATATTTGGAAAACAGGTTATTTAATTTATTATTGGCTTTTTTAGAAACTCTATATTTTATCCTAAGTTCAGGTTTAATTTCAAGATAATCCATTATTTTATTTATGCAATATCTTGTGTTGATATTTCCCTGAAAATCACATCCATGAATAATATATAACAACAATCCTTTGAAAATTTCTCTAATACGTTCAGTTTCTTCCCTTGTAAGGAAAGGTGTGTTATCACCCTCATACTTTACATTCATTTCTCTAATCAATCTTGTAAAGTAATTCATTTTTGGTGTAAATCTATAAGAATTATTTTCCTTTTTATATTTTTTATTATCATTAATTAGAAGATAATCACAGAATATACATTGTTTATACGCTTTGACTCTGTGTTTAATCCCCGTCTTTCACACGCAGGACAATTCTCAAATTTGTCATATGGAGAACCAGGGAATTCAAGAGGCTCAAAATCGAGTAAACTATTCATATTTATAAAGTAAAACTTTACTTAAACCGAAATTCATCTATATTTCAGTTGCATATTGACTCATATTTAATAATATTACCATCGATATCAATATACTTTTTTTTCTTTACTAGATTCAACGACAACATTTTTTTATATAAAAGTATTTTAAAATGATCCTTAACTACTATTGAACGAAATGTCATTTCACTGATATATTAACATCCTTTATTTCATCAGGATTTACATCTTTAGGGTTGTTGAAAAAAATACAAATTTCTCCTTGCATATTACAGATGGTCTTATCTTTTCTTTCTAAAGCTTCATCCATAAGGTTTTTGTTTTTTTACTTTTTCTTGTTTCATTGCTTTTTCTAGTTTTGAATATATTACCAAGGAGAGGAGAAACTTTTGTTAGAGATACTTTAATTGATGTTCTACCAGGTATACTAAAAGCCCTTCCATTGAAAGAAATTGAAGAACTCATCTTATCCACCATAATTGTTTTTATCCAATAGTTGTTATATTTATCTTGTTCAATTTTACATCCTTGACATATTTCTCAGTATCTTTACAAATGAAGAGATTGATTGAAACTTGTCTTTTGTGTCTTGAAACATTATATTTATTAAGTGAAAAAAGTTGGAGAATAAAATGGTTTTAAGCACATATTCACCAATAAATTAAACGAAATTTTCATCAAGAAAATTTTAGTTTAAGCATAGTTTTATTATATAAATATGGTGAATACAACGTACTGCGATGTTTGTAATCACGAATATAAACATTATAGAAAACACCTCCGAACCAACAAACACACATTTAATCTATTTCATCAAATATCTCCTCTTGAGTTGGAAGAAAACATTGTGATATCTGCTCAAAGGATGTTTTGAAGAGTAGTTATAACAGACATTTGAATCACAAAAACACAAGAAAATGAGTTTAAAGTAAAGGGAGACTATATATATTGAAAACATGATGGGGCATTTAAAGGGCATATAAAAATAAGGATTTTTCAATCTGGAGAACCCGTCCATCAATACTGAATCAATTGAAATAGTGAAACCTGATGTTGAAAAAGTTATTAAAAAGACATTAAAAGAAATGAAAACTTTAAAGTTTTATATGGAGTGAAAATGAATATGAAAAGAGACAAGATGAAGAACAAACTCCTTATATGAGAACAGATCTTTATTTTATAACATCATTTCAAGATTTTTGAATAGTGGGGTTTATGAAGAACTATCAAGACAAGAGGAGGATGTTGATAATACAGTGGTAGGAAGTGGATTTAACATTTAAAAAAATCATCTTTTTAGATATACACATTCTAAAATCAAACCTCTTAAAGCTTCTTCTTATATTGAATTACCAAAAGAATAAAACTAAAGAAGGCAGTTGTTAATATTAAGAACAATGATAATAAATGTTTTCTCTGGTCTGTTCTTGCTCACTTACATCCACAAAAATGTAATTCAGAAAGAGTAAAACAATATATGAAATATGAGAATACCTTGGACATTAAAGATTTTAAATTCCCAATGCCACTAACAGATATTCCTAAATTTGAGAAAAGAATAATCTTTCTATTAATGTATATGGATTAACGGATACAAACAAAGTTCAAATATTAAAAATTTCAAACAACTAATAAAATGAAGAACACACATTGATCTTTTATATTTTAGTGTTGGAAAGAATTCACATTACACATCATCAATAATTTATCAAGATTAATCTCTTCTCAGGTATTCAGAACAGCAACAAAATATATCCTTGTAAGCGATGTCTTAATTCATTTCATACAAAAGAACGATTAGAACAACATTCAAAATATTGTAGTAATCATAAATCAGCTGTAATTACACATGCTTAAACCTGGTGAAAAGATTTCTTTTGAAGATTATAATAAATCTATCATGCACCCATTTGTGATATACGCTGATTTTGAGTGTATCCTTAAAAAGATAAATACTGCTTCTCCTAATCCAAAAGAATCATATACAAATAAATATCAAAAACATATTCCTTGTGGTTTCTGTTATTATATCAAATCATCTGTTGGAGAAAGTATAATAAACTTGAACATTATAATGGAAAAAATGCTTCACAAGAGTTTGTAAAACGATTAGAAAAGGATTGTATAAGACTAACTAAGTTAATGAAAGAAACAAATGAACCGATGAAATTAACCAAAGAAGAAAAATTAGAATTTAGAAAGAACAATATCTGTCATATTTGTGAGGAGGAAATTGAGGAGTTCAAAGTTAGGGATCATTGTCATCTTACTGGTAAATATAGAGGTCCCGCTCATTCCTGTTGTAATCTTAATTATAAATTACCTTCTTTTATTCCAGTCTTTCTTCAAAACAGCGCCAACTATGATACAATCTATTTAAAATGAACTTTCAAAAACACCAGGGAATATTTCTGCCATAACAACACAAGTCAAAAGTATATTTCATTTACAAAAATGATATTCACAAAACCTATAACTCGTATTAGGTTTAATAGATTCTTACAAGTTTATGGGAACACCACTAGCCAACCTAGCATCAAATCTAAGCTCCACAGGGTCTTTTCAAATCTTAATTCATTCTTTCGAAAGAGAAATTCTAACTAAAGAGGAAATTCAGATTAAAGAGAGAATTCAAAGTAAAGAGGAAATTCTAATTAATGAGGAAATTAATGAAGAAATTCTAACTGAAGATGAAATTCTAATTATAAAGAAAATTCAAACAATGAATGAAATTCTAACTAAAGAGGAAATTCTGATTAAAGATGAAATTCTGATTAAAGAGGAAATTCTAACTCGAGAGGAAATTCAAACAAGGAATGAAATTCAAAGTAAAGAGAAAATTCTTACAAGTAAGGGAATTTATCCTTATGATTAAATGGATTCATTTATGAGATTTAAAGAAACACAACTTCCTTCAAAAGAAAGTTTCTATAATAACCTTTATGAAAAGGAGATAAGTGATAAGGAATATAAACACGCACAAGAAATTTGGAAAATATTTAGATTAAAACCTTGGAGAATATCATGATTTGTATCTAAAAACAGATGTTTTATTGTTAGCTGATTGTTTTGAAGCTTTTAGATCACTCTGTCATAATAAAAATTGTTATGGATTAGATCTGCCCACTATTTCACAGCTCCTGGTTTCGCTTGGAGTGCAATGTTGAAAATGACAAAACAAGATCTAGATTTAATCAGTGATGTAGATATGCTTTTGATGATTGAGAAGTCTAAGAGAGGTGGAATATCACAAGTATGTTCAAAAAGATATGCTAAAGCAAAAATATAAATATCTTCCAAATTATGATAGTGAAAAAGATAGTAATTATTTGATGTATTTTGATGCTAATAATTTGTATGGATGGGCAATGTCTCAATCTCTGCCTCTGGTAAATTAGAGTGGGTGGAAGAAAAGGATTATGAAAAGGCTTTGATGAATATTGTTATTTCTTCTCAAGAGGAATTGAATGAGGAAGAAGAAGGTTATTATTTTGAAGTTGTATTGAGGTACCCGAGTGATCTTCATAATAAGCATAAAGACCTTCCTTTGCATGTGAGAAAGAAACCCCAAAGAAGAGAATGGTTAAGTGATTATCATAAAAGTTTTAATATTAAAGGCAAATCAACAGAAAAGTTATTAACAACATTCTATGATAAAGAGGGATATGTTTTTGCATCAGAGAAGCTTAAACAGTTTTTGAGAGAAGGATTGAGAGTAGCTAAAATTCATAGAGTTTTAAAATTTAAACAAAGTCCTTGGATGAAAAAGTATATTAAATTCAATACAGATATGAGAACAAATACAAAAGTAAAATTTGAAGGGGATTTCTATAAATTGATGAATAATGCTGTCTTTGGAAAGACAATGGAGAATGTTAGAAACAGGCAAAACATTAGATTTGCAACATCTTGGAAAGAAGCTTCGAGATTGATAAATAAACCAAGTTTTAAGAGGAAGAGGTTTTTTCAGAGAACTTTTCTGCTATTCATATGGAAAAGGAAAGTATTGTAATGGATAAACCAATTTATATTGGAACAGCAGTTCTTGATTTATCAAAGATATTGATGTATGATTATTTGTATAATAGCTTAAAGAAAGAGTATGGTGAAAATGTTTCATTGTTGTATATGGACACTGATAGTTTTATCCTAGATATAAAAACTGATGATGTTTATAAAGATATGAAGAAAAATATTGGAGTATATGATACAAGTAATTTTAGTAAGAAGAGCGAGTTATTTTCCAAAAAGAATGAAAAGGTTATTGGTAAGTTTAAGGATGAGTTGGGTGGAAAAGTAATGAGTGAGTTTATTGGATTGAGAGCAAAGGCATATGCTTATAAGTATGGTGATCAGATTGATAAGAGGTTAAAGGAATAAAGAATATGTAATAAAGAAATCAATAACTTTTAGAAATTATTATAATTGTTTGATGAATAAGAAAGAAGAATATAGGAAAATGAATACAATAAGAAGTTATAAACATAACATATATAGTGAGAATAAATAAAAAGGCATTAGGAGCCTTTGATGATAAGAGATTTATTTTAGATAATGGAATAGATTGTGTTCCATATGGATATTGTATGAAAGAGTGTATAGAATAGATTGTGTTTTAACAATGGGAAGATGGGTTAGGGTTTTTTAAGGGCTACCGCCGCGTTTTTTCACAATATATAAATGGTTAAACCAAGTATTAATCAAACTAAAGAGTGGAGAAAATCTCAGTCTTGGTATATAAATGAAAACATAATGAATGTGAAAAATATCAAATAAGTCTTATTGAAAAAATAACGAAAACAAAGGTAAATAAAACAAATAGCGAATCAATTTAAAAACTAGTAAGTTAGAGGATGTATAGAAAAAAATTAATATCCTTCAATGGACTGAAAACTTCGATGGTTATCAATTGAACAATGGAAAAACAATTTACTATAATCTCAAAATGATATGTGGCTCAGGAGGTGGTCAAACAAGAACATTAAGAGAAGTTTATCATTTCATAATGGCACAAAAGGGGTATCTTAAAAAATATAAAGATTCAAATGTTTTGTTTTTAATATTTTAGATGGGGATTTTTGTGCAAAGAAAATTAAACTATTGAAGGAATTTGAGAATGAACAAATCTTTATCGGTTCAATGAGTGAGCTAAACAATATGCATTGGTTATTTGAAAAGAGTGTCCCTAGGCTTACATGTTTCAGATATTTCTTTCGAATCACCTTTAACAAACCACATTACTACTTTGCTACTTGAACAAATCTTTATCTTGTCACATTGGTTATTTGAATAGAATGCCCCTAGGTTAAAGGGGAGACAAACAAATATACCTTGGGATAAAAAGGGGGTGTATTTTTAGGGAAAAAAAATATGAATCGCTGAAAATCCCCCATTCATTTACATGGGGAAAAGTGAGCCAGAATCAGTATATTCACCCTACTCACGTGAACTACGATAAAATATAAAAGAGCTAGATATTAATAATGGTATATAATAATTTTTATGCAGGGGTTTCCCTGAGACATGAAAACTATTTCAAGGGTTCCACAAGGGTAAAAAGGTTGAGAAACGCTGCTCCAGGTGGTATTTATGATATGACCAGTAAAAAAGTGGATTTGAGTCATTTTGTTTCCATCTTCAATGTTATTCTTTGCAGAATCATTTTGATGAAACAGTATGAATCGTAATCAACGCTCCACCGCACATCTGCCTTCCCTTCCCCCACC
>CM068955.1:30044904-30055781 GCA_035128595.1 Eptatretus atami
TCTCTCCCTATTACCTTCAATTCCTATTTTCTCCACTTTCCCAATGCCCCATCTATTCCCTCCCAACTAAACACTCTATTTATTGTCTTAAATAAAAAATTAAAAAACAAACAACAAAAAAACAACAACCTTTCTCCCTCCACACACCACGAGTCCGGATCCTTCTTCTTCCTCTTTCTGCCGGCACACCATCTTTGTTCTATTTGAGCTGACCCACTCTCACCATTACCTTCACGATGTCTTCCTACAACCCTCCATTCCCAAATATTAGCTAATCTTCAAAAAAAAAAATCCCCTTGTATCCTTCCTAACTATACACCTCCTGTAACCCACGTGTCTCTCTACTCTCTTCCTGATACTGTTCATCGATCCATCAGCTTCACGCCGCATTTACCGTTCCAAATTCACCCTCGTGTTCGGCCAGCACGTCAGCGGGCTCGGCTGGTGCCTCTGCCAGTGACGTTACGGTTACAAGGTATCATGGTGGGAATTCCCATCCCAAGAATATAAGGGTTGTATCAATTCCGGTATCTGTGTAAGGAACGTGTGTATCAAACCGACGATGAAGTTCAATCAAAACAAATATCTGACTGTTCTTTCAGAAATGAACACTTTGTCTCACTCTATTAAACAAAGGCTGCTTTTATGTATATTGGACTTTTGAATGATTGATGTCAATCAAATCAATCAATCAATCAATTTCGGTTTTATTCAAATGAGCCAAGGACATGACAAAAGTCCGAAGACTTAAAAGTCAAGTTTACAATGTAAAAAGAAAAGAAAAGAAAAATTACAAAGATATGCTAGTAATATAAAATACACTTGACAAGTTATTAAAAAAAACACTTGATCGAGATCGTTACGTCCAAATTAATACTATTAATTAATTAAATATATTAATTAAGTAATGTAATTAATACATTACGGGGTCAAAAGGGTTGATAATTCGAGACACAGACATTGGGATGGTGGACGTTGCCCAACAAAACGTACAAGCGACGCATATCTAATATCACGATCAATTACTTCACCCTTACTCTTGACATTCATTTCAGGATATTACAGCTCGATAATACGAATCATTAACCCTCCACAAATCATCATTTCCACAACAATATTACTGTCGGTTTTTGGTCAGGAATATCACACAAAAATAAATAAACATCACATTTTGTTTGGACAAAACACCAAAAGCAATGAGGATTTTGCAATACATACACGCACTTACTGAGCCTGCACCATCTCGCGAAATTGGTTCGAGTCCTGAGAGAGGTCCAGGTTGTTATACATGACTGGAATGTCCACCCTAAGTGCACAAAATATTTAAATGTCAGCAACACACCTTTGCAGTAAGCCAGAATGAGTAAGGAATAAAACAAGTCTGAAGACGACGATGGTTCACGAGCGGTATTTGACGATGTAGATTGTTTCAGAAGTCACCGAGAGAAGAACTGCCCTTCCGTCTCCTCCAAAAGCGAACCGACAGCCCTCCGTTCTCTCCAAAAGCGAACCGGCAGCGCCTTCCGTTCTCACTCCAAGAGCGAGACGGAGCCTCTCTTCCTCAACAGAGAGCTGTTCTCCTCCAAAAGCGCAGCAGCCTTCCGTTCCCAAGCAGGCCGTCTTGCATGCGGTCAGCTTGTCTCTCCTCCAAGAGCGAAGGGCAGCATTGCTTTCGTTCTCAGCTCCAAAAGCGAAGGGCGCGGCTTTCGGTTCTCTCCAGAAGCGAAGCGGCAGCGCTTTCGTTGCTCTCTCCAAAAGACGCGGTTTACAGGTGGGGCGCTTTCGTTCTCTCCAAAAGCGAAGCGGCGGCGCGTTTCGTTCTGCCTCCAAAGAGTGAGGGGCAGCGCTTTTCGTTCTCCCAAAAGTGAAGCTGCAGCGCCTTTCGTTCTCCTCAAAAGCGAAGCGGCAGGCTTTCGGTTCTCCCAAAAGCGAAGCGGCGGCGGCTTTCGTTCTCTCCAAATAGCCGAAGCGGCACGCTTTCGTTCTCCAAAAGCGAAGCGGCAGTCGCTTTCGCCTCACAAAAGCGAAGCAGCGTGTTCGTCCCTCCTCCAAGAGGCGAAGCGGCAAGCGCTTTCGTGACCTACTCCGAAAGAGAACGAAGCGGGCAGCACTTTCGTTTTTCCTCCAAAAGCGAAGCGGGCAGCGCTTCGTTCTCCTCGCAAAGGCGAAAAGCGGCAGAGCTTCGTTCTCTCCAAAAGCGAAGCGGCAGAGCTTTCGTTCTCTCAAAAGTGAAGCGGCAGAGCCTTTTCCTTTCCAAAAGTGAAGCGAAGCGCTTCGCTTCCCTCCACAGTGACCGCTGCCCAACGCATTCTTCATGCCTTTTGCGCTTCCAAAAAACCGACCCAACTAATTTTCTGTGTCTCTCAAACACAAATTGACAGTCCCCTCTTGTTTTTCATCTAATCTGGCAATCAGAAACGTCTTCCTGCCAATTCTCATCTATAAGACTCTCTTATTTCAGATGCGAAATGTCGACGATCGTTCAACATTTCCCAGCTGTTTTCGAACAACATTAACACGACCGAATGAAAGTTCTTGTGTTTCTTCCACAAACAGCAGTTTCTGTCTTTATGGTTTGAAGCTTTCCTCGACTGCTATCTTCCGCCACTTATCTCTGTTCAGTTTTGCAATCTCCGATACGAGAACTTCGCCTCAGTGGAATTTATTTGCGTTTTCCTTTCGGTTTACACCACTGTACCTGTGTGCCTTTCTAAATACTCATCACGAGGTGGTTAACAATCTCATGAGAAACTGGGAGGACGAGACGTTGAGAACTTCATTTTTGCCATTTTTTGAATGGGACTTTCACGCAAGCACCGACTTTGGAAAGAACGAGGTAGCTTTCCAATTTCAGTCTGTTTTTGTGGGTTGTTGAGCCTTATCTGCTTGAAATCTCCGAATCGCTAACTTTCATCATTTACATTTATGCAAAGGTGTTACTACAAACTTCGCTCCAATGACTCGTCTTTGGTCTTCCAACATTCACCAAATGTTTGGGGGTGGTTTGACTTCCACTTCTCTTCTTGGTGGAGGGGGTCCTCATTGTCATACCCAGCCTTGCCTGAGTAATACTGTTGTCTTTCAAATGAATTTAGAAGAAAGAATCACATTCTAATGGTCTTTGAAGAATTTCAAACCGGAAGTTTTTTAGCTTTTTCTTATAGTTTTCCGGGAATGTCCAGGTTTTTGTTTTCCCAGAATTTTTGTATCCCATGTCCTGCTTGCAATGTCACCTTACAGTAACTCTTGTTCAAAAGCAGTTCACCATGGAACTTTGTGCCTTTTCTGTCTGATACGGTAGATGTTGCGATAGCCATCAGAGCGCTGCGTTGAAAAGATTTTTTCTGGTTACGTCTTGGATGATTTGAGAAGACGAACGGTTTTTCATTTTCAATCTCGATTTTCCCACTCCTTGTGTTTTTCCGAGACAAACCAGAATCACTGAATGCACATTCAATCAACTCCTTCCTCTGAACGCTTTTGTACTTGCTCTGTAGTTCAGATGAATTCCAGTGTTACTGGCCCACAGTAACATTAAGATCGAGGTAGCAAACCTCCGACGGTACGCTTTCTTGCGTTCGGTCACCAAAACGCTTTTTGCATATGATAAAGGCTGGGAAGTTGGCCTATGTTCTGTTTTACTTTCACCATCTTGGAGTATTGATTTCTTGCCGTTACCACCAACATCACGCTGCATCAGACATATTTTCCAAAGCTGGTAGCAATTGCGGGCTTTCTATCTGACAATGTTTGCCTTCAAAAGTGTTATTCTCCCGTAGCTTGATTTAGGGATGTGCCATATCTGCAGGGAGTTTCCCTGTTGTAGTAGCAGCACTATCCAAGTATCGCTCACCTTCAATCTCTCGTTTCCTGGGCTGGTTGACTGAACTGAACGAGTGACACACTTTTTTCTTAGATTTTCGTGTTGTCCTTTTGATTTTCCTCTGACACTGCAAACTTTCCTGCACTTCTTCCATCGTGGCAGCAATGCAAAACACCCTCCTGCTCCAGAACTGTACAGATTTTATCATGGAGAGTTTTGACGAAGCCTCATCGGTTCGAAGCAACACTGGGGGAGTTTTAGGGGGTGTTCCAACACCACTTCCAAAGAATCTGAGTGTTCTTAGCTTGCAAATCTTCATCTGGGATCTTCTCAACAAGTTGCCAATGATGCATCCACCCTAATCTTTACTCAAGCTGACAATTTCGATGCCACTCTTTAAATGGATCTTAATAGTTCCATCAAATGGTGTTTCAATCAGATCCTCAGATCTTGGGGAAGGCCTCTGGATGAACCACAGCTTCAAATAAGGCCCACATTAAGAGGACAGGGTTGTGCATTTCAATCTCGCATTGATAACAGAAACACACAAACACACACAAAAAGAAGAGCACACAGTTAAACAAAACGTACAGAAAAAAATACATTGTTAAATAACAGATTATATGTCGGCTTTTCTAGATTCGTGTTCAGGAAAAGCACAACATACATTATGAAATGCTGGCAACGCGGATGTCATGCAAATTGAAGGAACCAGCCAAACTGGCAATACCTTCAGAAAATCTGGGAATAAGATTGGCAACCTTCCCCGATTCTGCAATCAGGAAAAAATAAAATAAAAAAAAGATTATCAAATTATGCTTTTAATCAAAATTAATACATCTCTTTTGCTGCAAACGAAGGGGAAAGCCCGAAACGTCAACACTTGGTGGCACACGATAAATAAAATGGTTAAAGCTGTCTTGCATAAAAGGTCACAAACACAAACCACTAGTTACTGGCTGGAATTACAACTATTTTTTCACTTCCTTGACCACTTTTACCAACCAGGTAGTTCTTCTTTTACCAACATTTACACTACATGGCCAAAAGTATGCGGACACCGCCTTCTAATTAGTGGATTTGGCTATTTCAGCCACACCTATTGCTGACAGGAGTATAAAAATCAAGCACGCAGCCATGCAATCCTCCATAAACAAACATTGCAGTAGAATGGGCCATACTGAAGAGCTCAGTGACTTTCACAACGTGGCAACCGTCATCGGATGTCACCTTTCCATCAAATTTCTGCCTGCTAGAACTGCCCAGTCATACTGTAAGTGCTGTTATTGTGAAGTAGAAACATCTACAGCAACAACAGCTCAGCCGGAAGTGGTCGCCCATACAAGCTCACAGAATGGGACCGCCGAGTGCTGAAGCAACGTAGCGTGGGAAAAAAATTCTATTGCCTGTTGCGAAACTCACTACTGAGTTCCAAACGGACTCTGGAAGACATGTCACAGCACAAGCACTGTTCGTCGAGAGCTTCCATGAAATGGGTTTCCATGGCCGAGCAGCCGCAGACAAGCCTAAGAACACCATGCGCAATGCCAAGTGTTAGCTGGAGTGGTGTAAAGCTCACCGCCATTGGACTCTGGAGCAGTAGAAACGCGTTCTCTGGAGTGATGAATCACGCTTCACCATCTGGCAGACCGACAGACGAAACTGGGTTTGGGGATGCCAGAAGAACGCTACCTACCCGAATGCATAGTGCCAACTGCAAAGTTTGGTGGAGGAGGAATGATGGTCTGGGGCTGTTTTCATGGTTCGGGCTAGGCCCCTTAGTTCCAGTGAGGGGAAATCTTAAGGCTACAGCATACAATGACATTTTTAGATTGATTCTGTGCTTCCAACTTTGTGGCATCAGTTTCGGGAAGGCCTTTCCTGGTTCAGCTATGACAATGCCCCCCCCCATCCCTGCACAAAGCGAGGTCTATACAGAAACGGTTTGTTCGAGATTGGTGTTGGAAGATCTTGACTGGCTGCACAGAGCCATAACCACAACCCTATCGAACACATTTGGCCTGAATTGGAACGCCGACTGCGAGCCAGACCTATTCGCCAACATCAGTGCCCGACTTCACCAATGCTCTTGTGGCTGAATAGAAGCAATCCCTGCAGCAATGTTCCAACAATCTAGTGAAAAGCCTTCTCAGAAGAGTGGAGGCTGGTTATAGCAGCAAAGGGGGGGACCAATACTCCATATTAATGCCCATGATTTTGGAATGAGATGTTGGACGTGCAGGTGCCACATACTTTTGTCCATGTAGTGGCATCTCCACATGGAAGCATGAAAAAAAGAAAACAAGAAGGCAGTTTGTTGTTGGTGTACTGAAGTAACTTTATGTAAAGCACTATTTTGGTTAGATTCGTCAATTAACAACCTGATGCTCCCTTTAGTGCCAGAATTTACCATTATTATGTTAAATTAGTTCAATCATGCGACCACAATCTATTTCGCATCAAAATAAGTAGCTGCAAGTTAAATGTGTTTTTTTTACCATCAAACCAGATTTGATGTACCGTTAAGTGCTCACATAAACAAAAACAATTGCTTTTGGCAATATTCTTGTAGTCAATACGGCTCGTCTGGTTGCCTGGTTCAAATCTGGCGACTCGCCTCAATGCATATCGTAATGATCAGCCGAATTGAACGAGCCTCGCCGGATTACAGCTTTGCACTTCAGATACCATACCCGTGGGACGTGGGGCGAAACAGCACAGCGCTAGGTGAATTGGTACTGTACACCTCATCCACAATTATGGCTAGGGATGTTCAAAAGGCACAATGGTACAATCTTGACATGTGTTGTCATTTGATGCAGCCAATTTATTCCTCAAAGGGCTTTCCCCGAATCACCAAAGAAGAACCACAATGACACAAAATTCACAACCTTACACCACCCAACCTCAAGCCGGCTCCCAGTTCAAAGACATGTTTCCATTACCGGTGAGGTTATCATTATGAACGGGGCATCGTGCAAGCAGTCACATGACATCTTAATTGATTGGCCGAGCAGAACCAAGTCACATGCTACATTTATTATTCGACGCAAATCTCTTGATTAATCAATCACCATTTGGCCAGTTATGCTGCACATAAGTAGCTGTGCAGGGGTTTGTGGGTATATGGAGGAGAGGTGGCTCGTGTGAACCATTAATTTGTGGGGATGGTGGTGGGGGATTGTGGTGGAGGATGGTTTATGTTATTGTATATGTTAGGGGCTGCTTTATGCACACATATGAGCGACTTTATGCGCAGTTGGGGAGATTGGTTTTGGATTGCTTTATGCGTGCGGCTGTTTGGGAGATGGTTTATGCGCGCAAAAAAACGAACAACTGAAGCACAGGGGCCACGAAAGTAAAAGGTCACATTTTATAAACCGCAAACATCCGCGAATGTCGAATGCGTGAAAGTAGGGGTTTCACAGGATAGAAATATACCATCAGAGATGGGGGAATCCCCCGCCATTGAAATGAAAAAGGTCATACATATTCCAGATAATGAGGGAGGTGAATTGAAAACAAGACACCATTTGGTCATCATCTGAAAAGTTCCCAGGGGTGAGGAACGTAGTAACCAAAAATAATTGAAATCAGATAAGCGGTTTTCCTTTATTACAAAAAAACTTTTTTTTTCAAGATAGCCGCCCTAGTCGGCCCATCTTGGATCCGGCCACGCCAAAATCATAGGGTTCTTCCTTTTCAGGTGGTACATGTGTGACCCAATTTCAAATCGATATGGCGAACAGTTTATGAGTTATCGCACTCACAGCTATAAATGTTGACGCCCGACGGACGGACAGCCGAGACGGACAGCCGGACGACCTGGTGACAACAATATCCCCCTTACCGCACGCGGCGGGGGATAAAAACGAAAAACACAGTGAAGCCGTCTGTGAAGCTGTGTGACCAATATGTCCGGAACTACGTACGATTTGAACGTCAGTTGCACCATGATTACAACACACACGTCATCTGTTAATATGTACTGTCGGAATGTACCTTTTGACCCTTTGGACTGCTAAGACCCTTTGACGAACCCCCCAAGACCCTCAAGACCTTTCGGTTCTGGGTTTGGAGCGACGGAAGGTTCTCTCAGGATTCTCTGCCGACTTTCAAAGTTAATTTCCAGTCGTTAGTTGTCCGTTTTAACTGTTTTTTCCTCACCTATACAGGGGTTTCCTTATTTCTTGGAGTAGGAGGCTACCATTAAAAAGTAGCAGGTACCATCACTGCGAGCAAAGCGAGCGCAGCTGTATGGCCGGGGTCCAGGGACACTGAGGCCCTGGAAGCCGGAAGATCCTAGATGACTGGAGATGCATTCTAGTACGATTCTGACATTGAAATAGTTCTCATATCATCATGCTGTTGGGTGGAAAATCCAACTAAAACAAGTGGTTAGGCCTGTACTGGATGTCTTGCATTAAACATAATGACTGACTGACTGACTGACTGGTTGACTGAAATTCAGCTATACTGTATAGTTAGTTCAAGCAGCTTTTAAACAAGGTTCATTAATTAAAGGCCATGGTTTAGGCACACCAAGGTGTCTGGAAGATGGAGTATTAAGCACTTTAAAAGAGTCATTTTAGCAACATTTGGGCCATACTTAGTGCTTAGTTCTTAATAGGGATGATGCTGCACATGGTGGAGTAACAGTGAGCAATCTGAAGTAAGTGTGACATAATAGTGTACATGAACTAGCATTCATTAAGGAAACCATATTCCATTTCTCGGATTTCAAAAACAGGGGGATGTAGAGATTTCGTGGTGACAAAAAAAAAAAAAAAAAAAAAATTTTTTTAAAAAAAATCGAAAAATTGGCGCTGAAGTAAGTAGCGGCGACCTTTGACATTTTTCTCTGAGTAGAACAGCTGCGGGTCGCCGGTAACCGGCTCTCAAGGAACCCCTGCCTATATGCTTAGTGTGTGTTCCCAGTTCGGTTTCTTTCAAAAAATCGTGCTATTTTGTGAGTTTTGTCGACCTTGCCTTACCGGTTATCCTTAAGGCCTACCCGTCCTTCCCTCTAGGTGTACGATCGTTTTTATTGTATTCTCTCCTATTACTTCAATTCCTATTTTCTCCACTTTCCCAATGCCCCATCTATCCTCCCAACTAAACACTCTATTTATTGTCTTAAATAAAAATTAAAAAACAACAAAAAAAAACAACAACCTTTCTCCCTCCACACACCACGAGTCGGATCCTTCTTCTTCCTCTTTCTGCCGGCACACCATCTTTGTTCTATTTGAGCTGACCACTCTCACCATTACCTTCACGATGTCTCCTACAACCCTCCATTCCCAAATATTAGCTAATCTTAAAAAAAAAAATCCCCTTGTATCCTTCTAACTATACACCTCCTGTAACCCACGTGTCTCTCTACTCTCTCCTGATACTGTTCATCGATCCATCAGTTCCGCATTCCGACAATCAAGCACCTTGTTCGAGCCTAGCGACGTCAGCGGCTCGGCTGGTGCCTCTGCCAGTGACGTTACGGTTACAAGGTATCATGGTGGGAATTCCCATCCCAAGAATATAAGGGTTGTATCAATTCCGGGTATCTGTGTAAGGAAACGTGTGTATCAAACCGACGATGAAGTTCAATCAAAACAAATATCTGACTGTTCTTTTCAGAAATGAACACTTTGTCTCACTCTATTAAACAAATGCTTTTATTTATATTGGACTTTTGAATGATTGATGTAATCAAATCAATCAATCAATCAATTTCGGTTTTATTCAAATGGCCAAGGACATGACAAAAGTCCGAAGACTTAAAAGTCAAGTTTACAATGTAAAAAGAAAAGAAAAGAAAAATTACAAAGATATGCTAGTAATATAAAATACACTTGACAAGTTATTAAAAAAAACACTTGATCGAGATCGTTACGTCCAAATTAATACTATTAATTAATTAAATATATTAATTAAGTAATGTAATTAATACATTACGGGGTCAAAAGGGTTGATATTCGAGACACAGACATTGGGATGGTGGACGTTGCCCAACAAAAGTACAAGCGACGCATATCTAATATCACGATCAATTACTTCACCTTATCTTGACATTCATTTCAGGATATTACAGCTCGATAATACGAATCATTAACCCTCCACAAATCATCATTTCCACAACAATATTACTGTCGGTTTTTGGTCAGGAATATCACACAAAAATAAATAAACATCACTTTTGTTTGGACAAAACACCAAAAGCAATGAGGATTTTGCAATACATACACGCACTTACTGAGCTGCACCATCTCGCGAAATTGGTTCGAGTCCTGAGAGAGGTCCAGGTTGTTATACATGACTGGAATGTCACCCTAAGTGCACAAAATATTTAAATGTCAGACCACACACCTTTGCAGTAAGCCAGAATGAGTAAGGAATAAAACAAGTCTGAAGACGACGATGGTTCAGCAGCGGTATTTGACGATGTAGATTGTTTCAGAAGTCAAGGATGAGACAATGTGATAATGTTTGACCAAGTTATAAAATGATCAACATGATGTGGTACGAGTGACAGGTTATTAGCTGCAAATGTCGAAAACCCGGTTTCGTTCAACAACTTTCAAGATTTGACCTTTGCATAACCTTTAAAGGTCCAAAACAATGTTGTGGACATTAAAATAAGGAAACAGGATAAGTGCTATAGCTTATTGGAGTTAGTTCGTCGAAGAAGGTCGAAAACCCGGTTTGATTCCACAACTTTGAAATTTGACCTTTGTGAACTTTAATGGTCAAAGGTCAAGGATTATGACCTTTGGTGCAAAACTTCCTCTGGAACATTCCAGGAACAATATAACGTCATATAGGCTATATGGCATTTTGCACTCCTCGGATTATCCATACTTTGATGAAATCAGCGTAAAAACAAACTTGAAGGGGGCGCCACGGGCAAGGTGTTCGAGATAGAGCAAAATGGTTTCAAGACTTTAGGTGGGGAATGACCTCAAGATTATGCATAAAAAATATTGTCATCCTAGCTCTCAAAGTCTGGGCGGTCGTATGATTTTATGTCAAAATTCGGCAATTATCTATAAGTTCG
>CM068955.1:30055806-30080592 GCA_035128595.1 Eptatretus atami
AGGATGAGACAATGTGATAATGTTTGACCAAGTTATAAAAATGATCAACATGATGTGGTACGAGTGACAGGTTATTAGCTGCAAAATGTCGAAACCCGGTTTCGTTCAACAACTTTCAAGATTTGACCTTTGCATAACCTTTAAGGTCCAAAACAATGTTGTGGACATTAAAATAAGGAAACAGGATAAGTGCTATAGCTTATTGGAGTTAGTTCGTCGAAGAAGGTCGAAAACCCGGTTTGATTCCAACTTTGAAAATTTGACCTTTGTGAACTTTAATGGTCAAAGGTCAAGGATTATGACCTTTGGTGCAAAACTTCCTCTGGAACATTCCAGGAACAATATAACGTCATATAGGCTATATGGCATTTTGCACTCCTCGGATTATCCATACTTTGATGAAATCAGCGTAAAAACAAACTTGAAGGGGGCGCCACGGGCAAGGTGTTCGAGATAGAGCAAAATGGTTTCAAGACTTTAGGTGGGGAATGACCTCAAGATTTATGCATAAAAAAATATTGTCATCCTAGCTCTCAAAGTCTGGGCGGTCGTATGATTTTTATGTCAAAATTCGCAATTTTCTAAGTTCGTGACCTTGTGACCTTGACCTTGGGACGAAAATGAAAACTCGAGCTCCGTGGGGCTATGCAGGTGCCATTGAGCTAACCACACACCGAAACCCCAGCCAGATTCGCCAAACCCCTCGGAGAAGATAAATTTTTATGTCAAAATTCGCAATTTTCTAAGTTCGTGACCTTGTGACCTTGACCTTGGGACGAAAATGAAAAATCGAGCTCTGTGGGGCTATGCAGGTGCCATTTGGCTAACCAAATAACCGAAACCCTGTCAGATTCGACAAAACCCCTAGAGAAAGAGCAAATTGAAATCGGCTACCCCCTAAAAACACATGTTTTTTTGGGCGTGGCTCCACCCATAATGGGCGCACCACGCCCATTCTCAGGAAGAACAACTAGATCATGATATAACCTCCCACCAAAAATTTTATCAGGATCGGATCAAAACCCACGGAGCTATGCTCGGGACAGACAGACAGACAAGCCGGTAGGCGGACAGGGTAGTCGCCTACCCAATAGAACCTGACGCGATGGGCCCGTTGGATGGGGAATGACCTGAGGATTAAGCACAAAAAATTCATGATTCTAGCTTCAAGGTTAATGCTGCAGATTGTTTTTTCGTTAAAATACCCCACATTTAGAGGTTTTTCGGCCGTTGCTAGGCAACGGAGGGGTCCATAGCAACGGTTCTTCTCACACATAACTAGGACATACCATGAACCTACCATACCAGTTTCATGTATATCTGACTCATAGTCTCTGAGATATACCGAACTTCGTTTTTATTTGTTTTCGACCAGGGTTCATTCAAAGTCTATCTTCTCCGACAGTTTTCATAGGATTCGGCTGGAAATTTTTGACAATATGGCTGAATGTACTGCCCACAGTCGCTCGTGGCCCGATTTTTGATTTTCGGAAAAATTTTTTTATGATTTTTCAAAAATTTCAAAGTCCCGTTGCGAGGCAACGGTGGTGTCCATAGCAACGGTTCTCATTTGCACACAACTAGGTCATGGTATGAACTTACCAACCAAGTTTCATCGAAATCGCCATTGTATTAACGGAGCACTGGACCGAACAGACAGACAGACAGACAGACAGACACAAACATATCGACGGAAATACTGATAATAAGGGTAGAACAAATTTCAAAAAAAAAATTTTTGAAATTTTTTTTTTTTCGACGAGATCGACTACCCAACAGACAACACACACAATAACGAATATAGTGGTCACTTATTTTTTTCGTGAAATATTTTTTCGTGAACCAATAATCTCAAGTTAGATACTTCCTGCTCGAACAACAGGAAATCTGTACCTCTTGGTAGCCAGAATCTCCTGCTGGTGCTCTGTAAGCACCCGTTTATGCTGATGTGATGCTGGAGGAATGAACACAAAGTCTTGAGACTTTTCCTCTTCAAGCAGAAACTTTTTTCTGGGGGTTCTTTGGCAGCCATGTACTCCCCTGACAGCAGGAAGAAGATTCGAGCCGTGTGATCAACAGGCTAAGCAACTAAACGTTAACCAGACAAACATGATGTGCGATAAAATAAGGAAACTTTTCCTGCCATTTGAAATAGAAATGAAGGAAAGCTTATGGAAAAATTCTCCAAAAAAAGTCAAGTCCATTGATTCTCCACCAAAGCTAATGACCAAAATTAAAGCCATGTGCATATGCATCATGGTTTTCACTGTGAATGAGAGAACAAAAAAACGATACCCAAATGCTTATCCTGCTCCACATGGTCACTGGAAGGAGTTTTCATCAAAGTTCATGCCAAGGAAACAGACAGCGAGCCTGAAAGGTTTAAAAGATGAAGAAAGACTCACAAAGTTAGCTTCGCCATCCTGTACCATGCCAGCATCCGTTGTTCGTCTGAGTCATGTGGAATCAAGGCTGCGTTCTCCTTCAATGGAAGCCAATACCGCCTGATGAACACGTATCGGGCATTGACGTTTGCAATGTTTAGGGTATATGTGAACGAGAATGGGTAATTACATCATGCTTGCACTTTAGAATAAAGATCCAGTGAAGCCAAAGCACACAAGAAAAAAAAACAAAAAAACGTGACATCAAAGTCCTTTTGAGTAAGGCAGGGTGTGAACAGACTCAATTTTAAGAGTTATGAGTACTAAAGGTCACAGAATTTGGATAAGTTAAAAATACCATAGCATTACAAAAAGAAATGGATAGTTCATAGAACACGATACCCACGCAGTGTTCAAATATATATCGGAGGGCCTTGCCGTTCGCAGGGGGTTACAGTCTTGAAAATCCCCGTGAACCACAAATCCACAAACTTAGGGGGTCATATGAGGAAAATAGGGTGAGGGACTTCAACTTTGAATTTGTCCAAATTGTACCCTTAATTAACATGTTTGTGCATTGTTATTGTGCTATTAATTTTCATGAATAAAAGAGTTATTTATAAGAATGTAAAATAAAGCTCATTTTCTTCAGTTATTAAGATCATGGAAATTACCTTGAATAATAAATAAGGGATGGGAAATAGTTCGCCACCACGATTAGTCGAGTACATTGACTGCAATCTGAATATGCCTCATTGAATTCATCACGATAGAGCAAATCCACAAAGGGGAAAACCACGAATGGTAAGGCCCTCCTGTAAGTGTTTCAATAAGTAGCAATTTTAATAAAATAATGATTTAAAATATATATTTTTGAAAAAAATTCCAAAAGTTATCTCTACTGAATCACTTATTCACCAACCACCCTTAAACACAGTAACAAGACGACATTGAGTTACAATTTAGGAGATGGAGGCTATATTGATTGATACATAGCAATTGTGGCGGCCACTTCTTCACCCTGATACACATGCCACGCCCTCTCATGCTATTATCGATATATTTCATGGTTCTTGGAAGTATTATGAGGGTGATTTGTGTTCTAGCCTTCAAGTATGCAATTCAAATTGAATCAAGGTTGAAAGAGGTTTAAAGGCATATAAATAAATTCTGGGTTTTACACACCATTTTCCCCAGTATCGATTACACCAACCCTATCAATCATGTAAAATTAGTTTGTTTGTTTTTGATATACATTGTCGAGGTTTGTATGAGAGCCAACACAACGCACAGCAAGGGGGCATGAGACAAGAGGGGCAGGAGAGGGAAGGACAAAACAGTGGGGAACAGAGACATTAAGAGATCTGTGGAAGGGAGAGTGGTGGGGTGGGGGAACACAGGGTATACAAGATGGGCATTACAGGGACTTTCAGGAAGGAAAGCAGGAAATTTGAAGGAGTGGGTTTGGGGTGATTAACGGTGGTAGAAAAGATCGAGGATTTGGATGGGGGACGATAAGAGGTGTAGGTGAACACCTGTTTTGAAGGCCTAGAGGGAAGAATGGGATTGAAGAGTGTGGGAGTGTGGGAGTTTATTCCAAAGGTGGGGAAAAGAGGAACGAAGAGTGAAGGTGAGCAGTGATTCATGATTTTGGTAGTTTTACCGGAAGGGGTTGTTTGCGGACCTTTAGCGCCCTGCGGAAATATGGTGGGGACAATCGCAGACAGAGCGGGGGAGGGGGGAGGACAAGACCGGAGAGGAGACGGAGAAGACAGAAAGATCACCGACCTGCCTGCGGTAAGAGGGTAAGAGGCCGAAAGACTCAGCCTCATCGTGGGAGATACCAATGATCCGAAATGCCTTGGTTTCCACAACGTGAAGCCGAGAAAGGTGAGAGGCAGGAACACCAGCCCACAGGGGAAGCAGTACTCCATCAGGCTGCGGGCGAAGGCTTTGTATGTGATCAGGAGCTCAGGTGGGCCAATTAAGGACATTGAACAACGGAAGATTCCCAGTCGGCGACTGGCTTTGGAGTCCAGGTTGGAAATGTGCCTTTCCCAGGAAAGATCATGGCAGATAGTGAGACCCAGAAGGTTGAATGAAAGGATTCTTCCAGAGGATTGTTGTGAAAGCAGATGTGGGGGGGGGGGGGAGGTTCCAAACGGTCCTTTCAGAGACACATAGTGAGTGTGTGAGATTTGTCAGGATTGAAAGACATGTTCCATGTGTTGGACCATCTTGTGATTTTATCCAGATCTGCAGATCTGCCTTGAGGAACCCGGCTGGAACAGGAAGAGGGATGAGAGACTCCATTTAGGGCCACACGTTGACTGCGACAGGAGAGGAAGTCTGCGAGCCATGAGTGGAGATGGCCTTGGATACCACAGGAAGAGAGTTTGGTGAGCAGGGCAGGGTGCCGAAAGCACGCGATATGTCTCGGGATATGGCTGATTTCATGTCCGGCATTGAGTACCTCCATCCATTGTTGGGAGAGCAGAAGAAGCATATCCAGGGTAGAGTGACTCTGGTCTGAAACCAAATTGATGATCGGAAATCAAGCCATTGGAGAAGAGGAAGATTTAATGTCGGAAGCGATGATGGATTCCATAACCTTGCTGATGATTGGGAGAAGGCTGATTGGTCTGTTGTTGCAGGATCTGTTTTTGCACCTTTTTTGATGGAGCCGTAATGTTTGCTGATTTCAAGAACATTTTAAAATGCTTCACCATTGTGCTCAGCTCAGAGATAACGGGGGGAATTTTCTTTGGGGCAATGAGAGGAGGAATGTGGATGAGACATGTGGTACACACAGGGTTTTCCCAACAGTGGCAAAATAAATATACCATCAGAGATGGGGAATCTCCCGCCATTGAATGAAAAGGTCATACATATTCCAGATAATGAGGGAGGTGAATTGGAAACAAGAACCATTTGGTCATCATCTCGAAAAAGTTCCCCAGGGGTGAGGAACGTAGTACCAAAAATAATTGAAATCAGATAAGCGGTTTTCCATTTATTACAAAAAACATTTTTTTCAAGATGGCCGCCAGTCGGACATCTTGGATCCGCCACGCCAAATCAATAGGGTTCTTCCTTTTCAGGTGGTACATGTGTGACCCAAATTTCAAATCGATATGGCGAACAGTTTATGAGTTATCGCATTCACAGCTATAAATGTTGACGCCTGAGCCAGCCAGCCGGACGGACAGCCGGACGGACGACCCGGGTGACAACAATATCCCCCTTCCGCCACGCGGCGGGGGATAAAAAGTGGAAATATATTTATTTTCATAATTTAAAATTTAATTTGATTGTTCGATTGCCAGGCAGGCAGACAGAGTATAAAAAATAAAAAAATAAAAATATGTCATCTCACTCCTCTCTGCGCATGTGTGATTGGGATGAATTCAGAGACAAAGTACGGTAAAAGGGCAGACTTGTCTTTCTATTCTGTTCCATTTGTGCTCAAATAAAACATTCAATTTCACGAAATTGTTCTTCAATCAAAAGCTGATAAGATGGATGGACGGATGGAGTTGAACCAATTGCTTAACCCACTTTTCACTTCATGTGCGTGGGGTAAAAATATAGAACGCATTTGCAAAAGTAGTGAATACTAAAAATTATTTTCAATAAAAGTAATATTCGAGGTGCGTTTGATATTGTCACTAAAATGGTTGAGAATGCACCAGAGAGCACAGAAAATTTTCGCGGATTGGGTCCTCGGGGGCACACATACCCCACCCCCTCTCCTCTGGTCATGGAGGCTACACCAACACATACACCTGCTTTATTACAAGTGTAAACTATATTAAGCTGTGGAGAACCTGTATAATCAGAGAACTATAAATTCAGCCACAAAAGAAACAAGAAGACCGGGTATTTCCTTAAAATAATCACATATCTGAAAGCGACGTCGACATCGGAGTGAACTCACTTGAACTGTACAGAGTACGTCAATGTGGGCGTCTTGCCAAACGTGTCGTTCCAAATTTTGTATTATTGCCACAAAAGGCCGAGTGACTTGCCCCAAACAATTGACCAGCAAGGGTTCGAGGACATCCAGTAAGGTGGCATCAAAAGGTCCTTTGTAACGGTCTTTCAAGCTGCTCAAATGTCAGACCACAGTTGCTCCACTGCAAGAAAGAAAAGCAGATCCAATGCATCAACACAAACATGAACAGGAAAACTTTTCAAACAACAAGATGGACATTCTATTAGATAATAATGTAAGTAAAAATAATTTTATGTGGAGGGAGTTGAGAAAATGCAAAGGAATGAAACATTAATGAGAGATGGAGATATTATGACAATGGAGATGATGCAATACGAGTGTTCATAGAAAAACTCTCAACTTTCAGCAAGCAGTGTCCCCCTTTACGCACACCTGTGCATTTATAACACACACGGAGAGAAGCAACGCAAAGATTGGATACCATGTAAGTTGCTCATATAAATGTTTCACAATGAGTTCTGATGCCTACGGAAAAAGGACGATCTAAGGAAAGCAGAGATCAGATGAAGAGAAAATGAGTTTCTGCGGAGTACAGAGATAGACACTGGATTAAACGTGTAGCCTTGTTACAGCTGACATTATTGACTTGAAATGAAATTAAGTGGATCAAGAATCAGTAAGAACGAGAAAACAGCACTCGGTAGAGCGCGTACCTCGCCAGGCTGAACAGTTTACGTTTTGTATCCACGATAGGCCGGATCTAGATCTGAACCTGAATCAAATCAAATCGACTTGTTCGGTCACCTAACAACTCATCGACCCAATTTTGTCATAACTCATCCACAACATTTAGAAATATCAGGCTATATATCGTTTTTGGTCCCATCTCTCAATGGTGGTGAACTCTTCAGAATATTAAAAAAATTATCGTATTCGGATCTTCATCCAATTGAATCAATTCTTCCTGATCACACACCCAACTGTCAGCAAGTGTCGGCCAAATCGTCCATGATTTTTTCAGAACCCCGACATTGGCGGATTCGCGGACTCCGCAGATTCGCGTTGATAAAATGGACCTGCTTCTACATTCACGGCTTGTGCTTCGCGTATTCCCATTTTTGCGGGCGCAAAAAACATCTCATGACCGCGCGCATAACACAGTTGTAAAACATTTCTTCCACCAGTCACGCATAGAGCAGCTGTACATACAAAAAAAACACTTCTTCCAAGAGCAGCACACACATGAGCTGCTTCAACATTCACGGCCCTGTGCTTCGCGTTTTCACGGTTTTTTGCGAGCGCAAACAACACATCTTCCACAAGCTTCGCGATAACAGTTTTAAATGAGAAGGGTACTACGTAGAGCGCATACCTCCCTATGCAATGCCTGAACCAGTAAAAACATCTTGGGCCCAATACATTTTTGAATATCATGCTATATATCATTTTTGGCCCTATCTCTCAATGGTGAAGAATCAATTTTAAAATTAAAAAACAATCTGGATCCGGATTCGGATCTTCACCAAATCAAAACAGTTAGTCTCGTCACACAACAACGTGCCACCAAGTTTCGTCCAAATCCGTCCCAAACACTTTGCAATATCGTGCTATTTATCGTTTTTGGCACCATCTCTCAATGGTGAAGAATCACTCAAAAAATTTGAGTAGCCGGATCCAGATCTTCACCAAAATCTAATCAGTTTGGCCTTGTTACACTCCCAACCTGCCAACCAAATTTCACCAGAATCGGTCCATAACTTTTTGAGATATCCTGCACACAAACAAGAAAAAGACATCGTGCAGAGCACATTACTTGGAAATCCACCCTCTCTCCAAGGTTGCCAGGGATATATATCAAATTGTCCATTTCATTAAGACTAAATAACAATCTTAATCAAAGCTCAAATCAATCGGAAGAAAACTGATTATTTTTCAGATTGAAATTTATGATTTAGAAGTTTGACCTTAAGTTGACCTTTGGCCTTTTGACCTCAAAAACATTGGTTTCCAATTCAGTGATGCACTGGGCAATTGCTTCTCATTTTTCAATTAATAAGATGTAAATTTACAATTTTTCAGTTGAAAAATAGATTTTAGATATTTGCCCTTGAGTTGACCTTTGACCTTTTGATCTCAAAATAGTTAACTTCCCAATTCAGTGATGCTCTATGCTTGCAAGGATTACAAGGAAATTATGCGCAGGAGGAGGCCATTCGGCCCATCATGCTTACGCCACACCAAATACCAGATTTAACAATCCGTCAATACCCCTTCCCTCATGGAAACCGTCAATACCTCGGGATAATCCATCAATACCTCGTCAGCTTGGTTAAGTTTCATGATGATCGGTTTAGAATTGTGACCTGCAGGCGATAACAGACAAGACAAACAGAGACAGACAGACAAGACGACGACGTCGTGCAGAGCAGGATACTTGCGAAATCCATATAACAAATTTGACCTCAAAAATAATTGGTGGTTGAATTGAATGACCAAATATGCAACTCTTCAAATTTCAAGTCAATGGGATGAAATTGACAATTTTAGAAATTCGGCCTATGTTGCGTTTTGCCTTGGTTGACCTCAAGAATAATTGGTGCTTGAATTCAGTGACCTGATGTGCAAAATCCCCTTAAAATTTCAAGTCAATGAAGATGAAAATTGAGGATTTCAGAATAAAACCTTAGTTTGTTGAACTTGGTCCATGTTGACCTCAAAAATAATTGACTGGTTGAATTCAGTGACCTGAAATATAAATCCTCTTCAAATTTCAAGTCAATCGGATGAAAATAGAGGATATTAGAGATTAAAAAAAATATGTTGACCTCTGGCCTATGCTGACATTTTGACCTCAAAAACAATAGGCTTCTTGCTAATGACGAACACTACATGTGGTGATTTTGTGAAGATCGGTTTTAAATTGTGACCTCTCATCGGACCTGTAGGTGATTGACAGACAAACAGAAAAAACAAAATCGACTAACCAAATATACTTGAAAAAATCTTCGATTTTGCAATTAACAGCACACACACACACACACACACAGAAGAGCGAGAGAGAGAGAGAGAGAGAGAGAGAGAGAGAGAGGAGAGAGAGAGAGAGAGAGAGAGAGAGAGAGAGATATATATATAAACATAACTCCTTCAAGCCCTGTCACACTTGACGTTTTAGCCAGCGATGCGACGTATGAAAAATTTGCCGAACCAAGCTGGCACACGTCGAATACGTTATTGGTTAAGTTTTGTATACGTTAAGCAGCATTGCTGAAGCATGCTAAAGCATGCTGGCATACGTCGTAGTACACCGAGATCGTCGACAAATTTTAAAGCATGCTCAAAATTTTCGACGTATGTCAGCGTATGACTCACACGTTCCGCATAAGCTGGCCATAAGTTGTAGGCACGTTATGCGATCGTTGACACACGTTACTTGTAAGTACTCATAAGTCTAAACACGTCGAGGTAATGTTTAGCGTACCCGAAACTTATTTCTAACCTATGAGTACGTGCTTTGAACCTATGAGTAACGTATCTCCAACGCATATTGATGTATGTGACGTATTTGACGTCTTCCGGACGACCACAGAACTTACTGAACGTGTTCTAATTACAGCTACCGTATAATGGCGTATTGGCAAGCGTTTAGGGGAATTGGTATATAAAAATGGGCTTCACAGGAGGAACCCGTCAGTGTTTCAGACTCCATGTTTTTTTTTCTTTTCTTCGGCATGACGGTGATGTTGACACTTCGATTTCTAGTGCGGCTATGATTTGAATCATTGTGCGCAGCCTATTAATAGGCTACGCCACGTGATCGTCGCGATACGCTGCCGGCTAATGCTATAGTTAGACTATCGTTGGGCATAGTGGTGAACGCCGCACACCGCTAAGCATTCGTTGTATAGAGTTATCTATAAGTTATCGAAACGTTCTGTATGTTACTAATACGTTATGCATACGTCCAACTCGTTATGAATAGCGCCCAAACTGAAAAAACATTAATAGTTCAGCGTACGCCAGCGTTTTACAATACATTTGATACGTTGCCATACGCTGGCTAAAACGTCAAGGTGTGACAGGGCCCTCACCTTCAGGTGGTGAGATAAACATAGTGTCTATAGAAAGTCTACACCCCCTTCAAAATTTTCACCTTTTGTTTGTCATAGCCCTGAATGAATTGCATAAAAGACTTTTCCCACCTTTATTTACACATCATCATCCACAACTTCAAGTGAAAAACAAATTCTACAAATTTCAGGAAATTATTAACAACAAAACTCGAAATCTTGGTTGGATGGTGTCCACCCCCTTATATAGTAATTTTAAATGAGCTCGGGTTCAACCAATCACCTTCAAAATCAACACAAAGTTAATTGGCCTCCACCTGTGTTTAAATTGTAGCAATTCTGATTATTTCAGAATATAATCAGCTGTTCCTGCACGTTTCCTCTGCTGGGTAGTACAAAGACTCAACATGATACCAATGAGCTTTCAAAAGCCTCGGAGGATAAAGTTGTGGAAGGGACAGATCAGGGATGGGTATAAAAATATTTCAAAAGCTGAGAATATCCTTGAGCACAGTCAAGACAATCATTAAAAATGGAAGGCGTATGGTTACCACCAAGACCTGCCGAGATCAGGCCGTCCTCCAACTGATGACCAAACAAGGAGGAGACTGATCGGAGAGGCCACTGGCAACTTGAGAAGAGCTGCATGCCTTTATGGCAAAGACTGTCACTGTTACATGTGACAACAATATCCCAAGCATCCACAAATCTGGCTTGTACGATAGGGTGGCAGAAGGAAGCCATTACTCAAAAAAGCCACCTGAGTCCATTTAAGGTATGCAAAAAAACCATTCAGAGATTCGAAGCCATGTGGCAAAATGTTTTGTGGTCTGAGAACCAAGATGCAACTTTTTGGCCGAAATGCAAAATGTTATGTTTGGCGCAAACCGACACAGCACATCACCCAAAAGAACACATCCCTACTGTGAAGTATGGTGGCAGCAGCATCATGTTTATGAGGATGTTTCTTCATCAGAAGGGATTGTGGCATTGTCAAGATAGAAGGGAAAATGGATGGAGCAAATACAGAAAAAGCCTAGAGGAAAACCTGCTGTCCTCTGCAAGAAAGCAGAAAGTGGGACGGAAGTTCACCTTTCAGTATAACAATGACCCGAAGCACACAAGCAAAGCTACACTGGAGTGCTAAGGAACAAAAAGATAAACGTCCTTGAGTGGCCCAGTCAGAGCTCCGACCTAATTCAATGCGAAAATCTGTGTGCATGACTTGAAGATTGCTGTCCATCAACGTTCCCCACCAACTTGACTGAGCTTGAACAGTTTTGTGCAGAACAATGGCAAATATTGCCAATCAAGGTGTACAAAGTTGGTAGAACCTATCCAACAGACTCACAGCTGTAATTGCTGTCAAAGGTGCTTCCACCAAGTATAAACTCAGGGGATGGACACTTATCCACCAAGATATTCGGTTTTGTATTTAATTAATTTCTGAAATTTATAGAATTGTTTTTCACTTGGAAGTTGTGGGGTTAGGATGTGTCCAGTAAAGGTGGAAAAGATCTGATGTAATGCAATTTAATTCCATGCTAAAAAGTAACAAAAGGTGAAAATTTGAAAGGGTGTAGACTTTCTCGAGGCACTGTTATTCCACCAGCCACACAAAGAGCAGCTGTATGTATGCAAAAAACACATCTTCTCCGAACCATGCGCATGACATGCTTCTACATTCACGCCTCTGTTCTGTTTTCACAGTTTTCATGGGGCACAAAAAAACAAATCTTCCACAAGCCGCACACGTAACAGTTCTCAAACACATATTCACCAGCCCGCATAGAGCAGTTGTACGTACATACGTAAAAAAAAAACATATCTTCCATGAGCGTGCAGATGATCTGCTTCTATATTTGCAGCCTATGCTTCGCATTTTCCACAGTTGTTTTCGCAGAGCAGAAAAAAAATATATATAGCCACACCATAAGGAAAGCTGGACAGCCTGTCCACCATTCACATTAATAACCTAGCTGTGCGGCCTTCCCACATTCACATTAAATACCTAGCTGTGCGGCCTTTCCCAATAAACAGAGCTGGCGGCACGTCCACATTCGCATATAAAAATACTTCACTGCATCCACCTCCAGCTGCATCAGATGTCATCACCATGAGTCACACATTAAAACGCTTCACCGCATCTACCACCAGCTGCGCAAGACGTTATCACCACCAAAATCCCCCACAAACAATGGGCAGACTACTCACCTTCCCACAGCTACCCACAATTCAAGCATGCTACTTATGTGCAGCGTGTCGCTGGGTCTCAATCATTCTTCTCGTCCCGCTGCCTTGACCTGTGTTTTGCTTCTTGCTCCGCTCATTCCGCTCATTGATCAAACATGGCTTACCAAGCTCAGGACTAGTGCCGGAGATGCGTCAACTTCCAAGAGAAGAAAGAAAGTGATGAGCCTGAGCAACAAAGCGAAGCTGCTGACTGGCATTTGAGAGGAGAGTGGCCTCTGTGTGCAGACCTGTATGGAATAAATGAATCCACCGTTCGCTACATAAGGAGAACGAGAAGGCGATTTGAGAAAGTGTCTCAAATGTTCTTTTTGAGCTGGGAAGAAATGCCATATATGGGTGGAGGTATGCACTACACCAAGTGCAGTTGTTTGTTTGTTTTTGTTTACACCTTTTTTTTGAAAGTATCCACAGAAAAGTAGCCACAAGGTTTTCAATGAGCCAGAATTCCTAATTTTTTTTTCCTGCCCAAGAAAACAACAAAAGACATAGATTACCAATTGTTTACAAAGTCTGATCTCCACATGTGCTTCATTAAGTTACTCATCAACGCAAGGAAATCTTCACAATCGTTAAATCAAATTATTCCATCGAGTTTACGTCATCCAATCACCCTGAGACTGAGATTTTGTTTGATAAGCTTCGTGAAATCTCAAAATAGCGATGACGGTACCATGTCAGACGCGTTCCAAACCAGGAAACATTTATTTAAGCGACACTGGCCAGACAAAAACAGCAGAGGCCAACATTTCCAGGAAAGAGCAGTTTGTCAATTAAATCATTAGTGTGCATAAAAATAATAATATCAGCAGAAGGTAGATCACAAGGTGTATGTGACCTGTACCATTTTGATTTGAGCCCCACTTTTGAAAACGGGATTTTCTCGAACCATACTTTCAGTGTTTATAGAGGTCCACCAAAGTATTTCTTGCTGAAAGCATACATATGATTATTAAAATGCTAATAAAGTATCATCATCCATGGAAAATAATGTTTCCTTACCTTGTTAGGTTGAAGGAATTCAGCTTTCTCACATCACGACCCTTGCCTGTGAGAAAAAATCAGAGTAAAAGCCATCGGCTTCCCAATCACAATTATTTGTGTGCCCGTTGGGCTGTAGGGTACAGGGGGAGGGCAACGCTGGTTCACCGAAGGTTTAATGTAAACTATTGGTCTATAACATATTGTGTGGTTTTGACTTAAAGGGGGTAAAATAAAAATCAATTCTTCAACAAAGTCATTCTGAATGGACGTCTCTACTGATGCGTCATCACCTCCCAATGGTCTAGGTGGGAGGAGCCTGTTCAGCGTTCAGACTCTCAATTGGATGTAGCAGAGTCAGGCGGAGCCGTCTAATGCTGTTGTGGAATATTCCTCATACCAGCCGTGATCATGAGACGAGTTTGTGTTCCTCTCTTCTTTGCACAAATAAGCAAAGCGAGTGAGCAAACTCTTTTTGCCGACATAATATGGGGTCCATGAATAGATAATGTCGCTTCTTGTATCGGAGAGTACGCTATACTTCGTCGTCTACTCAATATCATTAATGCATCCAATTAATCCAGTTCAGCACAGTTTGTCTCAATCAAATGCTGTCCAACTAGCAGATGCACACGATGTTGGGATTGATTGTGGGACCTTCCTCCAAGCACGTACCGGCTGTATTTGTGTACCAATAGTGTTTCCTGATGGAAAAGGGGCGTGCTGTTTGATTCTGTCAGTCAGGGTCTGACATCCCTGTCTGGATGTCCTCGTAGAGAGATCTGCACTTCATCTACTACGTCCATACTGTAGAAAGCCCACTTTCACCGGCCAGTATACCGATGGACTCTTTTAGTTCAACGAGATACAAGATTGGTTTGATCATGCATTAATGATTCGAGCTAAGAGGATATGTTCCAACTCCAAGCTTCATACAGAGACGGACAGATTGCGCATCCTCAGGGAGAATGGATATCCTAGTATATCAATCAGGTTTATCACAAATTCCTCACTGCTATAGATGAATGGAGGATGGGTCCTGAAAGTGCCTGGTCTTCATCAAAATTTCTTGAAAGGGAAATGTTGCAAAGATAAGAGGAACAAATCAAAAGATGCATCTCAAACACGTATGGCTGTTCGTCCAAGAGTGATTTTCACCTCTCGACGTTGATTCCTGCAGTTAAGAAGATGTTCTGCCTGCTCAAACTTAGCAATATTATTTATGAGTTCCAAGTCCGAGTGATTGCCTCAGTATGAAGGCAGAACTACACAGACTCTGACTGACAGAATCAAAACAGCATGTCCTTTGTCCATCAGGAAAAACACAATTGGTACACGAATACAGCCGGTACGGTGCTTGTAGCAGGTCCAGCTCAATCCAAATCGTGTGCATCTGCTATTTGACGACATTTTCATTGAGAATGCAAACTGTGCTGACATTATAATGTGGATGCATTCAAGATATTGAGTAGAGGGCGAGTAACACATCTGCCCAAACAAGAAGGGACATTAATCTATTCCATGGACCGATGTTATGTCGGCAAAAAAGAGTTTGTCCACTCGCTTTGCTTATTTGTGCAAAGAAGAAGAGGAACACGACTCGTCTCACGATCACAGATGTTGATGAAGAGATTCTGGCGACAGCCTTGCGGCTCCGCCTCAGACTCTGCAACCTCCAATTGAAGAGCTGACAGCTGAACAGCTCCTCACATCACAGAGACGAGCTGTTGGGAGGCGATGACGCATCAGTAGAGAACGTCCAATCAGAATTGACTTTTTGTTGATAGGTGTCTATTGGACTGTTCTTCATCATTAAACAATCTTTCGTATAACAGTAGTTATTTCATAGTATTTTCACAGTTCAGCATATCGTATTGCATGTAAATAGACAACGGTTGCGATGTGTCAATACGAGTCCATGAATGTTCATATTTGCCTCGAGCAACCCACTCAACCATTTTCACACACCTCAAGTGCAGAAAGCCATCACAATCCTATCGAACCGTCATAACCGTTCAAACCAGTCTGGGGATATATTCCTGTTTGGAGATGTATGCAGGTAGACAATCAAACCATACTCTGACATTGCTACCAAAACCCGTATCCCAACTATCACACACACGGCCAATCACTGGATGTCAAATATCGGGTATCTGACACGCATTGGGTGAGAGAACCAACCCCCACTCCTCCACCCCACGACCCCTCTGTGAAAATGGTTGGGGCCCAATGGTAGAGGGTAAAAGGCGCTTTAAAAAAGGAGTGCAAACGAGCTGTCATTGCTGTGGGATCGTGTCTTGGAGTCGACAGTCGAAATGTGTGTTGAATTTAGAGAGGAAAGCACCATCTTCTTTGTGTTTGTCTTGTTAACATCTTGCTCTTGTTAGCGTCTTTGTTCTTGGCACCATAATTTAGTCTGGGGTCATGCTGCGCTCATCTTCTGTCCTTGGGTGAGCAGTGTGACACGGCGGCTCGGAAGCACGTGGAACAGAGCATTGCAGGGTCGAGAAGGACAAGAATAAAGAAGACATTGTGCCAGAGTCATTGGGGACGCAAGGTGTGTCGGGGCACGACGTGGTCCCCATTGTCTTCTCTCTTTCTGCATCTCTACATAGGTGTTAAGTTAAGCACAATGTTAAGTGACTGATTAAGGAAACCGAGAGCAGTAATAGTCAGTAGGGGATAAGTGAGAATGGTAATTGCCTTGTAAATACATGCCCTGTAAATACGTGCCAAATTAATGCATGCTTAAAACCATGTAGTGTTCGCGACTCATCCTGTCTGTCCGATGCGGCGTATGACAACTGATTGGTTAATGAATAAATTATTCCGGGCTCCAGAGATAAGAATGCTGCACATAATTGGTCCTGACTTGGCCACAGCACGACTTGCTTTGTACGTAACTTGTGGTAATGCGTAATGAGACTGTTGGACCTGAAGCAGGCTCGAGGTTTTGCGGTACTCTCATGCAGCGTTTGCCGGCCCTGGCAAAAATGAGCTCCGAGTGGGATCATTGTCCCTTTAAAGACTCAGTCCATCTGGAGATATTCAGTAGGCAGACGAGCATAACAATTTTGTACGTTGGAAGGGGTTACTTATTTGGAGATGAGAAGTTCAGTGGTCCGTTGGTGCTGCGAATAGCTCAGAACCATCTTCTGCCTTTGATTAGCTCTTGTAAACCAGATGAGGCAAGAAGAAAAGGGTTATTTTGGAGGCTTCTATACCGTGTGGGTACAAGAACTCAAACCCACCCACTCCTCCTCTCTCGCGACGTTCGAGCCAGCATTCGAGTGGTCACACGGAAGTGCGATGTGCCTCAATCATTGTCGTTCCCAGATGAATGAGCCAAAGCACACGTGGGAGTAGCTGCAGGGAATGTCATAAAAGTACGCCCCACAGGGGTGGGTCAGTGGGAGTTGGAATCGAGTCCATTGAAGTGGAGCACCAGCGAGTTGGAGTAGGGCCACAAGTCGGGCCCCACGTGCTGTGCTCTTCTTCAAGGGTTTCACTTTTGGGGATTGTCTCTTCTCGCTGAGCTTTCGAGTACCACACGGCGGTCTGCTGTTGCCCCCTGGCGCAACGCCAACATGCAAGCCTGACTGCCTGCCGCTTCGTTTCCCCCATTCACTTCACCGCACGGATGCTTCACTTGTTTGCTGGTCCGTGCCGTGAATGGAGACCTCGGCTGGAGCTCCCATCACGATACATATACGCACGGTATCCTGATAAAAGACCTCGTCTGGTTCACGTCATTGAGTGTAAATTGCTTGACTGTGTGCCCGTGACCATTTTGATTTTATTCCTTGTTAATCAAGTGTTTTCGTTTACTGTGTGTGCATTTATTTAGTCGATTTGTTTGCGTTGGTGTCCCATCTGTCTTTTGTCTCGGGATTCTCATCTAAAGTGGGTCTTGTGTCTTTCTGTACAATAACCTGTGCAAGCACTCCATGCTTGGTGAAAGGCTAGTTAATGCTCAAGCAGTACAGCAGGCAGGTATGGGCAAACAAGGCTGTGAAGACCAATGAATTTGGTCCATCGGACCAGCGGCCCACTAGTTCCTTAAAAGCTGCTTTGTGGTGGTGATCCACCTTTGGAAAACCATGCGTGTGAGGAATCACTTCGTTTTCTGCTCGTTTGGGTATCCTTGGGGTAAGTTTTAAAAACATGCACACTCGCCTTTAAAGACTGTAGGGTATTTGTTTTGACCGGCGAACGAGGGCTAATTCCCGCTCACGTCCTGGTCTCTTGGGGGGGGGGGGGGGGGGGGGAATTAAAATTATTTTAAAAACCCACTGTCAACGGGTCGACGTGACAATATGACCGGGGTAGTTGTGAAGGTGAGGTTACGTAATTCCAAAGTTTTGTGGAAACTCTTGCCTGTCCGTCGTGGATTAAATCGATCAAAGACCGTCCATTTCATGACATCACCCCAATAATGAACGCAACCATTGTGCAACGCAAGTATACATTACAATTACAAGTGTCCGACTGTACTTACATGCTCGATGACACAATTTCCTTTTGTTATTAAATGTTTGGCCAGTCTGTAGCGTTCCATTGAGCATGCCATCCATGATGCTGAGATCGTGTGTTCAAAACCCCATATGCGATGCAAATTTATCATCCACACGTATCAAATGTCCCTCAGGTATTAGAACAAAAGTACCAGATTTTTTGACTGGTTCCTGAACCTGAATGGCCGATGCATTACGTGTAAATAAACAAAACACAAAAAAAAATCCTTACAAAACCACGAAGTGCATCACTGCTCTGCAGCACTCACATTTGATACAGGTTGGCGATGGGTGCAGCGAGGGCCTTTCAACAAACTGCAGATGGCTGAATGGGAGTGTCAAGAGAGCAGAAGAGCTGGGAGAGTGCAAGAGAGAAGCCCATGGTCTACAAGGGCCTCAACAAGACTTTGGTGGAGCTACCAGCGGTGCTACAGAAACACCAAGGAGACTCGTTTAACAGATTTGCACCAATGAAGTGAGGTGACCAAGAGGCTCCTTCTTCAATCGGTCCATTTGGATAGGGCTGTTCTTCAATTAAATAGGGGGGGGGGGGGATTTACACCACTGAATTTTAAATGTTATAAAAATCAAGAAAAACATCATGAAACTAAAATTTAACACACTACCACCACCACGACACTCAGGCCGATTATTGCCACTCTCCTGTGGGATCGGCCAGGGAATATTTTTGGCTCGAGCCTTCATGAAACAGCTGGCCAGGTCTCGTTCGACTAAAGGTGGCAAAAATGTGCGAATTTTTTCATTGTGGCCGATAACTTGCCTACTCTTCAACAAAAGCCACCATGGGATATTGAATGTCCCATCAAAGACCAGCATGAGCAGATGGGTACTTCCGGCTTAAATGAAACTCCATCCTGATGGACTGCAACACGCGCGTGGGTGCATCATCTCCGCACCGTCGGGTCGGATTCAAAAAAAACCAAGCTAGAGAAGGCCTACACGACAATCGGAACCTGCCTCCAAGTTAAGAGGAACTTTCACAGCAGAACATGTGATGGAACGCACATACAACTTTGGCATTCCTCACTGATGCTCGACGCCCGTCGACATCACGTTGCACATGCAAAGCGACATGAAAGAGGCATTCTGTATTACCATCTACATATTGCTCACATGATATCACCTCCACCCGTGAGGAGATTTAACACGAGACAGGTTTCCCTGACCATTGCAAAATGAAGCGACATTCGCTTATCGAAAATCCGACCTGGAGCCTGCCCAATGGTGGTGGTTCTTCTTTTTCGAACGAGAGAGTTCAGAACATCTTCCCCCGACACAGTCTTAAAGATGAAAGAGCCATGGGTGAAGGTTCTGCGAACGGAAAATTTTGTTGGTCGAGACGACTAAAATGCCGTAATCATTTGTCGCAAGTACTGCAAATGGAAGATATTGAAAGTGCGAGAAAGGCGATTTGTGTTTAACTGTGTTCAGTATCTACAGTGCCTTCAGAAAAGTATCAAACGCCTCGTTTCTTTTTGTCCACATTCTGTTGTGTTACAGCTGAATTTAAAATGGATTAAATTTAAGAAAAAATTGTCACCGATCTACACAAATAACGCATAATGAAACAAGTGAAAACATGTTTTTTAGAAATTTTTACACATTCATTAAAAATGAAAAGATGAAACGGGTCTTGCGTCAGTAAGTATTGCCAAAACTCCAAGAAGTCTACTTTGTAGAAGTACTCTTTGGCAGCGATTACAGCTCGAGTCTTCTTGGTATGTCTGTATCACTTTGCATGTCTGAATTTGGGATTTTGCTCCCATTCTTCGTGACAGATTTGCCTCAAGCCTCTGTCAGTTGGATGGGGAGCGTCGGTGAACGCAAGATTCCAGTCTTCCAAGATTCTCATGGGATTCACAGTCTGGGCCTTGGCTGGGCCACTCAAGGACTTCCACGTTCTTTGTTCTGAAGTCGTTCAAGTGTTGTTTTTGGTTGTAAGCTTGAGGTCTATTTTCCTGTTGGAATGTAAATCTTCGCCAGCAGTCTTCAGTCTTTTGCCACTCTGAAACAGGTTCTCCTCAAGGTTTGTCTGTTATTTGACTCCATTCATTGTTCCCTCCTATCCTAACAGTCTCCACCCCTGCATGCTGAAAATCATCCACACAACATGAATGATGCCCAGCCAACCATGGGTTCAGGCAGGGATGGTGGTTAAATTGGTGATGAGCTGTTCTTGGTTTCCACCAGACATAACTCTTGCATTCAGGCAAAAGTTTCAATTTTCATCTATCATCAGTGGAGTGGGCGATGCAAGTACCAATGAACATATCCCTATCATTTCCTGGTAAATATGAACACTCTCAGACTGACCTTCAGATTGAGGCCTTCTTGTGATGGGCTGTGAAGTTCAAACTCCTCCGAAGACGACAATCAACCGCACAGCCGCTTCAAGCTCAAGGGAATGCTGCTGCACAGCGGTGAGGAAGAAAAACAAAGAGCTAAGTGAGCAAATATACGCCTGAACAAGAAGGGTTTACAGAATTGTGGTACTACATGGAAACAGCATCCCTTGGTTGCCATGCAACCACTTTAGATGACGAAGCGTATGTCGCGACAATCACCGTATCCAACGTCTGTACCTTGTGCCAAATATGAAACGTGAACGTTGAAAACCTTTGGGATTGGAAGTGGCGGACAGGAACGGACGGATCGGACGGACGATCGGTAATCAACATATACGGCCCGATAATATATATTATTAATATATATATGGCGTATAAGAAAAAAGTGGTACTCTATTAAACTAGTTGGCCATAATAGAAAGTATATAATGTTTCTTAACGGGATCACGCCGGCCAAACTGCGCGACGTCCTGAGCCAAATTAAGGACCTATACTAGTTTCAATTTGGAACACCCGCAGCCAAATCGAGCAAGCGCACCGGGCAGCCTCGCCTGCACCAGGGTCCTAAATCAAAGAATGAACCCGAGCGGTGTTCTTCGGCTAGCAAGAAGATGAATTTAATAATGGGTGTGAAGTGCTCCAGTACCCAAATATCTTAAAAGGATTTATACCGAATCGGCTATTCTGACTCAGTGATCTGAATAACGAGGCCCAGTGAGTTGAGAAAATGTGGATTGAAATGGGGAGCAGAAAGAACAGGAATACAATGGTTTTAATAAAAATCCAATAAGTACCAAAACTAAAATACAATGCTCCAGAGATTCAACGGAATGGGATTCCTTCAGTAACCTATGTGAAGGCCCATAGGCCCGTCAGCTGAAGCGTCGATAGTTTCATCTTGTTCCATCCATTCGCGGGAACTAAAAATGTCTCCACGATCATTTGACAAGTTGGTAGCTAAGGGCTTGATCCAAAGTTTGACATCGAAACATGCCGGTTAAAGTTTGCATCATTACTTTGCAGCTCTATTTTCTTGGCTGCGCTTTGGCGCGACCACGCCACTCACGCCGTGATTCAAACACGACGGACGAATCAAGTAAAACCTAATTTTCATCATGTGTTTGGTGACCTTGTGACCTTGACCTTGGGACGAAAATGAAAACTCGAGCTCCGTGGGGCTATGCAGGTGCCATTGAGCTAACCAAACACCGAAACCCCAGCCAGATTCGCCAAACCCCTCGGAGAAGATAAATTTTTATGTCAAAATTCGCAATTTTCTAAGTTCGTGACCTTGTGACCTTGACCTTTGACCTTGACCTTGGACGAAAATGAAAAATCGAGCTCTGTGGGGCTATGCAGGTGCCATTGGGCTAACCAAATACCGAAACCCCTGTCAGATTCGACAAAACCCCTAGGAGAAGATGCAAATTGAAATCGGCTACCCCTAAAAACACATGTTTTTTTGGGCGTGGCTCCACCCATAATGGGCGCACCACGCCCATTCTCAGGAAGACACAACTAGATCATGATATAAACCTCCACAAAAATTTATCAGGATCGGATCAAAACCCACGGAGCTATGCTCGGGACAGACAGACAGACAAGCCGGTAGGCGGACATGGGTAGTCGCCTACCCAATAGAACCTGACGCGATGGGCCCGTTGGATGGGAATGACCTGAGGATTAACACAAAAAATTCATGATTCTAGCTTCAAGGGTTAATGCTGCAGATTGTTTTTCGTTAAAATACCCCCACATTTAGAGGTTTTTCGGCCGTTGCTAGGCAACGGAGGGGTCCATAGCAACGGTTCTTTCTCACACATAACTAGGACATACCATGAACCTACCATACCAGTTTCATGTATATCTGACTCATAGTCTCTGAGATATAACGAACTTCGTTTTTTTATTGTTTTCGACCAGGGTTCATTCAAAGTCTATCTTCTCCGACAGTTTTCATAGGATTCGGCTGGAAATTTTTGACAATATGGCTGAATGTACTGCCCACAGTCGCTCGTGGCCCGATTTTTGATTTTCGGAAAAAATTTTTTTTATGATTTTTCAAAAATTTCAAAGTCCGTTGCGAGGCAACGGTGGTGTCCATAGCAACGGTTCTCATTTGCACACAACTAGGTCATGGTATGAACTTACCAACCAAGTTTCATCGAAATCGCCATTGTATTAACGGAGCACTGGACCGAACAGACAGACAGACAGACAGACAGACACAAACATATCGACGGAAATACTGATAATAAGGGTGAAACAAATTTCAAAAAAAAAATTTTGAAATTTTTTTTTTTTTCGACGAGATCGACTACCCAACAGACACACACACAACAATAACGAATATAGTGGTCACTTATTTTTTTCGTGAAAATATTTTTTCGTGAACCAATAATCTCAAGTTAGATACTTCCTGCTCGAACAACAGGAAATCTGTACCTCTTGGTAGCCAGAATCTCCTGCTGGTGCTCTGTAAGCACCCGTTTATGCTGATGTGATGCTGGAGGAATGAACACAAAGTCTTGAGACTTTTCCTCTTCAAGCAGAAACTTTTTCTGGGGGTTCTTTGGCAGCCATGTACTCCCCTGACAGCAGGAAGAAGATTCGAGCCGTGTGATCAACAGGCTAAGCAACTAAACGTTAACCAGACAAACATGATGTGCGATAAAAATAAGGAAACTTTTTCCTGCCATTTGAAAATAGAATGAAGGAAAGCTTATGGAAAATTCTCCAAAAAAAGTCAAGTCCACTTGATTCTCCACCAAAGCTAATGACCAAAATTAAAGCCATGTGCAATATGCATCATGTAGTTTCACTGTGAATGAGAGAACAAAAAAACGATACCCAAATGCATTATCCTGCTCCACATGGTCACTGGAAGGAGTTTTCATCAAAGTTTCATGCCAAGGAAACAGACAGCGAGCCTGAAAGGTTTAAAGATTGAAGAAAGACTCACAAAGTTAGCTTCGCCATCCTGTACCATGCCAGCATCCGGTTGTTCGTCTGAGTCATGTGGAATCAAGGCTGCGTTCTCCTTCATGGAAGCCAATACCGCCCTGATGAACACGTATCGGGCATTGACGTTTGCAATGTTTAGGGTATATGTGAACGAGAATGGGTACATTACATCATGCTTGCACTTTAGAATAAAGATCCAGTGAAGCCAAAGCACACAAGAAAAAAAAACAAAAAAAAACGTGACATCAAAGTCCTTTTGAGTAAGGCAGGGTGTGAACAGACTCAATTTTAAGAGTTATGAGTACTAAAGGTCACAGAATTTGGATAAGTTAAAAATACCATAGCATTACAAAAAAGAAATGGATAGTTCATAGAACACGATACCCCACGCAGTGTTCAAATATATATCGGAGGGCCTTGCCGTTCGCAGGGGGTTACAGTCTTGAAAATCCCCGTGAACCACAAATCCACAAACTTAGGGGGTCATGAATGAGGAAAATAGGGTGAGGGACTTCAACTTTGAAATTTGTCCAAATTGTACCCTTAATTAACATGTTTGTGCATTGTTATTGTGCTATTAATTTTCATGAATAAAAGAGTTATTTATTAAGAATGTAAAATAAAGCTCATTTTCTTCAGTTATTAAGATCATGGAAATTACCTTGAATATAAATAAGGGATGGGAAATAGTTCGCCAACCCACGATTAGTCGAGTACATTGACTGCAATCTGAAAACCTTGCCTCATTGAATTCATCACGATAGAGCAAATCCACAAAGGGGAAAACCACGAATGGTAAGGCCCTCCTGTAAGTGTTTTCATAAAGTAGCAATTTTAATAAAATAATGATTTAAAATATATTTTTGAAAAAAATTCCAAAAGTTTATCTCTACTGAATCACTTATTCACCAACCACCCTTAAACACAGTAACAAGACGACATTGAGTTACAATTTAGGAGATGGAGGCTATATTGATTGATACATAGCAATTGTGGCGGCCACTTCTTCACCCTGATACACATGCCACGCCCTCTCATGCTATATATCGATATATTTCATGGTTCTTGGAAGTATTATGAGGGTGATTTGTGTTCTAGCCTTCAAGTATGCAATTCAAATTGAATCAAGGTTGAAAGAGGTTTAAAGGCATATAAATAAATTCTGGGTTTTACCACCATTTTCCCCAGTATCGATTACACCACCCTATCAATCATGTAAAATTAGTTTGTTTGTTTTTGATATACATTGTCGAGGTTTGTATGAGAGCCAACACACAACGCACAGCAAGGGGGGCATGAGACAAG
>CM068955.1:30104263-30117978 GCA_035128595.1 Eptatretus atami
AGGTGTTAAGTTAAGCACAATGTTTCAAGTGACTGATTAAGGAAACCGAGAGCCAGTAATAGTCACGTTAGGGGATAAGTGAGAATGGTAATTGCCTTGTAAATACATGCCTGTAAATACGTGCCAAATTAATGCATGCTTAAAAACCATGTAGTGTTCCGACTCATCCTGTCTGTCCGATAGCGGCGTATGACAACTGATTGGTTAATAATAAATTATTCCGGCTCCAGAGATAAGAATGCTGCACATAACTTGTCCCGCCTTGGCCAATCAGCACGACTTGCCATTTGTAACGTTAACCTTGTGAGTAATGGTAATACGACTGTGGACCTGAAGCAGGCCGAGTTTGCTGTATCTCCTCAGGTTGCGGCCCTGCAAAAATGATCTCGAGTGAGGATCATTGTCTTAAAGACTCAACGTCATCTGGAGATATTCAGGTGGCAGACGAGCATAACAATGTTGTTACGTTGGAAGGGGTACTTATTTGGAAGATGAGAAGTTCAGTGGTCCGTGTGCTCGAATAGCTCAGAACATCCTTCTGCTTTGATTAGCTCTGTAAACCAGATGAGGCAAGAAGAAAAGGGTTTATTTGGAGGCTTCTATACCGTGTGGGCTGACAAGAACTCCAAACCCACCCACCTCCTCTCCGCGACCGTTCGAGCCACATTCGAGTGGTCACCACGGAAGTGGCATGTGCTCAATCATTGGTCGTTCCCAGATGATGAGCATAAGCACACGTGGGGGAGTAGCTGCAGGGAATGTCATAAAAGGTACCACCCACAGGGTGGGATCAGTGGGAGTTGGAATCGAGTCCATTGAAGGAGCACCCAGCGAGTTGGAGTCAGGCCACAAGTCGCCCCACACGTGCTGTGCTCTTCTTCAGGGTTTCACTTTTGGGGATTGTCTCTTCTCTGCCTGAGCTTCGAGTAACACACGGCGGTCGCTGTTGCCCCGGCCACCCAACATGCAAAGCCTGACTGCCTGCCGCTTCGCTTCCCCATTCACTTCACCCACGGATGCTTCACTTGTTTGCTGGGTCCGTGCCGTGAATGGAGACCTCGGCTGGAGCTCCATCACGATACATATACGCACGGTATCCTGATAAAAGACCTCGTCTGGTTCACCTCATTGGATGTGTAAATTGCTTGACTGTGTGCCCGTGACCATTTTGATTTTATTCTTGTATCAAGTGCTTTCGTTTTACTGTGTGTGCATTATTTTATCGATTTGTTTGCGTTGGTGTCCATCTGTCTTTTGTCTCGGGATTCTCAATCTAAGTGGTCTTGTGTCTTTTCTGTACAATAACCTGTGCAAGCACATCCATGCTTGGTGAAAGGCTAGTTAATGCTCAAGCAGTACAGCAGGCAGGTATGCAAACAAGGCTGTGAAGACCAATGAAAATTTGGTCCATCGGACCAGCGGGCCCACTAGTTCCTTAAAAGCTGCTTTGTGTGTGATCCACCTTTGAAACCATGCGTGTGAGGAAATCACTTCGTTTCTGCTCTGTTTGGGTAAATCCTGGGGTAAGTTTTAAAACATGCAACACTCACCTTTAAAAGACTGTAGGGTAATTTGTTTTGACCAGGCCGCACGAGGGGCTAATTCCGCTCACGTCCTGTCTCTTGGGGGGGGGGGGAGGGGGAAAAATTAATATTTATTTAAAAACCCCACTGTCAACGGGTCGACGTGACAATATGACCGGGTAATGTTGTGAAGGTGAGTTACGTATTCCAAAAGTTTTGTGGAAAACTCTTGCCTGTCGTCGTGGATTAATCGATCAAAGGACCGTCACATTTTATGACATCACCCCAATAATGAACCAACCATTGTGCAACGCAAGTATACAATTACAATTACAAAGTGTACCGACTGTACTTACATGCTCGATGACAAATATTTTCCTTTTGTATTAAATGTTTGCCAGTCTGTAGCGTTCCCATTGAGCATGCATCACATGTGCTGAGATCGTGTGTTCAAACCCCATATGCGATGCAAATTTATCAATCACCTATCAAATGTCCTCGTATTAGTACAAAAGTACCAGATTTTTGACTGTTCCTGACCTGCATGGCCGATGCATACGTGTAATAAACAAAAACACAAAAAAATCCTTACAAAACCACGAAGTGCATCACTGCTCTGCAGCACTCACATTTGATACAATGGCGATGGGTGCAGCGAGGGCTTTCAACAAACTGCAGATGGCTGATGGATGTCAAGAGAGCAGAAGAGCTGGAGAGTGCAGAAGAGAAGCCCATGTGCTACAAGGGCCTCACAAGACTTTGGTGGAGCACCAGCGGTGCTACAGGACACCACGAAGACTCGTTTTAACAGATGCACCAATGAAGTGAGGTGACCAAGAGGCTCCTTCTTCAATCGGGTCATTGCGATCGGGCTTGTGTCTTCAATAAATAGGGGGGGGGGGATTACACCACTGAATTTTAAATGTTATAAATCAAGAAACATCATGAAAACTAAACATTTAACACCACTACCACCACCACCACATCGCCCGATTATTGCCACTCTCCTGTGGGATCGGCCAGGGAATATTTTTGGCTCGAGCCTTCATGAACCAGCTGGCCAGGTCGTCGTTCGACTGAAGGTGGCAAAAAAGTGGAATTTTTCATTGTTGGCGATAACTTGCCTACTCTTCACAAAAGCCACCATGGGATATTGAATGTCCATCAAAGACCAGCATGAGCAGATGGGTACTCCGGCTTAATGAAACTCCATCCTGATGGACTGCACACGCGCTGGGTGCATCATCTCGCACCGTGGGTCGAGATTCAAAAAACCCAAGCTAGAGAAGGCCTACACGACAATCGGGAAACTGCTCCAAGTTAAAGGAACTTTCACAAGCAAACATGTGATGGAACGCACATACAACTGCATTCCTCACGCATGCTCGACGCCCGTCGACACCGTTGCACATGCAAAGCGACGATGAAAGAGGCATTCTGTATTACCATCTACATATTGCTCACATGATATCACCTCCAACCCGTGAGGAGATTTAACACGAGACAAGGTTCCCGACCATTGCAAAATGAAGACCACTCGCTTATCGAAAATCCGACCTGAGCCTTGCCCATTGGGTTGGTGGTGTCTTCATTTTCGAACGAGAGAGTTCACAGAACATCTTCCCCCACACAGTCTTAAGATGAAAAGAGCATGGTGAAGGTCTGCGAACCGGAAAATTTTGTTGGTCGAGACGACATAAAATGCCGTATATTTTGTCCAAGTACTGCCAAATGGAAGATTATTGAAAGTGCGAGAAGGCGATTGTGTTTAACTGTGTTCAAGTATTCTACAGTGCCTTCAGAAAAGTATTCAAAACCCTCGATTTCTTTTGTCACATTCTGTTGTGTTACAGCTGAATTAAAATGGATTAAATTTAAGAAAAAATTGTCACCGATTCTACACAAAATACCCCATAATGACAAAGTGAAAACATGTTTTGAAATTTTTTACAAATTCATTAAAAATGAAAAGATGAAACGTCTTGCGTCAGTAAGTATTCAAACTCCAAGTCAATACTTTGTAGAAGTACCTTTGGCAGCGATTAACAGCTTCGAGTCTTCTTGGGTTAGTCTGTATCAGCTTTGCATGTCTGAATTTGGGGATTTTCTCCCATCTTCCTGACAGATTTGCTCAAGCTCTGTCAAGTTGGATGGGGAGCGTCGGTGAACAGCAAGATTCAAGTCTTTCCACAGATTCTCAATGGGATTCACGTCTGGGCCTTGGCGGGCCACTCAAGGACTTTCACGTTCTTGTTCTGAAGCCGTTCAAGTGTTGTTTTTGGTTGTAAGCTTGAGGTCATTTTCCTGTTGGAATGTAAATCTTCGCCACAGTCTTCAGTCTTTTGCACTCTGAAACAGGTTCTCCTCAAGGATTTGTCTGTATTTGACTCCATTCATTGTTCCTCTATCCTTACAAGTCTCCCCACCCCTGCTGCTGAAAATCATCCACACAACATGATGATGCCCCACCACCATGGTTCAGGCAGGGATGGTTGTTAAATTTGGTGATGAGCTGTTCTTGGTTTCCACCAGACATAACTCTTTGCATTCAGGCAAAAGAGTTCAATTTTCATCTCATCATCAAGTGGCAGTGGGCGATGCAAGTACCCAATGAACAATCCCTATCATTTCCTGGTAAATATGAACACTCTCAGACTGACCTTCAGTGTGAGGCTTCTTGTGATGGGCTGTGAAGTCAAACTCCTCCAGCATGACGACAATCAACCGCACAGCCGCTTCAAGCACAAGGGAATGCTGCTCACAGCGGTGAGAAGAAAAAACAAGAGCTCAAGTGAGCACAATATACGGGCCTGAACAAGAAGGTATATACAGAATTGTGCTACTACATGGAAAACAGCATCCTTGGCCATGGCAACCACTTTAGATGACGAACGTATGTCGCGACACACCGTCTCCACAGTCTGTACCTATGTGCCAAATATGAAACGTGAACGTTGAAAACTTTGGAGTTGGAGTGCGGACAGGAACGACGGACGGACGGACGATCGGAATCACATAATACGCCCATATATAATATATAATATATATATATGGCGTATAAGAAAAGTGGTACTCTATTAAACAGTTGGCCATAATAGAAAAGTATATAATGTGTTCTTACAGGATCACGCCGGCCAAACTGCCGCGACGTCCTGAGCCAAATTAAGGACCTATACCTAGTTTCAATTTGGAACACCCGCAGCCAATCGAGCAGCGCACCGGGCACCTCGCCTCACCAGGGTCCTAATCAAAGATGGAACCCGAGCGGTGGTTCTTCGGCTAGCAAGAAGATGAATTTAATAATGGGTGTGAAGTGCTCCAGTACCCAAATACCCTCTTAAAGGATTTATAACCGAATCGGCTATTCTGACTCAGTGATCTGAATAACTCGAGGCCCAGTGAGTTGAGAAAATGTGGATTGGAATGGGGAGCAGAAAAACAGGATAACAATGGTTATAATAAAAATCCAATAAGTACCAAAACTGAAATACATGCTCCAGAGATTCAACGGATGGGATTCCTTCAGTAACCTATGTGAAAGCTCCATAGGCCGTCAGCTGAAGCGTCGATAGTTTCATCTTGTTCCACCATTCGCGGGACTAAAAATGTCTCCACGATCATTTGACGAGTTGGTAGCTAAGGCTTGATCCAAAGTTTGACATCGAAACATGCCGGTTTAAAAGTTTTGCATTCAAATTACTTTGCACTATTTCTTGGCTGCGCTTTGGCCGACCACGCCACTCACGCCGTGATTCAAACGACGGACGAATCAGAAAACTCAATTTCATCATGTGTTTGGTCAAAATGTCAGCACTCATGGATTTGTGATCTCAGTTGGAGGTGTCAGAATGTCGGAGAAAAAATCCGACTTAAGGTGCTTGATGCACTACAATTTAATCAAGAACGATAGTTTACATTCTTCCATGGTACAGAGATGACGAGGTATGTAGAATGTGTTCGGAAATGGTTTAACCTGGATGGACGAGTCATGAAATTATAAAGCAGCACGAACATTTAAATCGGATAAGATTTCCCCAATAACACTCACGGAGCCGGTTTTCACCCAACCTGCTACCAACGCTTCATCAACAAAGAAAATACATTGAACGTGGGGAATTCGGATTCTTAAATGGACACAGAGTGCATCCACATAAAGACCGAGTGATGTCTCTGCTGAGCCAGTCAAACATAGAAAGCTCTGCTCAGGGTCATCGCTTCGTATCAGTGGGAACTGATGCCAGCAGTTTGCATTATTTTCAAAAAGACAGCTTGCTATGTGACCAAGTCCCACGCAACAATGAAGGAATCCTCCAACAAGTGGAGACACAACAGGTGGTGAATGCAGTTGGTGTTTCCTTGTGGCAATCTTTTGCTTTTGTGCTTTTTTTTTTCTTTTTGTGTGCAAGGTCAAGGCTCGTGGAACTAGAACACAGAACAAAACATGAACAGAGCAAAAAGAACAGTAGAATTGGAGAAACACCAACAGCAGGGGAGAGGGACACAGAGGAAGAAGGTCCAGGGTAAGCAGGAGAGAGAAAAGGGGGGTGGGGCAAAGAGGTTGATTAAGCGGGATACAAGCTTAAAACACATGAAGAAGAGGGCTGAAGGAAGATGGGGATGAAATGCCAATGCAACAATTAACCAGGTTTGGAGGGGGGGAGAGGAAAGAAAACAGAATAGCCTGGAAAAAAGGGCTGAGCATGGTGTGGAAATTTGGAAAGAGGTGGGCTTGGGGGGGGGGGGTGGGGGTGAGGTTAATGGGGGTAGAAAAAGGTCATGGTTTTGGGTGGGGGATGATCTGAGATGGTGGTGAACAGCTGTCTTGAAGACCTGGAGGGAAGAACGGCATTGAAGAAAAGTGGGAGTTGGGTCCACAGGTGGGGAAAATGAGGAATGAAAGAGTGGAGGTGAACAGTGAGTCTAGATTTTGGGAGTTCCACCAGAAAGGGGTTGCTGGTGAACAGTGTGTACCCCGCAGACACCTAGGGGGTGGGTGGGGACGGGGGGGGGGGGGGAGGGTGACAGAGCACGGAAGGAGCAAAGGGTGCACAACGAGAAAGGAGGCGGCAGAAGACAGAGACCGACCTATCTGCGATGTGAAAGTGGGAGATTCCAATGATGCTGAAGGCCTTGGATTCCATGATGTCAAGCTGAGCAAAGTGTGAGGCAGGAGCATCAGCCCAGAGAGGAGAGCAATACTCCATCAAGCTGCAGATGAAAGCCTTGTAGGTGGTTAAGAGTTCAGGTGTCCAAGGAAGGAATTTGCATAATGGAGCATGCCTAGTCGGCAGCTGGCTTTGGAGGTTTTCAGGAAATATCTTGCTGATGTTGAGACCCAAATCTCCGAGTGACTGAAGTAATTGTTCAGGAGATAGATGGAAGGGTTTGCCAGAGGTCCTTTTGGAGGGAGAGAGTGAGTGTGAGATTTGTTTGGATTGAAAGATATATTTTAAGTGTTGCCCAGCTCGTGATTCTATCAAGGTCTGAAGAGAGGAAGAGCTCCAGCATGCCTGTCTGAAGGATGAGGGATGTCATGGCAGAAGGAGTCATACATCAGCATCAGCATGACGTTCAAAATGACGTCATGAATGTCATTTCAAAAAGGCCTTCATGCAATGTGCTGCACACCGCATTTTCAGGAAACCCCATCGCCCAACGCAAGACCAGCCATAAGAAGCCAGCCATTGCACGGGGTGATTCCCTTCTTTTGTCATTTTTAAACACTTTTGAGCAAACAAAATAATCAAACAAAAGGCGATTTCAAAATGGTTAACAAATAAACAGTAATTGCTGTTTTCCTTGGTCAACTAATAATAGCTCTTCGGTAAGAAGAACAGCCGACAAACAAACATCTGATACCCCTTCAATGAACCGCCGCTAAGAAGTCCCGAGACATCGCACAATTCCCCAAAGGCTGGTGAAGGTCCTTGAATGAGAACATACCTGCTCACGAAGTCCTGGACTCGCAGACAGTTTCTGCAGAAGTAATAAAACCTTCCGTAGACATAATCCAGCAACAAGAACAGCCGATCAGCAAGTCCTTGAAGAATCCTTCTTATCCGATCTTCAGAGGTCCAGGGCCCTGTACGGCATCTTTGCCCGACCATAATGTGATGGCGATTGCCCCACCATTAGCCATTTGTGTTTCTGAGTATGCGTGATTGCGCGGCACGCATTCACGGATGGAAATAGGTCATTTTTGAAAGTGCTCTCGGACGGGCGAAGCCTCGGGAGTCGCGGCAGAGTTGTCACTTGCCATATGCATAATAAATTCTTGATTTTTCATGTTTTTACTATTATGTTAATCCAAAAGGATTACGATTGACAATAATTGCAAAAATGGTCAAATTTTCAAAAAAATATATGTTGCGGATCCAGGGGTGGCGGGATTCTGACCAGGTCCCTGGCACCACCCTCGCCACCACCGTCTCCGGGAATCTATAACGCCGGCCGCTCAGCACAGGCCTCGGGTCATGCGTCTCAATCACGATACCAACGTAATCCTGAACCTTACCAGTTGGGGAGATAGAACCCTGGTTACAGACTGGTTTTGTCAGAGACCGAGCGGAGTCTACCAGAATGTAACCACTTTGGTTTGATATGCCAATCGAACGGATCGTTCCTCGACGCGACACAAATTAATCCATAGCAGCAACTTCATATGAATTAACCAGATTTATGGGAACATCAGGGATCACAACACAAGCAATAAACACGACAATGTTTTATTAACAATCAACCCGTTCTTAACTAGGGAACCACGGTCTAAAGGTTTTGAGGGGATCACTACCGAAATATGCCTTATACAACACGTGCAGACAAAACAGACAGACAGACAGCATGCATGCAGAGTACTTGGTGATGGCTCATGGACGAGAGGAAAGCGTCCAAAAAGCACGAATGTCGCTCGTAACAAACAGCGGGTGTCCACGGGTTCGAACTCCCAGCTCGAACGCGCCGCGCGGCAAGAAATGGCGGCGCAGCACTTTTCCTGCTTTAGTCACCGCGTGCGACGTTCTCCTCAGCGCGTTCCGCTCCGCAAAACGTCGACGATGCGAGACCGCCGATCTCTCTCTAGGGTTCAGCATACAAATCCAGGCCTGGCCTGTCCTCCAGACAAGGCCTGTCCTCCAGACAAGGCCAAGTCGAGGTCCGAGTTCCACAGGCGGATAACAACGTGTCGAGCCGTGAGGTGAGTAAGGACCGTCAGACGCTCCGGCGTCTCCTCTCAGTTCCTCCGTGCAGGCCGCCTCGAAGCCCGACTCCCGCTTCGTCCTCTCAGTTCCTCCGTGCAGGCCGCCTCGAAGCCCGACTCCCGCTTCGTCCTCTCAGTTCCTCCGTGCAGGCCGCCTCGAAGCCCGACTCCCACTTCGTCCTCTCAGTTCCTCTATTGCCTTACAAACTGAGAACTCCTTTTCGGCGCTCGTGGCCTCCGAAACCGAGCACCCTCGAGACCGACGCTCGTCCAAACTCAGAGCTCAATATCTCCACACACCGATCTTTTGTTCCTTTTTCTTCCTCTCTTCTCTCGGCGACTCCGACAAAAAGCTCCGCCCTCGCGTCACTGCCTCTCCAGCCACACCTCTCTCTCTAGGCCACACCCCTTCGCTTCACTGACAGGGCGGGATCTATCCGGGATAGAGAAGGAACAAGAGCGATCTCTCGTTTCACCACCGTATGAACATAAAAAGTCTCTTACACCTCCCGACACACATTTATCGTACACTTTACCAAACAACCTATCTATACATGAATTTAATGGGGGAACTGAGCTAATCCTATTCTTAGTAGTCCCATTAAGGGCCATTTCCGTAACAATATATAGGGTGTCCCAAAAAAAATACAACTTTTAAAATGCTTCGTTTGATCCTAAAAAAGCAGTAATTTTGTCACTAATGCTTCATTTCTTGTTGCAGAGACCCTGAAGTATATTTTTGATACCAAGTAAGCGCCAGAAAAATGCCAAGACTGACCGTACAACAACGGATGAAAATTGTTGAACTTTGGCACCAGACGAAAAGTGTCATACAGGTGCAACGTCTTTACTCGAGACATTTCGGTATCCACTTGCGACATGCACCAAATTTTCGGACAATAAAGTGCACCATCGCAAAGTTTACCAATGTGGGAACCATCTGTGACCTTCACAAGGGTCACAGTGGTCGGAAGAGGACAGGTCGTAGTGAAGAAAATGTGGAAATAGTGAGACAGGCGGTCGTTCAGAATCCAAAAAAATCGATTCGACGACTTTCTGCCGAGACAAACATTCATAAGAGCACCGTTCAGAGGATCCTTCACCAAGACATTCATGCCTTTCCATACAAATTCAAACGGAAACGGTGCTTACTGATCAACAGAAACGCAAACGACTAGACTTTGCAAATTGGTTCTCAGGAAAGTTGGAGGAAGATGCAGACTTACTCAAAAAACTTCACATGACGGACGAATGCCATGCTCACTTGTCCGGGGAGGTAAACAAGCAAAACTTTCGGTACTGGGGAACTGAAAATCCTGGTAATGCATCAACTGAACTGGTGCCTCGATCTGTTCTGAAAGTCACCATGTGGGTCGCGGTGTGTTGGTATGGGATAATTGGTCCATACTTCTTTGTAGATGACCAGGGACGAACTTGCACGGTAAACCAGAGGAACTATCGCGAAATGATTCAGGAATTCTATCTGCCTGAGCTACGTACTCAGGCCCGTAGGAGAAACAACCTGATCCAGATGAGAACCCAGTGGTTCCAGCAAGGTGGGGCACCGCCCCATACAGCCAGGGAAACGAGGCGTTTTCTCAACCAACATTTTGAGGGCCGCTTTATCTCCCTCTACGAAGACGTTGAGTGGCCACCGTATTCCCCTGACCTTACTCCTCCAGACTTCTTCTTGTGGGGGTATCTCAAGGACAGGATCTATGGAAACCCTAGGCCTCAGACTCTTGATCAGATGAAGGAAAACATCCACCGAGAAATCCAGAACATTCCTCAGGAAACGTTTCCCAAAGTGATGGAGAACATGACAACGCGTTTGCAGGCAGTGATCGGACAACGTGGAGCCTACGTCGAACATGTGGTCTAAAAGAAAACGACGATTCTATACCAAAATTTAAATTTTGTGGCAATTTTGACATTGGTACAATAAACTACCTTTCAGCTTTCTATCCAGCCATATATCTTTTTTTTTTAAATATGTTATGACCATGCTCTTTGCAGATGAAAAGTTGTATATTTTTTGGGACACCCTGTATATCAAAAAAATTTATCAAAAATGGTCAAAATACCCGAATTATCAAAGCTACGCTGGCTTTTTGGGGGGGGGGGTCATAACATATATTTTTATATTCATAACATATATTCCCCCCCCCCACCCCCAACCAGCCTCGTACGCCCTTGCTCCCAACCACACTTTGTATACAATTAAAATAATATCCGGTGGAGTACATGCGTGTGCAATAGTGAGAGCATATGTAGGAATAGAGGATAGACACATTAGACTTGGGAGGTATAAGACTTTTTGATTGCGACATGCGGGTGAAGATGAGGATGGGGAGTCATTTGTGTGGTAAGTGCAGTCAGACCCCAAAACTGCTCCCCCCTCCAAAAGCAGACTCATGGGAGAGTCTGAAGGACAAAGGTGGAGGTAGTGTTGTGGAAATGGCTTGGGGAGGTTAAGATCGCTTAGAAATATTTATTTCCTGAGTGCATGTATTAGCTTAAGAGTGCGGTCATTTAATTGTAATTGGATTATGCGTCAACATTTGCATAGAAAGCTGTAATCTTCACTCTCCAATGTTTGTGTCTAGCACCACTTCTTCCATGAAACCCTTTTTAATGTTCTTTCCTTTGTAATCTGTCTTATATGAGCTTTTGGGGAATCGCGGCCCTAAAACGCCGAGAAGGCGAGAGTTTTGTTGTTTTTTTTGGCGAGAGCCTGGAACATTCGAGTCAACTCCAGAGGCTAAGGGGAGGGGTTTCCCCTCAATTTACAACTGATCCATGCGGGGCAGACAGGGCGGGGCAACCTCATGGGGCGGGGTGTCATGGGGGCCGACAAAAGCCCGTGCGCACGACGGGTCAGTGTCCTCAGTCCAGTTAGGATGCCCAGAAGGTGTATTCAGTTAGAGTTCCAGTTCCCAGGTCATCTCACCAAATTCCAGGTGGCAGAGGGTGAGTGAGATTGTGTGTTTCTGCCTCTTGCCTGCAAGAGAGCTGTTGTTTTCAGTTTACTAGAACACAGATAATTGGCACATCTCAGAATGATTTGTACAACTTCCTGGAGTTTTTAATTTTTTTTTTGAGCGATAACATGAAGTTTTCAAGTTAGTCTATCAAGTGGTGCAGGGATGCATTAGCAGGGGCCCATGACAATTCACCCACTTATAATAATTCCCCACTTTAACATAAAGGTAAAATCATCTAAGTTGGAGATGGCCATCGCAACTTGATGGAACATTTCCAGCACACTGAGAGTACAACCACCACTTTTAAACTTGTTTCGTCCATGGGTTTAAGTGCACAAAATACAGAGCATGTATGTCAATTGTCAAGAAGTTTTCAATTCTACAAGGTTTTCAAACAGATAAACTATGATAATTCTGTAAACTGCTGGGACTTGTAATATACTCTCCACCTGGGAATGGCACGACACAATACACATTTACGAAGATAATTTGCATCGTCTCCCGTCTCACGAACCCTCGCAACTATGAATTTAACGCCTAAAACCTCCCCAGGCACACACCAAGTAAAACAACCAAAATGAAACTCATTCCGTCCAGCGGTTAAGGAATGCATACAAGTCAAACACTCAAGAACACACGCACACGCCAAATTAGATATGGGATGATTACTGTAAGGCATGTGAGCAGCACTGTATTTTTAGCTTATCTGGAATTTACATTAAGGGATAAGGTATTGTCATTGCGCGCCGTCCGTCCGTCCATTAATCTCCTTTTTTGAGCTCTCCGGCCAAACCGCTGGGCTGATCCAGCTGAAATTTGGCAGCAACGTTGCTCTCGTGACTGGCAACAGGGATTGCAAAGCTCGTTCCGGTCACATGCCTTTAAGTAGGTCAAAATGGCCGACTTCGTAAATTTCTTCGAAAATCTTCTTCTCCAGATGCACCAGTCAGAGTGCTACCAAATTTGGGTTACAACATTAGGACACGGTAGGGATGTTAAATTGTGGATGTCATGCCGATCACATGACCGGAAGGTTTTAAGTAGGTCAAAATGTCGGATTTCGTAAAAGAAATTTGGAAAATCGTGTAAATTCCTTCAAAAATATTCCTCTCCAGACCCACCAGTCAGAACACTACCAAATTTGGATTACAACTGATCCATGCGGGGCAGACAGGGCGGGGCAACATCATAGGGCGGGGCAACGTCATGGGGCGGGGTGTCATGGGGGCCGACAAAAGCCCGTTGTGGCCAGGGTGCTACAGGTCCAGTGGTCCTGTTTTTCATTCATGGGACTTTCATGCACATTCCAATGTAACCTAATGTATTTAAGAATAAAGAGTATAATTCAGTTTTTGGGTTTTTTTTTCTTTTTAACTGACGATCCAATCATGACAGGGTGATTCTCCTGGGGTGAGTTGTGGGTTTGAATAGATGAAGGCAGAAAAAAAAAATTAGGAATATGTATTCCAGGCTTCTAAATCAATGAATGACAATCATATCATCATCATCATTAACATGCAATTGGCACCAAGACAAAGCTCCTTACAAAAAAAACAGGATACGTGTCAAGTTTGAGACTTTTAGTCAAGCAAACAAGTTCCTGACGATAGTTGGAAGGACACACACTAACCGTGAGAACTTCCGAAGTGAACAGTGGCAGAAGTTGTACACATAGCTCCTCACACCACACGTTGGCCTCGGCCGTTACGACCGACACGGCAGAGTGAGCAAAAGCTTGGTACAACTTCGTCCAATCACTGATCAATTCATTCTGGAGATCCTGCACAAATAAAGGACATTGCACAGACAGTGTCAAATTACATGAAATCAAACATGCCATTGGGAATGGAAAAGGATAAAAAAGTACAAATTAATTTCACGTTACATCCTTATTATAATCACCATTGTAATCATCATCTACACCTTGCACTATATCCCAACAGTTAATCGGCAGCTAAAGTCTCCACAGTCTGTACCTATGTACCAAATATGAAACGTGAAAGTTGAAAACTT
>CM068955.1:30158696-30169606 GCA_035128595.1 Eptatretus atami
CAGACAAACCAGCCAGCACCAAGACCCGCGACCCCTAAGACGACCAACCTCCCCAGCCTGGCGTTCTCTTTATTCTTTCTTGTCCGGGGTGAGAAGATCGCCATCTGAGGTGGTCTCCACCCTCATTGGCCGGGGTGTTGTGGGAAAGTCGCCCTCTGTGGCCATCTCAACCCTCATTGGCCGGATGTCGTGGGAAAGTTGCCCTCTGTGGCAATCTCAACCCTCATTGGCCGGGGTGTGTGGGAAAGTTGCCCTCTGTGGCAATCTCAACCCTCATTGGCCGGGGTGTGTGGGAAAGTTGCCCTCTGTGGCCATCTCAACCCTCATTGGCCGGGGTGTGTGGGAAAGTTGCCCTCTGTGGCCATCTCAACCCTCATTGGCCGGGGTGTGTGGGAAAGTCGCCCTCTGTGCGTGATTGGACAAGGGGTGGAGTCGGAGCTGAGGCGATGAAAATCTCCGCCCACGTACGTGGCAATGGCGTCGTTGTTGTAGAGGATGTAGTTGTTGAAGATGTAAAAAAAAAAACTAACTGGAAAATAACTCGTAGCGCACACACAAAATTCCCATTGGACAGCAGGAAGATTCCAACTATTAACACATACTAATCGAAATAACTGAAGTACGGGGACTCTGGCTGCTTGTGTGCACAAGGTTTCCAAATCCATAACAATATTACGTTATGCAATTAACCTGAACGCCCTTTTTCCTGAGGACATTGTCTGTATCAATTGAATTGGGTATAAATTACCTGAACACGAAGCAATAGATGTGCGGGAAATGTCACCGTGGGTCCACAGGGTAAACCAGAACTCCGCTGAGTAATCCGGAGCCCCTGTACACCTCTCTACAATGCGGGATTGAGGAGTTACGGACCAAGTAACACGCCGCATTCAATCAATTCATTATGTAATAATATATTATTATGTAATATTATGTAATAATATATTATTATGTAACAATAATTAAAAAAAAAACCGGGGGAGTCAAAATAATAACAGAAGAAAAACAAGAGCTTACCCAGCCTTGATACCCTAATATATATATTTATATATATAAAATTTAAAATAAAAATTTAAAAACCATCGGACCCAAAGGGGGTCTATGGGGGTTGCCCCCCAAACTCGGTATTTGCTCTCTTCTCTGAAACCACAAACACTATTTCAATAAAACTCAACCACAACCTTCATTACCCGTGATGTAGCAAAGTTTGTTCACGACATAAATAAATAAATAAATAACTGAATAAATAATAGTCAAAAAAAAATCACGCTCCAAGGCAGTACACGGGGGGGGGGGGGGGTAGCAAAATAGGTATTTGCTGTAACATTGGTGCATTTTGCCGATTCCGTCCCATGCTAACTTCGTCCTCAGTATCATCATTCTTCCAGGTAAGCGCTCAGGGTATTGCCCCTTTTTTTTTTGACGTGAACAACCTTTGGTACATCATAGGTGATGAAGGTTGTGCTCAAGTTTCATTGAAATCGTGTGTGGTTCCAACGACCCCCCCTACCCCCCCCCATACACCCCCTTGACGAGTGCAGATTTTGATGCGTACACTTTCATTCGGCATCAGATATGAAGCTTGTGACCAAGTTTCATCAGAATCGTGTGTTTGTTCAAGCGATAATGACTAAACTGCAAGTGATAATGACTGACTGACTCACTCACTCACTTACAGAAACTACTCGATTGCATAAGCTCACCTAATAAAAGTCCAGGTGAGCCAAGAATCAGTGCATTCTGAGAATGTACCTGCTGAGACAGGTGGTGGTATCGGCCTGATGGAACTCTACAAAGTGCACTGAATGACATGTCGGATTGGCGGAGTACGTGAAAAGTTCAACAGACTACAGAATCAAATTTGTACACAAACACAAACACAACAACCAGAGAAGGTATCCCTAACCAACGTAGCACAAAATGTCCAAAGACAGGTGAAAATAGATGATGTCACACATGAAACCAAAACAGCAATGAATACAGCCACAATTATTCCAAAAAGACGAAAGAAAAATATAAAGCGATACAAACAGATATGACCCGACAACTGGGAGAACGAGAAAAGAGCAGGGAGATTAATATGAAGCAAAAAAAAAAAAAAGGTTGGACAAATTGGGCATTGACAAAGAAGGCTGATTGTAATGGCTAAGAAGAGTTAAGCTCAACTGGATGGAGAAGGAGTCATTATTAATGCCCAAGACCAAGGACGCCACACTGCCATTAAAAAAAAAAAAATTGTATGACTGAGTCAATCGGAGAAGTGTAGGTTCTGCAAGGTACAATCAGAAAGCACGAGCCAACTCCTATCAGGATGTAAACACTCATATCAGAGCAGCTGTACACCCAAAGGCACAACAAGGTATGTGCAGTGAAAGCCACTGGCACATGTGAAAAAAAAACTTCAATATCCCAGTTACACAAAACTCATGGAGTCATGAACCAAAAGCAATCACTGAAAACAAGGAAGTAACACTCACATACGAGCTAATGATCCCATTGAGCGTCAACATAGAAAACAAAGCATTGCGACCGGATATGGTACCGAGTTACAAAAAATAAAGAAGGCATTGCTAATCAAGGTTTCAGCTCCCAGTGATTTTGGCCGAAGCAACACGGAAATCAAGAAAATGATCAAATACCAAAATTGCACCAGTGATAATTGGAACAATGGGTAGGATGAACAGGAACCTCACAGAGATCTTCAAAACCATCCCAGGGAAATCACTCAAAACGATCTGCAGGTGGCAGCTGTCCGGGCTCAGCGACGATCGATCCTCAAAAGAGTCGGCGGAACAAAACTTTGAGAACAACAAAACTTCACAAATTGGTCCATTAATCAAGATCCCTTACTGAGACAGGTGGATACTTCGAGACCTGAGAGGACTCCCTTCCACCTTCTTAAACCCGCATATGGAGGAGATAAGCCAACACGCAACTTTGCAATCCGGTCACAATGCTCGACAATAAAGTTAACATCCCACGGTATCTTTTGCAAAAAGTCCTGCTTCTATCCCTCAAACATCTGGGCTTGACCAGCCGGTTTGCAAAGTACCCCGAGTCAAACACTTTCCTTGGCCCACCCGAAAAAAAGGTGGGAATAATTTGGGGAGTTAAAATATGTGGTGGATATACGTACATCCATCTATCCTTCCATGCATCGACAGAGCACATTCATACATTCATACATACATACATACGACCTCAGTATGCTAAATTTCAGTGTAAACTATCGTTTTAAGTATAAGAATGACAGAGCGTGAAAGATCAGCTGCCAAATCCATAACGATGGAGATGATAGTTTTGGACATTATCCACAAAACAGCACACACCTTGCTTTCTACAACCTCGGGAGGGAAGTTCTGTTGTGCCAGGACCCACATCCTTTGGTGAGCATGTTTTCTTCAGTCGAAACGGTGATGGTCTTCAGCAGCAAGGCCATGAGATCATGGAGAAGTTTCACTTCACATGCAAGGCAGATACCCAGACAGGAAACAAAAAATACCCCAAAAAACATTCTTGCACTCAGTTTTGCGATGTTATAAATACCATGGTGCATACAACTCGACTGTTCTGCAGAGGAAACCACCCAACAGGATTGGACAAACGGAGTTTGAAAACATCGTTTGGTGGCGAATGTGATGTGATGTGACATAATTGTTTGGATAAGTAGACATTTACCAACCTGGAACAGCCTCAACAAGTTTCTCATGAAAAACACAGTAGACCAGGGTCTGTAGGCAGGCCAGTTTGAGTTCAACATTGGAGCCAGAAAGGTAAGTCTACAAAAAACACAGAGGCAAGAGAGGAGGTTAGAAAATCCAGAGTGGATATTTCATCTAACGCAACAAGGTGTCATGCGGTTCTGTTAGGATGTGGGACTCGGACAAACAACAAAAAAAAAACTTCAAATCGGGGAAAGCAAGTGTTCAGTTCGATTTACTTGGCAGCATTCGAAGAGCTGGTATACTTTGTCGATGAACGCTTTCTCATGAACGTCCACAGTTCGCAGTCGACTGGAAAACAAACGAAACGTGACAACCGCTCAAACATCAAAACAAATCCATACAACCTCTCAATCTTGACTTATTTTACGACAGCAAAATTTTGCTCAACTTTCAAAGTTTATACAAGAGTACTAGGAAAACAATTAGGAATAATTGTTGTTACCTCCACCACCGAAGGTGAAGGAGGTCGTTTTCACCCCCTTTCTGTCTGTTTGTTTGTTTGTTTGTTTGTTTGTGTGAAGGATATCTTAAAAAATTTGGACGGATCCGGATGAAATTTGGTGGGCAAGTTGGGTGTGTGACTAGAACAAACTTATTAGATTTTGATGAAGATCCAGATCCGACTACTAGAATTTTTTAAGTGATTCTTCACCTATTGAGCGATCGGGCTAAAAATGATATATAGCACGATATCTCAAAAAGTTGTGGACGGATTCAGATGACACTTGGTGGACACGAAACTTGGTGGGTCTGTGACCACCCGAATCCGGATCTGGATATGAGAATTATTTAATTTTTTAAAGCAATTCTTCACCATTGAGAGATCAGGCCAAAAACAATATATAGCATGAAGTAAAAAAAAAATGTATTGGGCCCGATATGTTCTCGTGGATCAGGAATGATGTGGTGGAGGTATGCGCTCCACCGAGTGCCCTTCTAGTTATTTTTTATGTCATATTCAGTAATAGATGCAGACTACATTTGATACGGACGTGCTATTTATTCACTCAATCGTCTTTTTTTCGTCTTCTCTTCATCCCATGTTAAAAACAACTAGAGTGAAGTCGATGGCGTACCATCGAAAATCCTCATGCTTCTCATCTAAAGCAAAGTTGAAATATGGTGTCAAGTTCGACCAGGAGTGACCCAATATCGAATTTAGAGTAAAACCGTTCGCATCTCGTACACCGTTGTGCAGAAATTCCACAAACTTGGTAGTTATAATCACAAATGGCAAGAAGGTGCGAGAGCAGTATCAATTTTGACCCCGACCCTTGGGGTGTGGTTGAAGGTCAAAAACCAAAAAACAAAAAACATGCAATTAGGCACATTTTGAACATTTTTTAATTAAACTTTGTATATGCCGTCAACATTGGGAGATACGTGCAATTTGTAACAATCTTTTTGATTTTAACCTCCGGTTCATACACCACGAGGTGGGGACTTGGGGTCACAGAGGTCAAAACAGAAGATTATTTTTAAACTCTAAATTTGAGATGTGTCATTCCTGGTGAAACGTTTTGCCATCTTTCCACTTTACTTTCGGTGGGAAGCGTGGGGATTTGCAATGGTATGCCGTCGATTTCGCTCTCGTTTTATTTTTATTTCACACCTTTATAATCACATGATGTTAATTTACATTTATAATATCTCTCTACGACCAACCTCCCCAGCCTGGCGTTCCTTTATATCTTTCTTGTCCGGGGTGAGAAGATCGCCATCTGAGGTGGTCTCCACCCTCATTGGCCGGGGTGTTGTGGGAAAGTCGCCCTCTGTGGCCATCTCAACCCTCATTGTCCGGGGGATGTCGTGGGAAAGTGCCCTCTGTGGCAATCTCAACCCTCATTGGCCGGGGTGTGTGGGAAAGTTGCCCTCTGTGGCAATCTCAACCCTCATTGGCCGGGGTGTGTGGGAAAGTTGCCCTCTGTGGCCATCTCAACCCTCATTGGCCGGGGTGTGTGGGAAAGTTGCCCTCTGTGGCCATCTCAACCCTCATTGCCGGGGTGTGTGGGAAAGTCGCCCTCTGTGCGTGATTGGACAAGGGGTGGAGTCGGAGCTGAGGCGATGAAAATCTCCGCCCACGTACGTGGGCAATGGCGTCGTTGTTGTAGAGGATGTAGTTGTTGAAGATGTAAAAAAAAAAACTAACTGGAAAATAACTCGTAGCGCACACACAAAATTCCCATTGGACAGCAGGAAGGATTCCAACTATTAACACATACTAATCGAAATAACTGAAGTACGGGGACTCTGGCTGCTTGTGTGCACAAGGTTTCCAAATCCATAACAATATTACGTATGCAATTAACCTGAACGCCCTTTTTCCTGAGGACATTGTCTGTATCAATTGAATTGGGGTATAAATTACCTGAACACGAAGCAATAGATGTGCGGGAAATGTCACCGTGGGTCCACAGGGTAAACCAGAACTCCGCTGAGTAATCCGGAGCCCCCTGTACACCTCTCTACAATGCGGGATTGAGGAGTTACGGACCAAGTAACACGCCGCATTCAATCAATTCATTATGTAATAATATATTATTATGTAATATTATGTAATAATATATTATTATGTAACAATAATTAAAAAAAAAACCGGGGGAGCTCAAATAATAAACAGAAGAAAACAAGAGCTTACCCAGCCTTGATACCCTAATATATATATTTATATATATAAAATTTAAAATAAAAATTTAAAAACCATCGGACCCAAAGGGGGTCTATGGGGTTGCCCCCCAAACTCGGTATTTGCTCTCTTCTCTGAAACCACAAACACTATTTCAATAAAACTCAACCACAACCTTCATTACCCGTGATGTAGCAAAGTTTGTTCACGACATAAATAAATAAATAAATAACTGAATAAATAATAGTCAAAAAAAAAATCACGCTCCAAGGCAGTACACGGGGGGGGGGGGGGGGTAGCAAAATAGGTATTTGCTGTAACATTGGTGCATTTTGCCGATTCCGTCCCATGCTAACTTCGTCCTCAGTATCATCATTCTTCCAGGTAAGCGCTCAGGGTATTGCCCCTTTTTTTTTGACGTGAACAACCTTTGGTACATCATAGGTGATGAAGGTTGTGCTCAAGTTTCATTGAAATCGTGTGTGGTTCCAACGACCCCCCCTACCCCCCCCATACACCCGCCTTGACGAGTGCAGATTTTGATGCGTACACTTTCATTCGGCATCAGATATGAAGCTTGTGACCAAGTTTCATCAGAATCGTGTGTTTGGTTCAAGCGATAATGACTAAACTGCAAGTGATAATGACTGACTGACTCACTCACTCACTTACAGAAACTACTCGATTGCATAAGCTCACCTAATAAAAGTCCAGGTGAGCCAAGAATCAGTGCATTCTGAGAATGTACCTGCTGAGACGAGGTGGTGGTATCGGCCTGATGGAACTCTACAAAGTGCACTGAATGACATGTCGGATTGGCGGAGTACGTGAAAAGTTCAACAGACTACAGAATCAAATTTGTACACAAACACAAACACAACAAACCAGAGAAGGTATCCCTAACCAACGTAGCACAAAATGTCCAAAGACAGGTGAAAATAGATGATGTCACACATGAAACCAAAACAGCAATGAATACAGCCACAATTATTCCAAAAAGACGAAAGAAAAATATAAAGCGATACAAACAGATATGCACCGACAACTGGGAGAACGAGAAAAGAGCAGGGAGATTAATATGAAGCAAAAAAAAAAAAAAAAAAAAAAAGGTTGGACAAATTGGCGGCATTGACAAAGAAGGCTGATTGTAATGGCTAAGAAGAGTTAAGCTCAACTGGGATGGAGAAGGAGTCATTATTAATGCCCAAGACCCAAGGACGCCACACTGCCATTAAAAAAAAAAAAATTGTATGACTGAGTCAATCGGAGAAGTGTAGGTTCTGCAAGGTACAATCAGAAAGCACGAGCCAACTCCTATCAGGATGTAAACACTCATATCAGAGCAGCTGTACACCCAAAGGCACAACAAGGTATGTGCAGTGAAAGCCACTGGCACATGTGAAAAAAAAACTTCAATATCCCAGTTACACAAAACTCATGGAGTCATGAACCAAAAGCAATCACTGAAAACAAGGAAGTAACACTCACATACGAGCTAATGATCCCATTGAGCGTCAACATAGAAAACAAAGCATTGCGACCGGATATGGTACCGAGTTACAAAAATAAAAGAAGGCATTGCTAATCAAGGTTTCAGCTCCCAGTGATTTTGGCCGAAGCAACACGGAAATCAAGAAAATGATCAAATACCAAAATTGCACCAGTGATAATTGGAACAATGGGTAGGATGAACAGGAACCTCACAGAGATCTTCAAAACCATCCCAGGGAATATCACTACAAACGATCTGCAGGTGGCAGCTGTCCGGGGCTCAGCGACGATCGATCCTCAAAAGAGTCGGCGGAACAAAACTTTGAGAACAACAAAACTTCACAAATTGGTCCATTAATCAAGATCCCTTACTGAGACAGGTGGATACTTCGAGACCTGAGAGGACTCCCTTCCACCTTCTTAAACCCGCATATGGAGGAGATAAGCCAACACGCAACTTTGCAATCCGGTCACAATGCTCGACAATAAAGTTAAACATCCCACGGTATCTTTTGCAAAAAGTCCTGCTTCTATCCCTCAAACATCTGGGCTTGACCAGCCGGTTTGCAAAGTACCCCGAGTCAAACACTTTCCTTGGCCCACCCGAAAAAAAGGTGGGAATAATTTGGGGAGTTAAAATTAGTGGTGGATATACGTACATCCATCTATCCTTCCATGCATCGACAGAGCACATTCATACATTCATACATACATACATACGACCTCAGTATGCTAAATTTCAGTGTAAACTATCGTTTTAAGTATAAGAATGACGAGAGCGTGAAAGATCAGCTGCCAAATCCATAACGATGGAGATGATAGTTTTGGACATTATCCACAAAACAGCACACACCTTGCTTTCTACAACCTCGGGAGGGAAGTTCTGTTGTGCCAGGACCCACAATCCTTTGGTGAGCATGTTTTTCTCAGTCGAAACGGTGATGGTCTTCAGCAGCAAGGCCATGAGATCATGGAGAAGTTTCACTTCACATGCAAGGCAGATACCCAGACAGGAAACAAAAAATACCCCAAAAAACATTCTTGCACTCAGTTTTGCGATGTTATAAATACCATGGTGCATACAACTCGACTGTTCTGCAGAGGAAACCACCCAACAGGATTGGACAAACGGAGTTTGAAAACATCGTTTTGGTGGCGAATGTGATGTGATGTGACATAATTGTTTGGATAAGTAGACATTTACCAACCTGGAACAGCCTCAACAAGTTTCTCATGAAAAACACAGTAGCCAAGGGTCTGTAGGCAGGCCAGTTTGAGTTCAACATTGGAGCCAGAAAGGTAAGTCTACAAAAAACACAGAGGCAAGAGAGGAGGTTAGAAAATCCAGAGTGGATATTTCATCTAACGCAACAAGGTGTCATGCGGTTCTGTTAGGATGTGGGACTCGGACAAACAAAAAAAAAAACTTCAAATCGGGGAAAGCAAGTGTGTTCAGTTCGATTTACTTGGCAGCATTCGAAGAGCTGGTATACTTTGTCGATGAACGCTTTCTCATGAACGTCCACAGTTCGCAGTCGACTGGAAAACAAACGAAACGTGACAACCGCTCAAACATCAAAACCAAATCCATACAACCTCTCAATCTTGACTTATATTTTACGACAGCAAAATTTTGCTCAACTTTCAAAGTTTATACAAGAGTACTAGGAAAACAATTAGGAATAATTGTTGTTACCTCCACCACCGAAGGTGAAGGAGGTCGTTTTCACCCCCTTTCTGTCTGTTTGTTTGTTTGTTTGTTTGTTTGTGTGAAGGATATCTTAAAAAATTTGGACGGATCCGGATGAAATTTGGTGGGCAAGTTGGGTGTGTGACTAGAACAAACTTATTAGATTTTGATGAAGATCCAGATCCGACTACTAGAATTTTTTAAGTGATTCTTCACCTATTGAGCGATCGGGCTAAAAATGATATATAGCACGATATCTCAAAAAGTTGTGGACGGATTCAGATGACACTTGGTGGACACGAAACTTGGTGGGTCTGTGACCACCCGAATCCGGATCTGGATATGAGAATTATTTAATTTTTTTAAAGCAATTCTTCACCATTGAGAGATCAGGCCAAAAACAATATATAGCATGAAGTAAAAAAAAAAATGTATTGGGCCCGATATGTTCTCGTGGATCAGGAATGATGTGGTGGAGGTATGCGCTCCACCGAGTGCCCTTCTAGTTATTTTTGATGTCATATTCAGTAATAGATGCAGACTACATTTGATACGGACGTGCTATTTATTCACTCAATCGTCTTTTTTTCGTCTTCTCTTCATCCCCATGTTAAAAACAACTAGAGTGAAGTCGATGGCGTACCATCGAAAATCCTCATGCTTCTCATCTAAAGCAAAGTTGAAATATGGTGTCAAGTTCGACCAGGAGTGACCCAATATCGAATTTAGAGTAAAACCGTTCGCATCTCGTACACCGTTGTGCAGAAATTCCACAAACTTGGTAGTTATAATCACCAAATGGCAAGAAGGTGCGAGAGCAGTATCAATTTTGACCCCGACCCTTGGGGTGTGGTTGAAAGGTCAAAAACCAAAAAACAAAAAACATGCAATTAGGCACATTTTGAACATTTTTTAATTAAACTTTGTATATGCCGTCAACATTGGGAGATACGTGCAATTTGTAACAATCTTTTTGATTTTAACCTCCGGTTCATACACCACGAGGTGGGGACTTGGGGTCACAGAGGTCAAAACAGAAGATTATTTTTAAACTCTAAATTTGAGATGTGTCATTCCTGGTGAAACGTTTTGCCATCTTTCCACTTTACTTTCGGTGGGAAGCGTGGGGATTTGCAATGGTATGCCGTCGATTTCGCTCTCGTTTTATTTTTATTTCACACCTTTATAATCACATGATGTTAATTTACATTTATAATGCAGATTTAAAAAAAACCAAAACACTCGTCTCATCATGAAAAATTGTCCATGGAAAATGTTTTTTCTATTTCTTATCTTTAGTCTATTTTAGAACTAGAAGGGCACTCGGTAGAGCGCATACCTCCGCTACGCAATGCCTGATCCACGAGAACATATCGGG
>CM068955.1:30184419-30206123 GCA_035128595.1 Eptatretus atami
GTCAGCTCCCATACCTGATCCTAAACTCTACATCCAACCCGGAATTAATCTGTACACACGAAACCTGGTTAAAGTGTCACAACCATTTTTAGGATCCTGGTTTTAATCCTTATACGCAGGCAGAACAAGTGGGAACGGAGGTGGATGTGGGTGTTTCGTTCAAGATTGGTGTTCCCTTCATCAAATTGACTGCAACATGCAGTTGGAATGTAATACCATCAAACTCCCAATGCAAGGGAAGTTGTTACAATTGTAAATTTGTAATCTGTGCCTACCCTAATTTACAACACACTCCAAGGGTTCTTAAGCAAGTGTAAATAAGTAGAAATGCGAAATGCATCGAAAGCATCATCGATTAATTTAACCGGTGCTTTTAAACGGGTACTGGACTTTTGTCAATCATACTACTGGGCAGTCTTCACCTCTTGAACTCACTTTGTCTCCACATCTGCAGCAGCAAGTGCGCATGGTCCGTCTACTCTGACAACATGGGCAGTGAACACTTTCTGTTGATCACCTGCCTCAAATTGGATGGGGACGCAGATGGTTTAGGACAGATCCCCTCGTGTAACTTTTCCAAGGCCAACTGGACGCTTTTTCTACTCGCTGTTCTGAGGAAGTGACGATTGAGCTTTCGAATGAGGACATTGACAATTTCAACAGTACCTTTGTCAACACTATAAAGACCATCACGGAGGATTCAATCCCACCTGAAAAAGTTCAGCTGGTCGGAAAATCAAAGTGCCTGGTGGAAACAAGAACGCAAGCAGGCTATCCGGCTCAAAGGGCTGCCCTTAAAAGAATAAGAAAATCCCTATTGGTTCAAGATGCCTTGGAGTTCAAAAGGGGAAGAGCTCAAGCCCAGCGATGTATCAAGCAAGCCAAGACTGCCCTTGGTGCTGCCTTTTGTGCATCCATTAGCCCAGACGTCTCCTCCAACATCTGGAGAGAGTGAAACACATGAACGAAGCAAATATGGAGGAGAACCATCCCTGTACTCGTCTACAACGACGAAACCTCTACTTTGGGAGCTCACTTCTCCAACCCAATGGAACACAACGTCAACCGGAGCTCAAACCCATAGACGTCAATTTGCCAATCTAACCAAGCCATCATCTATGAACCAGCTCAGTAAGCTCCATGCTCAACCTGGACTTCTCACTCAGGAACTCAAGGAAGCCATTTCAAAATCCAAGAATAGGGCACCTGCCGTTGACCATTAACTTGCATGGACAAGCACATGGACAATGGGGGTGCTGGAGTGTTTCTCGAACTCTTCAACAAGGCCTGGTCTTCAGGAAAGCTCCCTATGGTTGGCAAACTCCGGTCATCCCATTCACAAAGTCAGGAAAGAGCGCCTCTAACCATGCTCATACTGACCCATCGTTATCATTTGGTGGTCAGTAAATTAACGGAGAAGATGGTCAATGAACGCCTGTCTTCTTTTGGAGAACAACCACCTGCTGTGCAAGTACTAAAGTGGGTTCAGGAAGGATCGTTCCACACTGACCGCATTGCTTCTCTGCCAATGACATCAGGAAAGTGTGAAACAATCACGAGTCCTATTAGGAATTTTCCTCGACATTCACGGGCTGAAGACTCAGTTTGGATAGGTCTCCATTACAAAGACGCACAAAATGGGCATCAATGACAAGATGTTCTGGTGGATCCGTGACTTCTTACCCAACAGATCCTTTCACGTAAGAGCAGTCAAGCCCTACATCTGTGTTCCCCATGGTTATGTATTCCTCAGGGCAGCTGCCTCATTCTCACCCTTATTAACATCATGATCGACGATGTTGCTCCCCTTTCGAGTTCCATAGCAGGATAGCTCGATTTGCAGACGGCATTGCCTTGTCGACCCAGAGCACAACGCTCACTGTATGTCCAAAAAAACTCCAGGCTATTGTCTGCAGGGGGGGGGGGGGTCAAGCAATGGGCAAAAAATGTGCTTTCATGATTTCCGGACCCCCCCCCCCCCAAGTCCAAATTTATAATTTTCACCCGCAAAAAAGTTCAAGGACATATCAATAACAATCGATGGTACTTCCATTAAAATTTCCCGGAGGTGTCCTTTTAGGAATTACTTCGACGGGGCCGAACCTGGACTCCTCATATTAAAAAAATAAATAATAAACTTCCTGCCAAATGTGAAAAAGGCCTTAACTCCGATGAAGTTGAGCCAGTACATATTGGGGAGCTCATCAGGAAAGTCTCCTTCTCATCCACTCTCATTCGATTCGGCAGTCAGGCCTTTTGAGACGTGCGGAACCAACCACCAGAAGCTGAAACATTCAAGCTAAAGCACTACGGTTGTGTCTGGGCACCTTCAAAGCACGTCCGGTTTGTGCCTCCTCATGGAGGCTGGGGAGATGCCTTGTCTCTCCGTTGGAAGTGTCAACTTGAGGTATTGGCTAAGTGCGTTTCCTACTGGGGACAACATTCAAGTGAAGCGTTGTTCTCAGAATGTTGGGAGTGTACAAGCTCTTGCCAGACTCTCCATCTCACTCCTTTCGGCTTGCGTGAGTCAAGGCAGCTAATGAGATGTGTTTGGATCCTTTAACCAATGAATCTGTCGAACAAAGTGGCATTTGCCTCCCAGACTCTAGAAACCCACCGTTATTCACTTGGATTTTTGGGGGGAAAACGTTACGGGACAATGTGGTTGTAGCTCGTCACCAGGCTGTGGAATACATCACACTGTTTGGAGTCAATACCTACACGTCTACACGGGTGGCTCTAAGACCCAGTCAGTGCCGTATATAAGAGTCTGGCCAACTATTGTCTCGATCATGCTGCGCTCTGATGGTCAATACCCGGTCACGTGCATTGCTGGCGCCATGTTGCAGCCAACTCAACGAGAGAGTGAAATTAGAATTGTTTTCTCGTCAGATTTTGACTTTTTTTGATGACACAATGGTGTGCTGTGTTCTGTGCGTCCCGGGCAAGGCGTGAAATGCACCGCTTCCCAGGGACCGGAAAGACGTCGCCGTTGGGCGTAAATGTGAAAAGGGAGAACTGGACTCCACACGACAATGCCTACCTTTGTGCGGTAAGTACGGCGGTTTGCAGTTCCCATCCGACGTCGGATCGGAGTATCTAGGTTAAAGTCAGATTGAATGAATGCCTGTCGGATCGGATCAGATCGGAGCGCTGAACAGCTCGGAATCTGAAATGACGTAATCAGATGCCGAAATTTCACTAATGCGTCAGTAGTCAACACCAGATTTGCAATAATCCGATCCGATACACACCACTAGCCGTAAGTAACTTTCTTACATTGGTTTTATCCATATAGCTTAGGAAATAGTGTTTGCAGTTTTCCCGTAAAATTCATCCTTCAACTGACGACAGTCGTCAAGTGGAACAAAATGCACTGACGACATAGCTGGACGACTGCAGCTGCTCACTGTTTTTCATTTCTAATCTTTATCTGATGTATATTTCCCGGGATTCCAGCGTACGTTTCTCTGGAATCGTTCCACTTTGACCGGGAATCTCAGGAATTTCCCGTCCGGGTTCTGAGCGCAAATCGTATTTCGAAACTTTCATTGACTTCGAACTGACTGTCAACCAGTACTTCAATTTTCCGTTTTTTTGTTTTTCAGAAGCATTTCGACGACAGTCAGTATGAAAACAGGAGGGTTGATGGTTCAAGACCACTCAAGCACAATGCGTCCGACTGTCTTCCCGCCATATTGTGCCTGTCACGAAAAGGAAGCCGAGAAAACGACCCATGACGAGACGACACCACAGAAGGAACCGCCCAGATACACATACGCAAAACAAGACATGCCTGTGAATGACGACGACAACAAATGTCCAACTCGTTGACTTGCCTCCGATGCCCCTGTAACGCCGGCTGAAACCGACCAGGGTCCTGACACAGACGCCAATATCGCAGCAGTGGAGGCGAAAGTGGTCTCTCTCAAGTGGCGGTTACATGAGGCACAGTGGGACAAACGCAAACAAGCCAGGGAGCTCGTTCACTAGAGGCGAATGTCCAGAAAGTTTTCAACCTCGATCAGATCAACAAGCGTGTCTTGTCTCAGCACAAGGGGTACTCAGTGGTCAGCAGAAACCTACAAGAAGCTCTGCAACTCCGCTTTGCATGTGGCAGTACCCTACGAAGTCTGTTGTCGCAACACCAGCCGATGCCATAGCTTCGTTCGTTACGACGGAAGATAGAGATTATTGCGATGGAACCTGGTATTCTTTATAAAGTGTTCGACTTCCTCCAGTGAAGTTGCTTACCATGAAGAACCGGAGCGTGAGTGCTGCCAACGCTGGATGAAATGACACTTGAAGTGGGATTGCAGTTCGACAGATCATCCAAGTAGTTTGCGCGGAAATGTAACTTTGCCAGGACATGGTGGTGCTGCAACTCATGCCCTCGTATTCATGCTAGCGGGCATCACCTCCAGATGGAAGCAAACAATTGCCTATCATTTTACGGGCAATTTGGTGAACGGAGCCTACTCACGACCGACTTACTGAAAAAATCAATGCCTTTCCCACTTTCATTTGTCGAAAGCGGTGTTCGACCCATTTCCATGCCGAGATTGGGCGTCAGTTTCAGATCGTCATTGACCTGAAAATGTCACAGTTCCTTGATTGCCCCCAGGCTGACGACATTTGAAGCAGATCATGCCTGGAGACGATATCAGCACCGGCTTGAATTCGTTCCCATTCACCAGACCCGCCTTGACATTATTGATCAGGTCAGTACGTCGTACATGAAGTGTAGGAACGCTGCCGTCAGCGCATGGGTGGGGAATTCGATTGACTGTCACTGCGTGCTTCGAACTAACCAGTCCGAAGTTCTTGAACATTCTCGATGGCACGACCCATGTCACATGTGTCTGCGTTGACGTGAGCCCAATGACATGAGCCCGCTGTACGATTTCAGTCACAAGTGGCTGGAAGTAGGCTCCGTTCACCAAATTGCCCGTAAAATGATAGGCAATTGTTTGCTTCCATCTGGAGGTGATGCCCGCTAGCATGAATACGAGGGCATGAGTTGCAGCACCACCATGTCCTGCAAGTTACATTTCCGCGCCAAACTACTGGATGATCTGTCGAACTGCAATCCCACTTCAAGTGTCATTTCATCCAGCGTAGCAGCACTCACGCTCCGTTCCTTCATGGTACAGAACCTTCAGCTGGAGGAAGTCGAACACTTTATAAAGAATACCAGGTTCCATCGCAATAATCTCTATCTTCCGTCGTAACGAACGAAGCTATGGCATCGGCTGTGTTCCGACAACAGACTTCGAGCCGTACTGCCACATGCAAAGCGGAGTTGCAGACCTTCTTGTAGTTTCTGCTGACCACTGAGTACCCCTGTGCTGAGACAAGACAGCTTGTTGATCTGATCGAGGTTGAAAACTTCTGGACATTCGCCTCTAGAGTGACGAGCTCCCTGGCTTTTTGCGTTTGTCCCACTGTGCCTCATTAACCGCCACTTGAGAGAGACCACTTTCGCCTCCACTGCCTGCATATTGGCGTCGTAGTCAGGACCCTGGTCGGTTTCAGCCGGCGTTACAGGGGCATCGAGGCAAGTCAACGAGTTGGACATTGGTTGTCGTCGTCATTCACAGGCATGTCTTGTTTTGCGTATGTGTATCTGGGACGTTCCTTCTGTGGTGTCGTCTCGTCATGGGTCGTTTTCTCGGCTTCCTTTTCTTGACAGGCACAATATGGGAAGACAGTCGGACGCATTGTGCTTGAGTGGTCTTGAACCATCAACCCTCCTGTTTTCATACTGACTGTCGTCGAAATGCTTCTGGAAAAACAAAAAAACCGAAAATTGAAGTACTGTTGACAGTCAGTTCGAAGTCAATGAAAGTTTCGAAATACGATTTGCGCTCGAGAACCCCGGACGGGAAATTCCTGAGATTCCCGGTCAAATTGGAACGATTCCAGAGAAACGTACGCTGGAATCCCGGGGAAATATACATCAGATAAAGATTAGAAATGAAAAACAGTGAGCAGCTGCAGTCGTCCAGCTATGTCGTCAGTGCATTTTGTTCCACTTGACGACTGTCGTCAGTTGAAGGATGAATTTTACGGGAAAACTGCAAACACTATTTCCTAAGCTATATGGATAAAACCAATGTAAGAAAGTTACTTACGGCTAGTGTGTGTATCGGATCGAATATTGCAAATCTGGTGTTACTACTGACGCATTAGTGAAATTTCGGCATCTGATTACGTCATTTCAGATTCCGAGCTTTCAGCGCTCCGATCTGATCCGATCCGACAGGCATTCATTCAATCTGACTTTAACCTAGATACTCCGATCCGACGTCGGATGGGAACTGCAAACCCCGCCTACTTACCGCACAAAGGTAGGCATTGTCGTGTGGAGTCCAGTTCTCCCTTTTCACATTTACGCCCAACGGCGACGTCTTTCCGGTCCCTGGGAAGCGGTGCATTTCACGCTGCCCGGGACGCACAGAAACACAGCACACCATTGTGTCATCAAAAAAAGTCAAAACTGACGAGAAAACAATTCTAATTTCACTCTCGTTGAGTTGGCTGCAACATGGCGCCAGCAATGCACGTACCGGTATTGACCAATCAGAGCCAGCATGATCGAGACAATAGTTGCCAGACTCTTATATACGGCACTGACTGGGTCTTAGAGCCACCCGTGTAGACGTGTAGGTATTGACTCCAAACAGTGTTGATGTATTCCACAGCCTGTGACGAGCACAACCACATTGTCCCGTAACGTTTTCCCCCCAAAAATCCAAGTGAATAACGGGGGTTTCTAGAGTCTGGGAGCAAATGCCACTTTGTTCGACAGATTCATTGGTTAAAGGATCCAAACACATCTCATTAGCTGCCTTACTCACGCAATCCGAAAGGAGTGTAGATGGAGAGTCTGCCAAGAGCTTGTACACTCCCAACATTCTGAGAACAACGCTTCACTTGAATGTTTCCCCAGTGGAAACGCACTAGCCAATACCTCAAGTTGACACTTCCAACGGAGAGACAAGGCATCTCCCCAGCCTCCATGAGGAGGCACAAACCGGACGTGCTTTGAAGGTGCCCAGACACAACCGTAGTGCTTTAGCTTGAATGTTTCCAGCTTCTGGTGGTTGGTTCCGCACGTCTCAAAAGGCCTGACTGCCGAATCAAGATGAGAGTGGATGAGAAGGAGACTTTCCTGATGAAGCTCCCCAATTATTACTGGCTCAACTTCATCGGAGTTAAGGCCTTTTCACATTTGGCAGGAAGTTTATTATTTATTTTTAAAATGAGGAGTCCAGGTTCGGCCCCTGCGAAGTAATTCCTAAAAGGACACCTCCGGAAAGTTTTAATGGAAGTACCATCGATTGTTATTGATATGTCCTTGAACTTTTTTGCGGTAAAATTATAAATTTGGACTTGGGGGGGGGGGGGTCCGGAAATCATGAAAGCACATTTTTTGCCCATTGCTTGACCCCCCCCCCCCCTGCAGACATAGCCTGGAGTTTTTTTGGACATACAGTGAGCGTTGCTGCTCTGGGTCGACAAGGCAATGCCGTCTGCAAATCGAGCTATCCTGCTATGGAACTCGAAAGGGAGGCAACATCGTCGATCATGATGTTAATAGGGTGAGAATGAGGCAGCTGCCCTGAGGAATACATTAACCATGGGGAACACAGATATAGGCTTGGACTGCTCTTACGTGAAAGGATCTGTTGGTAAGAAGTCACGGATCCACCAGAACATCTTGTCATTGATGCCCATTTTGTGCGTCTTGTAATGGAGACCTATCCAAACTGAGTCTTCAGCCTCCGGTGAATGTCGAGGAAAATTCCTAATAGGACTCGTGATTGTTTCACACTTTCCTGATGTCATTGCGAGAGAAGCAATGCGGTCAGTGTGAAACGATCCTTCCTGAACCCACTTTAGTACTTGCACAGCAGGTGGTTGTTCTCCAAAAAAAGACCAGGCGTTCATTGACCATCTTCTCCGTTAATTTACTGACCACCAAATGATAACGATGGGTCATAGAGCATGGTTAGAGGGCTCTGTCCTGACTTTGTGAATGGGAATGACAGAGTTTGCCAACCATAGGAAGCTTCTCTGAAGACCAGGCCTTGTTGAGAGTTCGAGAAACACTCCCAGCACCCCCATTGTCCATGTGCTTGTCCATGCAAGTTAACTTGTCAAGCCAGGTGCCCTATTCTTGGATTTTGAAATGCTTCCTTGAGTTCCTGAAGTGAGAATCCAGTGAGCATGGAGCTTACTGAGCTGGTGTCATAGATGATGGCTGTTAGATTGGCAAATTGACGTCTATGGCTTTGAGCTCGGCGTTGACGTTGGTGTTCCATTGGTTGAGAAGTGAGCTCCCAAATAGAGGTTTCGTCGTTGTAGACGAGTACAGGGATGGTTCTCCCTCCATATTGCTTCCTTCATGTGTTTCACTCTTCTCCAGATGTTTGGAGGAGACGTCTGGGCTAATGGATGCACAAAAGGAGCACCAAGGGCAGTCTTGGCTTGCTTATACATCGCTGGGCTTGAGCTCTTCCCCTTTGAACTCCAAGGCATCTTGAACCAATAGGGATTTTCTTATTCTTTAGAGGCAGCCCTTTGAGCCCGGATAGCCTGCTTGCGTTCTTGTTTCCACCAAGCACTTTGATTTTCCGACCAGCTGAACTTTTTCAGGTGGGATGAATCCTCCTGATGGTCTTTATAGTGTTGACAAAAGTACTGTTGAAATGTCAATGTCCTCATTCGAAAGCTCAATCGTCACTTCCTCAGAACAGCGAGTAGAAAAGCGTCCAGTTGGCCTTGGAAAAGTTACACGAGGGGATCTGTCCTAAACCATCTGCGTCCCCATCCAATTTGAGGCAGGTGATCAACAGAAAGTGTTCACTCCCATGTTGTCAGAAGTAGACGGACCATGCGCACTTGCTGCTGCAGATGTGGAGACAAAGTGAGTTCAAGAGTGAAGACTGCCCAGGTAGTATGATTGACAAAAGTCCCAGTACCATCGTTTAAAAGCACCGGGGTTAAATTAATCGATGATGCTTTCGATGCATTTCCATTTCTACTTATTTACACTTGCTTAAGAACCCTTGGAGTGTGTTGTAAATTAGGGTAGGCACAGATTGTACAAATTTACAATTGTAACAACTTCCCTTGCATTGGGAGTTTGATGGTATTACATTCCAACTGCATGTTGCAGTCAATTTGATGAAGGGAACACCAATCTTGACGAAACACCCCACATCCACCTCCGTTCCCACTTGTCGTCCCTGCGTATAAGGAGAAAACCAGGATCCTAAAAATGGTTTGTACACTTAACCAGGTTTCGTGTGTACAGATTATATCCGTTGTGATGTAGTTTAGGTCAGGTATGGGAGCGTGCACCCAGCAATGTACGTTAGAGCTGCATCACTTTCCGCCGGTACTCCAGGGCCTCCGTCTGGCCATCCCCCAGGCAGATGCCTGCCCATCCCATCTCCAAGAGATGCATCGATCTGCCGCAACCACGAGGCACGCGGTCGTCCCGTTGGCCTTCTCCACTCACGAGGCTCTCTTGTTGACAATCTGTGAGCAGGAAGCAGCGTCAGGAAATCAAGTCACATACCATACAGCCACAGCTGGAAAAAGTGAGATCACTCATGTATTTGGTGAACTCTGACCCATGCGCCAGCTAAACCTTTTGCATTCCAATGAATAATTTCCATTATCGGCGAGGAGTCCCGAGACTGTTGGAGTCTGACCCCTGCTGTTATGCATGGCTGAACATTTTGTTCATCTTGTTGCAAGAAAATCCCACCAACCAGGTGTTGATGGCTGCCTCAGAATAATATTTTCTGAGATCTGCTTTTAGCTTGGGCTGAACAATTAACACTTTGTGGTGATGATTTTTTTTTTCTTCTAATTATTCATACCCACATCGGTGATTGCAACACTCTGCATTCTGAATCATTTGTCTGATCTGAACTCCACCATTGGTAAGTACTTTGACCAGGCCCTCAGTTATGTCTTACTGTGACCTCATTTATGGGGGGTTCTATTTTGGGACCTTCAGGCGCTTCAGCATCGGATAGTTTCCCTTGAGTTCCAACTGTTGGATCTTGGTGGCTCTTGAAATTCAGGGCATCCTTTTGAAGACTGCACTGTCGTCCCCACCACAATTGCACAAGACATTTATCGCTGGTGCGCGTTCCATATCATGCTCTCCGTTACATTTACTACAGCGTTGTTTGCCCCGACATGCTGGATGGTTGACCAAAACTTTTGGCACTTGTAACATCTTCATGGGCAGGAATATAGCAGTACGATTAAGCTTGATACACCAGGAAAAACATTTTTTGGAAAGACAGGGTTGTTGAAGGCCAAAACCACTGAGAGTGTTGACCCTGACCCTATCCCTGACCGTTATGAGACTGCGGGGTCAGGAACTCCCACATCAACCTAAATTGCTCTTGATCCTCGATTTCAACGGAGGGATCAATCCCGAAATGACCCGGCTCTCCCTCAGGAACCTAGGAATCTGACACAAGACTCCGAACACTGCCGAAATGCGAGGCTCTCAACACTGTCTCCCATTAGAAGACCTTTATATCAATAGTCACGCGATCTGAGGTTTTTTTGGCACTGCACATGTCTTGAATTACTTTTTAATTGGGTTATCGGGGCTCAAAGTTGTTGAAACTATGACTAGTTTAGCACGGTGCTCTTCTGGGATGGGGGAGCCGTGACCGCTTATTGGGTGTCCGACTCATCGGTACTCTCCCTCCGTGTCTACCCTCTTCCTAGCTCGGTTACCAGACCAGGAAGAACCCTCGTCATCTTTGCAGACACGTTGATCATCCATATCTCCTCCTTCGATGTCCCGGAATTTCTTTTGGCCAATGAGCGAGGAACGACCGTAATACCGGCAAGACGGAACACGATACCGAACAAGCCGTAGCACCCTCGACTCTCAAACCCCATGTAATGGCGTCCAGCTCTCACAACCCAACACCTCTTCCCCTCCCTTCCATATCCTCATCTTCCATTAAAAAATATACACTGTGTTTAACTGCTGTGGAGGCAGCAGGTCTCTTCATTGAGTGTCTCTGATTGGCTGTGAAAAATGTGACGTTTCTGTCGTCCTCTGTCTGTGAAAGCTCCACCCCCCCCCCCCCCTCCCCAGTCCTGAATTGGCAACCCTGAACCAGCTGCAATGTCAATGTTCTGCACACGCAATAGTCGGATTGTAAGGAGGAAAGGAAGAGACTTGAGCCAGAATTTCCAGGACCTGCTTGAGCTCATTCTCCCATTTTGTGTCATGAATTAATATTGGAATAGTTGCGGACCACCTACGCAGTTCAAGTATTTGTGGAAAAAATGCCTCTTGTTTGTTTTATTTCATTTATATTATTTTTTAATTCATCAAAGATTTGTTAATTGAAGTGGTTTTGGCCAATATGTGGGGTGAACATGGCTGTCCGTTTTATACAGCTGTTGGCGGGTTTGTTTCGACAATTGGTGGCCCCAACTTTTAATGGTACCCCAAACCATTATTTAGGTTTTTCTATTTTTTTTTTTCCTGCAATTTCCAAGCTGTATCGTGGATCTGGTGGACTTTTGGAATGAAATTTGCTTCAATAATGGAATAAAAAGATATGGCATCAACATAGGGGCAGATAACAGCAATTTGAGAGGAATCGTGCAAATGATGATACAAGCATCAAATTTGCACATTTTTCTCCAGGGATTCTAATCAAATCTGCCTGATTGGCCATTTGAAAATCCAAATTTTGAAAAATTAAAAAAAAAAAAAACTTCAAAAAAGACAAGATCACGAATCAATGTGATGCTGGCTGAGATTGGTGAATGTTTCAGAAACGTCATCAAAGACGTTCCAAGTCTCCATGCAGTTTTCTTCCCTTTACCGCGGAAGCATACACCGAACGTCACATCCAAGTAACGCATGGAAGTATGGGATCCCTCTAGCTTTCTCGGGCCCTATTGGCAGAAACTACCTCATGGACTGGAATCCATCGTGCCTTGGCTCCTGGCCAAAGCAATCCACATGTTCTCAAACCTATTCCTGTAAGGATGCATACAGATATGCTATGACTAGACTCCGTGTCATTAGCCTGATGATAATGGACTTGCACCATCCCGTCGTGCATCCCTGGCGTGTACAAATATCTATGTCAGCTTATTCATGACAACATGGAGAAAACAGCATCCAGGACTTCCTTGTGTTGCTAATTGGCATCTTCTCCTTTTGTGACAAAGACTGTGCTTTCGGCTGTCCTTCACACAGCTTTTCCGCAAGGAAGTGAAACAGCTCAGTCTTTGTGCTGTCATCTCAAAGAAAGCTTCTCAAGTTACTTGGGGTCTTACTGGTTCCTGTCACTCTTCTTCTGATTCCTTGCCCCCTTTTCGACCTTGCCTCGGACTTCAGACTTGACTTATTGACACATCAAACACTACGTCCCACCCTCTCGCTGCCTGCACCATAGGATTCCACCTTGGGATGATGTCTTCTTTAGCATAGTCATCAAATATCTTGAAGATTGCGTGGAGTAGGCATGATAATGCTGAGCCACAATCAATGATACGCATCTCCCCTTGGTTCTCTGTCTGGGATGTTCACTTGCACATCAAGAATTTCAGCCAGCTTGACTTCAAATTTTTGTAAGTTGTTTTTTTTTTTTTTCAAAATTGGATTTTCAAATGGCCAATCGGCAGATGTGATCAAGAAAGCCCTGCAAAACGAAATTGCCAAATTGATGCTTGTATTCAAAATTTGCACGATTTTTCTCTACTATTACTACATAATAATCAAAAAACTATTGACATCATTTTTTTTTTGACCTTGACCTATTTTTAAGGCATTTAACTTTTTTGTTTTTTTTTTCAAATGTAGACATTTATAACATTTTTCTCTAACTGATGAAAGTTTGTCCATCAGAATGAAATGACATCTCTAGATAGCAAGGCACATTTACACTGAATTATATCATACTCCGGGTAAAGTCAGATCGAATGGTGGTTTGACAAAAAAAAACCTCTAACTTTTCCAATGCGAATCTCAAAGACCGCATGGCCTTCCAAAGCATCCTTGCACCATTTATAAATAGTGTACCTGCACTGTTGCACCTGAATCGTGACCTTGACCTACTTTTTTCGGAATGTGACCTAACAAGAACACCTTTTGATCATAACGTGAATTAATTTACCACTGATTTCATGATTAGTTCTAGGGATAGATTGTAGATGGGTATACATTTCCTTAATTTACTCTCTGGCCATAAATGTTGAAGTCAAGGTCACATGCCATCATTGGATCACAGGCCAAGGCAAGTCGTGGGCGATCGCCAATGGTAAGCCGGGAGGCCTTGCCATTGGCGATCAATCAAGTTAATTATGCTGTGATGTTGACAAATGGATTCATTTTTGGGAGAAATTGGTTGAAGTTGATCTTGCCGTCGATTACCTGCAACCATAGTTCTTGCAGAAACATTTGCTCACTTGTTCTGAAGACGTTATTTTTCATTTGACCGTCTCTGCGGTTCTGATTTTTTCATTTGAACGAGAGCTGTCTCTGCCATTTATGATCCAGCAGTGCTTGTCGTCCGCAGGAGGTTGTCACCGCCCGTCATGGCTACGAGAGGAGTGCTCGTCCTCCTGGATACCCTGATTGATAACACTGTGACCGATGATGACCGGGTTGATGCTCTGCTCACATTAACGAGTGAGTCCATCTTTCGCTTTGCTTCTTGAATTTGGTGTTCTCTCATTTGTAAACCAGCACTAATCACACATTTGCATTTGAACTTGTCGTGGAAAAGTACAACGAGCTTTGTTTATCAGCATTCAAAAAAGCATGACCATGCCGATAATCGTGTTGTTTGTATTTCAAATGCAATGCGCTTGTTAATGCTTCTCCCTCCTCGGTGGTGACAAGGACTAACTGATTAATTTTGGTGAAGATCCGGATCCGACCACGGAGAATTTTTTTCATTCTTCACCATTGAGAAATTGTGCCAAAAACGATACATAGCACGATATCTCAAAAAGTTGTGGACGGATTCGACGAAACTTGCTGGACACGGTGTAGACGAGGACAAATTTGATTCGATTTTGTGTGAAATCTGAATCTGATCTGAATGCGAGAATTATTTAATTTTTAAAGTGATTCTTCACCATTGAGAGATCAGGCCAAAAATAATAGTACTGTATAGCATGATATTTCAAAAATGTAATGGCCCGATATTCTCTGGATCAGCATTGCGTAGCGGAGGTATTGCGCTCTACGAGTGCCCTTCTAGTTCTAAAATAGACTAAAGATAAGAAATAGAAAAAACATTTTCCATGGACAATTTTTCATGATGGACGAGTGTTTTGGTTTTTTTAAATTGCCATTATAAATGTAAAAACATCATGTGATTATAAAGGTGTGAAATAAAAATAAAACGAGAGCGAAATCGAAGCATACCATTGCAAAATCCCCACGCTTCCCACCGAAAGTAAAGTGGAAAGATTGGCAAAACGTTTCACCAGAATGACACATCTCAAATTTAGAGTTTAAAATAATCTTCTGTTTGACCTCTGTGACCCCCAAGTCCCCACCTCTGGTGTATGAACGAGGTTAAATCAAAAGATTGTTACAAATTGCACGTATCTCCCAATGTTGACGGCATATACAAAGTTTAATTAAAAAATGTTCAAAATTGCCAATGCATTTTTTGTTTTTTGGTTTTGACCTTTCAACCACACCCCAAGGGTCGGGTCAAAATGATATGCTCTCGCACCTTCTGCCATTTGTGATTATAACTACCAAGTTTGTGAATTCTGCAACAACGGGACGAGATGCGAACGTTTTACTCTAAATTCGATATTGGGTCACTCCTGTCGAAACTTGACACCATATTTCAACTTTGCTTTAGATGAGAAGCATAGATTTTCGATGGTACGCCATACTCACTCTAGTTGTTTTTAACATGGGATGAAGAGAAGACGAAAAAAAGACGATTGAGTGAATAAATAGCCACGTCCGTTATCAAATTTAGTCTGCATCTATTACTAATATGACATCAAAAATAACTAGAAGGCACTCGGTGGACGCATACCTCCACCACATCATTCCTGATCCACGAAACATATCGGCCCCAATACATTTTTTTTTACTTCATCATATATTGTTTTTGGCCTGATCTCTCAATGAATGAAAATTGCTTTAAAAAATTAAATAATTCTCATATTCCAATCCGATTCGGTGGTCACAGACCACCAAGTTTCGTGTCCACCAAGTGTCATCTGAATCCGTCCACAACTTTTTGAGATATCGTGCTATATATCATTTTTAGCCCGATCGCTCAATAGGTGAAGAATCACTTAAAAAATTCTAGTAGTCGGATCTGACTTCATCAAAATCTAATAAGTTTTTCTAGTCACACACCCAACTTGCCCACCAAATTTCATCCGGATCCGTCCAAATTTTTTAAGATATCCTTTCACACAAACAAAAACAAACAAACAAAACAGACAGAAAGGGGTGAAAACCACCTCCTTCACCTTCGGTGGTGGAGTAAAACAATTATCCTAATTGTTTTCCTATATACTCTTGTATAAACTTTGAAAGTTGAGCAAAATTTTGCGTCGTAAAATATAATCAAGATGAGAGTTGTATGGATTTGTTTGAGTTTGAGCGTTGTCACGTTTCTTTGTTTTCCAGTCGACTCCGAACTGTGACGTTCATGAGAAAGCGTTCATCGACAAAGTATTACCAGCTCTTCGAATCTCAAGTAATCGAACTAACACACTTGCTTTCCCCATTTGAAAGTTTTTTTTTTGTTTGTCCGAGTCCCACATCCTAACAGAAACCGCATGACACCTTGTTGCGTTAGATGAAATATCCACTCTGGATTTCTAACCTCCTCTCTTGCCTCTGTGTTTGTAGACTTACTTCTGGCTCCAATGTTGAACTCAAACTGGCCTGCTACAACCCTTGCTACTGTGTTTTTCATGAGAAACTTGTTGAGGCTTTCCAGGTTGGTAAATGTCTACTTATCCAACAATTATGTCACATCACATCACATTCGCCACCAAAACGATGTTTTCAAACTCCGTTTGTCCAATCCTGTTGGGGGTTTCCTCTGCAGAACAGTCGAGTTGTATGCACCATGGTATTTAAACATCGCAAAACTGAGTGCAAGAATGTTTTTTGGGTATTTTTTGTCCTGTCTGGGTATCTGCCTTGCATGTGAAGGAAACTTCTCCATGATCTCATGGCCTTGCTGCTGAAGACCATCACCGTTTCGACTGAGAAAAAATGCTCACCAAAGGTATTGGGTCTGGCACAACAGAACTTCCCTCCGAGGTTGTAAAAGCAAGGTGTGTGCTGTTTGTGGATATTCCAAACTATCATCTCCATCGTTAGGATTTGCAGCTGATCTTTCACGCTCTCTCATTCTTATACTTAAAAACGATAGTTTACACTGAAATTTAGCATACTGAGGTCGTATGTATGTATGTATGAATGTATGAATGTGCTCTGTCGATGCATGGAAGGATAGATGGATGTACGTATCCACCACTAATTAACTCCCCAATTATTCCCACCTTTTTTCGGGTGGGCCAAGGAAAGTGTTTGACTCGGGGTACTTTGCAAACCGGCTGGTCAAGCCCAGATGTTTGAGGGATAGAAGCAGGACTTTTGCAAAAGATACCGTGGATGTTACTTATTGTCGAGCATTGTACCGGATTGCAAAGTTGCGTTTGCTTATCTCCTCCATATGCGGGTTTAAGAAGTGAAGGAGTCCTCTCAGGTCTCGAAATATCCACCTGTCTCAGTAAGGATCTTGATTAATGGACCAATTTGTGAAGTTTTGTTGTTCTCAAATTTTGTTCCGCCGACTCTTTGAGGATCGATCGTCGCTGAGCCCCGGACAGCTGCCACCTGCAGATCGTTTGTAGTATATTCCCTGGGATGGTTTGAAGATCTCTGTGAGGTTCCTGTTCATCCTACCCATTGTTCCAATTATCACTGGTGCAATTTTGGTATTTGATCATTTTCTTGATTTCCGTGTTGCTTCGGCCAAAATCACTGGAGCTGAAACCTTGATTAGCAATGCCTTCTTTTATTTTTGTAACTCGGTACCATATCCGGGTCCAATGCTTTGTTTTCTATGTTGACGCTCAATGATCATTACTCGTATGTGAGTGTTACTTCCTTTTTCATGATGCTTTTGGTCATGACTCCATGAGTTTGTGTAACTGGATATTGAAGTTTTTTTTTCACATGTGCCAGTGGCTTTCACTGCACATACCTTGTTGTGCCTTTGGGGTACAGCTGCCTATATGAGTGTTACATCCTATAGGATGTTGGCTCGTGCTTTCTGATTGTACCTTGCAGAACCTACACTTCTCGATTGACTCAGTCATACAATTTTTTTTTTTTAATGGCAGTGTGGCGTCCTTGTCTTGGGCATTAATAATGACTCCTTCTCCATCCAGTTGAGCTTAACTCTTCTTAGCCATTACAATCAGCCTTCTTTGTCAATGCCCAATTTGTCCAACCTTTTTTTTTTTTGCTTTGCATATTAATCTCCTGCTCTTTTCGTTTCTCCCAGTTGCGGTGCATATCTGTTTGTATCGCTTTATATTTTTCTTTCGTCTTTTTGAATAATTGTGGCTGTATCATTGCTGTTTTGGTTCATGTGTGACATCATCTATTTTCCACCTGTCTTTGACATTTTGTGCTACGTTGTAGGATACCTTCTCTGGTTTGTTGTGTTGTGTTTGTGTACAAATTTGATTCTGTAGTCTGTTGAACTTTTCACGTACTCCGCCAATCCGACATGTCATTCAGTGCACTTTTAGATTTCCATCAGGCCGATACCACCACCTCGTCTCAGCAGTACTTCTCAGAATGCACTGATTCTTGGCTCACCTGGACTTTATTAGAGGCTTATGCAATCGAGTAGTATCTGTAAGTGATGAGTGAGTCAGTCAGTCATTATCACTTGCAGTTTAGTCATTATGCTTGAACCAAACACACGATCTGATGAAACTTGGTCACAAGCTCATATCTGATGCCGAATGAAAGTGTACGCATCAAAATCTGCACTCGTCAAGGGGTGTATGGGGGGGTAGGGGGGTTCGTGAACCACACACGATTTCAATGAAACTTGAGCACAACCTTCATCACCTATGATTTACCAAAGGTTGTTCAGCGTCAAAAAAAAAAGGGGCAATACCTGAGCGCTTACCTGGAAGAATGATGATACTGAGGACGAAGTTAGCATGGGACGGAATCGGCAAAATGCACCAATGTTACAGCAAATACCTATTTTGCTACCCCCCCCCCCCCCCCTTGTACTGCTTGGAGCGTGATTTTTTTTTGACTATTATTATTCAGTTATTTATTTATTTATTTATTCGTGAACAAACTTTGCTACATCACGGGTATAATGAAGGTTGTGGTTGTTTATTGAAATATGTGTTTGGTTTCAGAGAAGAGAGCAAATACCGTTTTGGGGCAACCCCATAGACCCCCTTTGGGTCGATGGTTTTTAAATTTTTATTTTAAATTTTATATATATAAATATATATATTAGGTATCAAGGCGGGTAAGCTCTTGTTTTCTTCTGTTTATTATTTGACTCCCCGCGTTTTTTTTAATTATTGTTACATAATATATATATTATACATAATATTACATAATAATATATTATTACATAATGAATTGATTGAATGCGGCGTGTTAACTTGGTCCGTAACTCCTCAATCCCGCATTGTAGAGAGGTGACAGGGGCTCCGGATTACTCAGCGATCTGGTTTACCCTGTGACCCACGGTGAATTTCCCGCACATCTATGTTGCTTTCAGGTAATTTACCCACTATATCTATATATAAGACATATTCCTCAGAAAAAGGCGTTCAGTTAATTGCATACGTAATTGTTATGGATTTGAAACCTGTGCACACAAGCAGCCAGAGTCCCCGTACTTCAGTATTTCGTATTAGTATGTGTTAATAGTTGAATCCTTCCTGCTGTCCAATGGAATTTGTGTGTCGCTACGAGTTATTTTCCAGTAGTTTTTTTTTTACATCTTCAACAACTACATCCTCTACAACACACCCATTCCCACGTACGTGCGGAGATTTTCACGCCTCAGCCCGACTCCACCCCTTGTCCAATCACGCACAGAGGGCCGCAGACCCCAAGGTGATAAACATCCCACACACCCCGCCAATGAGGTTGAGATGGCCACAGAGGGCACTTTCCCACACACCCCGCAATGAGGGTTGATATGTTCCACAGAGGGCAACTTTCCCACTGGTACTACCCCGGCCAATGGGTTGAGATCCACAGAGCCAACTTTCCCACGACATCCGGCCAATGAGGTTGAGATGGCCACAGAGGCGACTTTCCCACAACCCCCGGCCAATGAGGTGGAGACCACCTCAGATGCGATCTTCTCACCCCGGACAAGAAAATATAAGGAACCAGGCTGGGAGAGTGTGGTCGTCTTAGGGTCGTCCGGGTCTGTGTGCTGGTGGTTTGTCTGGGTCCTGGTCATCTCGTCTCTGATCTTCTCTTGGTCTTGGTTCATTGGTGCATGCGGTTGGAGAGCGCGGTCCTCTGGTGCTTGCGCTGCGTGAAAGCTGTGGTTCGAGTCCCACCACGTGACCAGATCGTCGGTACACCGCACGAGGGGACAGGTGCTCGCCAGACCCTGGCCTTCGGCTCGCTTCCTTCCGAGCTGGAAGCCTCAATAAAGGCCGGCCGCCCAGTTCGTGTGCGTGTGCGTGTGCGTGTGGCTGTGTGTGTGTGTGTCCCAGTCCGTTAAGTAGAATTGTTTAAGTGCCTTGTACATACCTGCATTGCTTTTTAGCAGTTTAACTCTGCTCTGGTGCTCCCCCTCCCGATTATCGTTTTAAAATAAGCCCCTGTTAAAATGTACCAGCTTGTTTTCTGTGCTTTCCTCCATTGGCCTAGCATGTGCGTTTGTGAATTGGTGTGGCCGTTCATGCCGTGATTGTTCATTTGGTCCGGCGCGCTTTGGTAACTTCCGCTCGGTTACCCCGGATCCGCGCGCGTGATAGCGACTCGATCGGCCAAAGTCGGTCGAGGGGTTTTCCCACAGTAGTTGAGACGTGGGTAGTTTTAGTATATTGAAATTTGGCAATTAACCCTACCCCACGCCGTCAAAATATTGGCACCACGGTCCGCAAAGGGACCGTGACCTTTCGGACTTATCGAGGAGTCACGACCTAAATTCCGGTGTTCGTGGAGACGACTCCACTGCTCCACCTAGTGCGTTTATCGCCACAGAACCCCCCCACAACAATATATATATTAACATCTTCTTATCTCGTTGGTAACTCTCAGTGCCGGTTGTATCAAAGCAGTTGTATTGTATCAAAGCAGGTGGTATTTTGTATCAAAGCAGGACATTCTCGATAGCCGGTCATCACTGCCAGCAGTTAGAAAGTGGCAGTTCTGTTATTATTTTACTATTATATATGTATATATATTATATATATTTTTTTTAATGCCAGAACAAACTTTGGGTACATACAGGGTGATGACGGTTGTTGTAAAGTTTCAATCAAAAATCAGTTAGTTCAGAGAAGAAGTTGCATGTATTTTGGATTGACTAGACTGACGACATGCCATCGCATAATCTCCCCAACTACGTTCCATGAGCTAAAAATCAGGTTCTAAGAGACGTGTGGAAAGATTTGATGGCTCTTCTCCTATCCAGGTGAGCTTTCAGATGCACGGTCCCCTTTTGAGTTATTTCTCCGAGATAAGCTCATAGAGGGTCCCAGTGTCCGGCCATCCCATCCATATGTCCATTATCATTTTGATAAAAATCATCTCACGTACTACTTGACCAATTATGACCAATTGTATGATGCATTCAGGACAGCAAGTTGTTCATGGGATTTGATCCCATCTGGATGTCCCCCTATAAAGGGAATAAAAGGGTGTTTGCCCCAAATGTTGTTTTTTGTTCAAAATCTTCTCAGATACAGCAAGTCCGACCCCACTTGCGCCGAGGGTATCTGGGACCATGCCCTAACCTTAAGTTGTGCTCCTCCCATGACCGTACCACTTACCGAAGGTGGCCATGGTCCCTTTTCCCTAAATCCCTCATTTAACTCTCGCCTGTTGAGGAAATAACCGTCAGTCCGACGCAGCTATTTTTTGGATTGTGAGAGTTTCCCCGTTTTGATATTTTGTTTATTTCTGCTTGTGGCCAGTTTATTATTCCACAGCTGTATGTGAATGCTGGATTGCTATGGTTAATATTTTCAGGATTTGTCTTCTTCCTCCCAAATTATCATTGCATATTGTTTCACATTGTGTTACATTTGCCTCCCTCTTCCACTTCCAGTATTTGTTGTATGATGCTTCGTTGTCTAATCCTGTGTTTTTGTCTTCGGTTGTTTTATTTTATTTTTTTCTGTTGTTCCATTTTTACCCTGTACTGAATGTTCACTTGGCATATTTATCTCGACCAATTCATTTGAATGTCGTCGGATACCCTTCACTAATTTCAGTGTACTCCCAATTTCATCTTGTGCAAAGAGTTGTAGATCATTCATTATACAATATGATGTCACCTTCCCAGGTTCTTTGACATTTTCTTATGGTATGTTGGTGCATATGCATGTCCTTGCTCAGAGAGTGCCGTGCACCAACCAGACAAACATAAGTGAAAATATCTCTCTCTGGTTGT
>CM068955.1:30206375-30227375 GCA_035128595.1 Eptatretus atami
TATTATCGACCTCGTCTGTGCTCGACATTCAGAGAGAACTGCTGGCCAGGGGACACCACTTTGTGCTCACGTCCAGACTCACGCAGAATTGCCTCGAGAACCTGTTTAGGTGCGTCCGATTCAAGAATCCTGTCCCAAACGCGCTGGAATTCCGACAGGCTCTGAAGCTCATAACGGTACAGCTGCGTCTCTGGGCTTTTGCCAGAGGATCAGGAGGCAGCTCTCCAGTCAAATAGCTGAATTGTTGTCCTCGTCACATTCGTCTGGTGTCGCCGGTTTCTCTTTCGGAGTGTCGAAGGATCTGCTAAAAATGACCGCGTCATCCTCGACGATAATTACCGGACGCGGGACCACTCAGAAATTGCGCCACCGTATATGAGCTTCAGAGTCTGTCGGAATTCCAGCGCCGTTTTGGGACAGGATTCTTGAACGGACGCACCTAAACAGGTTCTCGAGCAATTCTGCGTGGAGTTGGACTGTGCAGCACAAAGTTGGTTCCCCTAGGCCAGCAGTCTCTTGAATGTCGAGCACCAGACGAGGTCGGATAATATTGACGCCGGATTGCCACGCTTCCACGATTTCCACATTCATATCCCTCCGGAACCACCAGCGTCTCTTTCAAGGTGCCAAGATCGGCCTTGCGCCGTAAGCCACATATCGCTTACTGAGGCGCGGTGACGGCTGGACATCAGTTCGAAGCCAGTGTGTCATAAAGTTCAAAAACCAGGCAGTCGTTAGCAACGCGTTGTCCAAAACCTTCGTTTCACCAGGTAGTGCAAGCCCAGCACTGACCGACTTACTGAAAAAATCAAAATGCCTTTCCCACTTTCATTTTTGTCCGAAATGGGCGGTGTTCGACCCATTCCATGCCGAGATTGGGCGTTCAGTTTCAGATCGTCATTGACCTAAAATGTCACAGTTCCTTGATTGCCCCAGCTGAGACATTTTGAAGCAGATCATGCCTGGGCGATATCGCACCGAGCTTGAATTCGTCCCATTACCAGGACCCGCCTTGACATTATTGAATCAGTGCAGTACTCGTACATGAAGTGTAGGAACCTGCCGTTCAGCCTCATGGGTGGGGAATTCGATTGACTGTACACTGCGTGCTTTTCGAACTAACCAGCTCAAGTTCTTGACATGCTCGATTGGCACGACCCAAGTCACATTGTGTCTGGCGTTGACGTGGAGCCAAATGACATGAGCCCGCTGTACGATTTCAGTACAAGTGGCTGGAAGTAGCTCCGTTCACCAAATTGCCCGTAAATGATAGGCAATTGTTTGCTCCATCTGGAGGGTGATTGCCCGCTAGCATGAATCGAGGGCTATGAGTTGCTAGCACCACCTGTCCTTGGGCAAAGTTACTTTCCGCGCAACTACTGGATGATTCTGTCGAACTGCAATCCCCTTCAAGTGTCATTTCATCCAGCGTTATGGGCAGCACTCACGCTCCGGTTCCTTCATTGGTTAGCAACTTTCAGCTGGAGGAAGTCAACACTTATTAAAGAATACCAGGTTATCCATCGCCAATATAATCTCTATTCTTCCGTCGTAACGAACGAAGCTATGCCATCGGCTGTGTGTTTCCGACAAACAGGACTTCGAGCCGGTTACTGCCACATGGCAAAGCGGAGTTGCAGGCCTCTTGTAGGTTTCTGCGACCACTGAGTACCCCTTGTGCCTGAGACAGACAGCTTGTTGATCTGATCGAGGTTTTAAAACTTCTGGACATTACGCCTCTAGAGTGACGAGCTCCTGGCTTGTTTGCTTTGGTCCCACATGGTGCCTCATGTAACGCCACTTGAGAGAGACCACTTTCGCCTCCACTGCCTCGTATGGCGTCGTAGCAGGACCCTGGTCGGTTTCAGCGGCGGTTAGGGGCATCGAGAGGCAAAGGTCAACGAGTTGGACATTGTGTTGTCGTCGTCATTCACAGGCATGCTCTTGTTTTGCGTATGTCTGATCTGGGGACGGGTTCCTTCTGTGGTTCGTCTCGTCCATGGTGTTTTTTCTTCGGCTTCCTTTTTCGTGCGGCACCAATATGCGGAAGACAGTCGCGACGGCATTGTGTTGAGTGGTCTTGACCATCAACCTCCGTTTTCATACTGACTGCGTCGAAATGCTTTCTGAAAAAACAAAAAAACGGAAAATTGAAGTACGTGTTGCAGTCAGTTCGAAGTCAATGAAGTTCGAAATACGATTTGCGCTCGAGAACCCCGGGACGGGAAATCCTGAGATTCCCGGTCAAATGTGGGAACGATTCAGAGAAACGGTACGCTGGGGAATCCCGGGAAAATATACATTCAGATAAAGATTAGAAATGAAACAGTGAGCAGCTGCAGTCGTTCCAGCTATGTCGTCAGTGGCATTTTGTTCCACTTTGAACGACTGGTCTCAGTTGAAGGATGAATTTTACGGGAAAACTGCAAACACTATTTCCTATAGCTATATGGATAAAACCAAATGTAAGAAAGTTCTTACGGGCTAGTGGTGTGTATCGGATCGTATTATTGCAATCTGGTGTGACTACTGACGCATTAGTAAATTCGGCATCTGATACGTCATTTCAGATTGCCGAGGCTGTTCCAGCGCTCCGATCTGATCCGATCCGACAGGACATTCATTCAATCTGATTTAACCTAGATACTCCGATCGACGTCGATGGGAACTGCAAAACCGCCGCTACTTACCGCACAAAGGGTAGGCATTGTCGTGTGGAGTCCAGTTCTCCCTTTTCACATTTACGCCCAACGCGACGTCTTTCCGGTCCTGGGGAAGCGGTGCATTTGTCACGCCTGCCCGGGGACGCACAGAACACCAGCACACCATTGTGTCATCAAAAAAAGTTCAAAATCTGAGAGAAAACAATTCAATTTCACTTCTCGTTGAGTTGGGCTGAACATGGCGCCAGCAATGCACTGGACCGGGTAATTGGACCAATAGAGCGGCAGCTGATCGAGGACAATTAGTTGCCAGACTCTTATATACGGCATGACTGGGTCCTTTAGAAGCCACCGTGTAGACGTGTAGGTATTGACTCCAACAGTGTTGATGTATTCCACAGCCGGTGACGAGGTCACAACCACATTGTCCCGTATAACGTTTTCCCCCCAAAATATCCAAGTGAATAAGCGTTGGGGTTTCTAGAGTCGGGGAGGCAAAATTCCACTTTGATTTCGACAGATTTCATTTGGTAAAGGATCCCAAACACAATCTCATTAGCTGCCTGACTCACGCAATGTCCGAAAGGAGTGAAGAATGGAGAGTCTTGCCAAGAGGCTTGTAACACTCCCAACATTTGAGAACAAACGCTTCACTTGAATGGTTGTCCCCAGTTGGAAACGCACTTAGCCCAATACCTCAAGTGTGACACTTCCCACGGAGAGACAAGGGCATTCTCCCCAGCCTCCATGAGGAGGGGCACAAACCGGGAGTCTTTTGAAGGTGCCCAGACACAACCGTAGTGCTTTAGCTTGAATGCTTTCCAGCTTCTGGGTTGTTTCCGCACGTCTCAAAAAGGCCTGGACTGCCGGAATCGAAATGAGAGTGGATGAGAAGGAGACTTTTCCTGATGAGTCCCCAATATGTTACTGGCTCAACTTCATCGGAGTTAAGGGCCTTTTTCACATTTGGCAGGAATTGGTTTATTATTTATTTTTTAATATGAGAGTCAGGTTCGGCCCCTGTCGAAGGTAATTTCCTAAGAAAGGACCACCTCCGGGAAAGTTTAATGGAAGCTACCATCGATTGTATTTGATATGTCCTTAGACTTTTTTTGCGGGTGAAAAAATTCATAATTTGGACTTGAGGGGGGGGGGGGTCCGGAAATCATGGCAAAGCACATTTTTTGCCCATTGCCTTGACCCCCCCCCCCTGCAGACATAGCCTGGAGTTTTTTTTGGACATTACAGTGGCAGCGTTGTGTCTGGGTCGACAAGGCAATGCCGTCTGCAATCGAGCTATCCTGCTATGGAACTCGGAAAGGGGAGATGGCAACATTCTGTCGGATCATTGATGATTAATTAAGGGTGAGAATGAGGCAGCTGGCCCTGAGGAATACCATAACCATTGGGGAACACAGATGATGGGCTTGGACTGCTCTACTGAAAGATTCTGTTGGGTAAGAATAGTCACGGAATCCACCAGAACATCTTTGTCATTGATGCCCATTTTGTGCGTCTTGTAACTGGAGACCTATTCCAAAGAGGTCTTCAGCTCGTGAATGTCGAGGAAAATTCCTAATAGGACTCTGTGATTGTTCACACTTTCCTGATGTCATTTGCGAGAGAAGCAATTGCGGTTCAGGGAGGAACGATCCTTCCTGAACCCACTTTAGTACTCACAGCAGGTGGTTGTTCTCCAAAAGAAGACCAGCGCGTCATGACATCTTTCTCCGTTATTTATGACCACCAAAATGATAACGATGGGTCAGTGATGAAGCATGGGTTAGAGGCTCGTTTCCTGACTTTGTGAATGCGGAATGACAACGGAGTGTTGCCAAACCATAGGGAAGCTTTCCTGAAGACCAGGCTTGTTGAGAGTTCGAAACACTCCAGCACCCCCATTGTCCATGTGCCTTGTCCATGCAAGTTAAACTGGTCAAGGCCAGGTGCCCTATTCTTGGATTTTGAAATGGCTTCTTTAGTCCTGGAAGTGAGAGTCCAGGTGAGCATGGAGCTTACATGAGCTTGGTGTCATAGATGATGGTGGCTGTATGATTGGCAATTGACGTCTATGGGCTTTAGCTCGGGCGTTGATTGGTGTTGTAACCATTGCGAGTTGGAGAAGTGAGCTCCCAAAGATAGAGGTTTTCGTCGTTTGTAGACGAGTACAGGGATGGTTCCTCCCTCCATATTTGACTTCCGTTTTTTTTTTTCATGTGTTTTTTTCACTTTTCTTTCCTTCCAAGATTTGTATTGGAGGGAGACGTCTGGGGCTATATGGATGCACAAAAGAGCACCAAGGGCAGTCTTTGGCTTAGCTTGATACATCGCTTTGGTTGAGCTCTTCCTTTTTGAACTCCAAGCATCTTGAACCAATAGGGATTTTCTTATTCTTTTATAGGGCAGCCCTTTGAGCCCGATAGCCTGCTTGCGTTCTTGTTTCCACCAGGCACTTTGATTTTCCGACCAGCTTGAACTTTTTCAGGTGGGGATTGAATCCTCCGGCTGCATGGTTCTTTATAGTGTTGACAAAGGTACTGTTGAAATTTGTCAATGTCCTCATTCGACAAGCTCAATCGTCACTTCCTCAGAACACGAGTTAGAAAAGCAGGTCCCAGTTGGCCTTGGAAAAGTTACACGAGGGGGGATCTGCTCCTAAACCATCTGCGTCCCCATCCAATTTGAGGCAGGTGATCAACAGTAAAGTGTTCACTGCCCATGTTGTCAGATGTAGACGACCATGCGCACCTTGCTGCTGCAGATGTGGCAGACAAAAGGTGAGTTCAAGAGGTGAGACTGCCCAGTAGTATGATTGACAAAATACCAGTACCATCGTTTTTAAAGCACCGGTGTAAATTAACTCCGATTGATGCTTCGATGCAATTTGCCATTATCGTACGTTATTTACACTTAGGCTTAAGAACCCTTGGATTGTGTTTTGTAAATTAGGGTAGGCACAGATTTACAAATTTTACAATTTGTAACAACTTCCCTTGCATTGGGGAGTTTGATGGTATTACATTTCCAACTGGCATGTTGCAGTCAAATTTTGGATGAGGGAAACACCAATCTTGAACGAAACACCCCACATCCACCTCCGTTCCCACTTGTTCGTTCCCTGCGTTTTAAGGATGTAAAACCAGGAATCCTAAAAATGGTTGTGGACACTCTTAACCAGGATTTCGTGCTTACAGATTATATCGGGTTGGATGTGAGTTTTAGGTCAGGTATGGGAGCGGACCGGAGAGCAATGTACGTAGAGCTGCATCCACTGTTTCACGCCGGTACTCCAGGGGCCTCGTCTGCCATCCCCCAGGCAGATGCCTGGCCCATCCCATCTCAAGAGATTGCGATCGATTCTGCCGCAACCACGGAGGCACAGCGGTCGTTCCCGTTGGCCTTCTCACTCACGAGGCGCTCTCTTGTTGATGACAATCTGTGAGCAGGAACAGCGTCAGGAAATCAAGTCACAATCCATACAGTCACAGCTGAAAAAAGGAGATCACTCATGTATTGGTGAAACTCTGACCCATGCCGCAAGCTAAACCTTTTGCATTCCATAATAATTTCATTTATCGGCAGAGGAGTCCCGGAGACTGTTTGGGTCTGTGACCCTCTGCTGTTCATGGCCTCATTGGCTGACATTTTGTTCATCTTGCTTGCAGAAAATCCCACCAAATCCAGGTGTTGATGGCTGCCTCGAGAAATAGATGGATTTTTCTGAGAATCTGTTTTAGCTTGGCTGAACAATTAACTACTTTGGTGGTGATGATTTTTTTTTTCTTCTTAATCTATTCATACCCAACATCGGTGATTGACACCACTTGGCATTCTGAATCATTGTCTCGATCTGAACTCCACCGATTGGGTAAGTACTTTGACCCAGGCCCTCATTATGGTCTTCTGTTACCTCATTTTATAGGGCGGGTTCTGATTTTGGGACCTCAGCGCGGCTTCAGCATCGGATAGTTTCCCTTTGATGTTTCCAACTGTTGGATCTTTGGTGGCTCTTGAAATTCAGGCATCCTTTTGAAGACTTGCACTGTCGTCCCCACCACAATTGGCACAAGACAATTATCGCTGGTGCAGCTTATATTCATGCTCTCCGTTACATTTACTACAGCGTTTGTTTATGCCGCCGACATGCTGGAGTGGTTTGACCAAAACTTTTGGCACTTGTAACATCTTCATGGGCAAGAATATAGCATGTACGATGAGGCTTGATTACACCAGGAAACATTTTCTTGCGGAAAGGACAGGGTTGTTGAAGGCCAAAACCATGAGGAGTGTTGACCCTGACCATATCCCTGACCGTTAGTGAGACGCGGGCGTCAGGAACTCCCACATCAACTAAATTGCTCTTTGATTCCTCGATGTTCAACGGAGGGATCAATCCCGGAAATGACCCCGGCTCCCCTCAGGAGACCTAGAATCTGACACCAAGACTCGGAACACCCGAAATGCGAGGCTCTCAACACTTGTCTCCCATGAAGACCTATTTATATCAATAAGCAGTCACCGGATCTGAGGTTTTTTTTTGGCACTGCCACATGTCTTGAATTACTTTTTAATTGGTTATCGGGGCTCAAAGTTGTTGAACTATGACTAGTTTACAGCACGGTCTCTTTCTGGGATGGGGGAGCCAGTGACGCTTTATGTGTGTCCGACTCATCGGTCTCCCCTCCGTGGTCTACCCCTCTTCTAGCTCGGTTACAGACCAGGAAGAACCCTCGTCATCTTTGCAGACCGTTGATCATCCATGATCTTCCTCTCTTTCGCATTCTGTCCGGAGGAGTTTACTTTTGGCCAATTGACGGAGGGAACGACCGTAATACCGGCAAGACGGAAACCGATACCGAACAAGCCCGTACACCCTCGACTCTCAAACCCCCAATGTAAATGGCGTTTCCAGCTTCTCACAAACCCAACACCGTCTCCGGCCCTCCCTTCCATTATCCTCATCTTCCATTAAAAATAACAACTGTGTTTAACTGCTGTGGAGGCAGCCACGCAGGTCTCTCATTGAGTGTCTCTGATTTGGCTGTTTGAAAATGTGACGTTTCTTCGTCCTCTGCTCTTGAAGAGCTCCACCCCCCCCCCCCCCTCCCCATCCTGAATTGGCAACCTGAACAGCTTGCAATGTCAATGTTCTGCACACGGCAATCGGATTGTAAGGAGGAAAGGCAAGATTGACTGAGCCAGAATTCCAGGACCTGCTTGAGCTCATTTCTCCATTTTTGTGTCATGCATTTAATATTGGAATAGTGTCGTGACCACCTACGGCAGTTCAAGAGTATTGTGAAGAAATGCTCTTGTTTGTTATTTCATTTATATTTTTTTTATAGTTTCATCAAAGATTTGCTTGAATGAAGTGCGTTTTGGGCCAATATGTGGGTGAACATGGCTGTCCTGGTTTTATACAGCTTGTTGGCGGGTTTGGTTGTCGACAATTGGTGGCCCCAACTTTTTAATGGTACCCCAAACCATTATTTAGTTTTTCTATTTTTTTTTTTCCTGCTAAAATTTCCAAGGCGTTTCGTGGAATCTGTGCTGGACTTTTGCGAATGGAAATTTGCCTTCAATAATGGGAATAAAAAAGATTATGGTGCATCAACATAGTGGGCAGATAACAGCAATTTTGAGAGGAATTCGATCAAATGATGATAACAAGCATCAAATTTGGCACATTTGTCTCCAGGGATTCTAATCACAATCTGCCTGATTGGCCATTTGGAAAATCCAAATTTTGAAAAATTAAAAAAAAAAAAAACTTCAAAAAAAGACAAGATTCACGATCAATGTGATGCTGGCTGAGATTTGGTGAATGTTTCAGAGAATTACGTCATCAAAGACGTCAAGTCTGCCTGAGTTTCTTCCCTTTACCGCGGAAGGCATACACGACGTCACATCCAGTGAACGCATGGAAGTATGGGATCCTCAGCTTTTCTCGGGGCCCTATTGGCAGAAAACTACCTCATGGACTGGAATCCACGTGCCTTGGCTCCGCGGCAAAGCAATCCACATGTTCTCAAGACCCCTAGTTCCTGTAAGGATGGCTAACAGATTTGCTGATTGACTATACGTCGACGTGTCATTAGCCTGATGATATAGGACTTGCACATCCTCGTGCATCCCTGGCGTTGTACAAATATTTCTAGTGTCAGCTTATTCATGTACAACATTTGGAGATAAAACAGCATCCAGTGACTTCCTTGTGTTTGCTAATGGCATCTTCTCCTTTTGTGACAATGACTGTGCTTGTCGACTGTCCTTCAAACAGCTTTTCCGCAAGGAAAGTGAAACAGCTCAGTTCTGATTGGCTGTCATCTCAAAGGAAAGCTTCTCAAGTTACTTGGGCGTCTTACTGAGTCCTGTCACTCTTCTTCTGATTCCTTGCCCCCTTTTCGACCTTGCCTCGGATTCAGACTTGACTTATTGACACAATCAAACACTACGATCTCACCCTCTCGTGCCTGGCACCATAGGATTCCACCTTTGGGATGTAGTCTTCATTTAGGCATAGTCATCAAATACTTTGAAGTGCGTGGAGGTAGGCATTGATAATGCTGAGCCATCATTATGACTGCATGCTCCCCTTGGTTCTCTGTCTGGGATGTTCACTTGCACATCAAGAATTGTCAGCCAGCTGCTTGACTTCAAATTTTTTGTGAAGTTGTTTTTTTTTTTTTTTCAAAATTTGGATTTTCAAATGGCCAATCGGGCAGATGTGATCAGAAAGCCTGCAGACAAGAAATTGCCAAATTTGATGTTGTATTCAAAATTTGCACGATTTTTTACTATCTACTACACTATAATCAAAAACTATTGACATCATTTTTTTGACCTTGACCTATTTTGTAAGGCATTTAACTTTTTTTTTTGTTTTTTTTTTCAAAATTGAGACATTTTAACATTTTTCTCTAACTTGATGAAAGTTTGTCCGATCCAGAATGAAATGAGAATCTCTAGATAGCAAGGCACATTTACACTTGAATATTATATCATACTCCGGTTAAAGTCAGGTCGAATGGTGGTTTGACAAAAAAAACCCTTCTAACTTTTTGCCAATGCGGAATCTCAAAGACCGCATGGCCTTCCAAAGGAATCCTTGCACCATTATAAATAGTGTACCTCCACTGTTGCACCTGAAATCGTGACCTTGACTCTACTTTTTTGGCAATGTGGACCTAACAAGAACCTTTTGATCATAACGTGAATTAATTTTACCACGATTGCATAGATTAGTTTCTAGGGTAGATTTGTAGATGGGTATAATTTCCTTCAATTTACTCTCTGGCCAGTAAATGTTGAAGGTTCAAGGCACATGGCCCATCATTTGGATCCACAGGCCAAGGTCAAGTCTCGTTGGGCGATCGCCAATGGTAAGCCGGGGAGGCCTTGCCATTTGGCGATCAATCAAGTTAATTATGCTGTGATGTTGACAAATGGATTCATTTTTTGGGAGAAATTGGCTTAAGTTGATCTTGCCGTACGATGTACTGCAACCATAGTTCTTAGCCGGAAACATTTGCTCACTTGTTCTGAAGGACGTTATATTGTTCATTTTGACCGTCTCTGCGGTTCTTGATTTTTTCATTTGACGAGGCTGTCTCTGCCCGATTTATAGATCCAGCAGGCTTGTTCGTCCGCAGGAGGTTGTCACCGGCCGTCATGGCTCGAGAGGAGTGCTCGTCCTCCTGGATACCCTGATTGATAACACTGTGACCGATGAATGACCGGTTGATGCTCTGCTCACATTAAACGAGTGAGTCCATCTTTCGCTTTGCTTCTTTGAATTGTGGTTGTTTACTCCATGTGGAAACCACCACTAAGATCACACATTTTGCATTTGAACTTGTCGTGGAAAAGTACAACGGAGCTTTGTTTATCAGACATTTCAAAAAGGGCAGTTTGACCATGCCGATTAATCGTTGTTGTTTGTATTTTCAAAGCAATGCGCTTGTTAATGCTTCTCCCTCCTCGGTGTTGTGACAAGGACTAACTGATTTAGAATTTTTTGGTGAAGATCCCGGATCCGACCACAGGAATTTTTTTTGCATTACTTCACCATTGAGGAAATTGCTGCCAAAAACGTACATAGCCGATATTCTCAAAAAGTTGTGGACGGGATTCGACGAAACTTGCTGCGACACGGTGTGAAGACGAGGACAAATTTTGATTCGATTTTGTGTGTGAGAATTCTGAATTCTGGATCTGAATTGCGAGAATTATTTAAATTTTTAAAGTGATTCTTTCACCATTGGAGAGATCAGGCCAAATATATATAGTACTGTATAGCATGATATTTCAAAAATGTTAATGGGCCCGCATATGTTCTCGTGATCAGGCATTGCGGTAGCGGAAGGTATGCGCTCTACCGAGTGCCCTTCTAGTTCTAAATAGACTAAAGATAAGAATAGAAAACATTTTCCATGGACAATTTTTTCATGATGGACGAGTGTTTTTGGTTTTTTTTAAATCTGCATCTATAAATGTAATTTAACATCATGGATTATAAAGGTGTGAAAAAAATAAAACGAGAGCGAAATCGACGGCATACCATTTGCAAATCCCCACGCTTCCACCGAAGTAAAGTGGAAAAGATTGGCAAAACTTCACCAGAATGACACATCTCAACATTTAGAGTTTAAAAATAATCTCTGTTTTGACCTCTGTGACCCCCAAGTCCCCACCTCTGGTGTATGAACGGAGGTTAAAAATCAAAAAGATTGTTACAAATTGCCGTATTACTCTCCAATGTTTGACGGCATATTACAAAGTTTAATTAAAAAATGTTCAAAATGTGGGCTAAATGCATGTTTTTTGTTTTTTGGTTTTTTTACCTTTAACCACACCCCAAGGCGTCGGGGTCAAAATTTGATATGCTCTCGCACCTTCTGCATCTGGGTGATTATAACTACCAAAGTTTGTGGAATTCTGCACAACGGTGCTACGAGATGGCGAACGGTTTTTACTTCTAAATTCGATATTGGGAGTCACTCCTGATCGAACTTGACACATATTTCAACTTTGCTTTAGATGAGAATGAGATTTTTCGATTGGTACGCCATCGACTTCACTTCTAGTTGTTTTTAACTATGTGGATTGAAGAGAAGACGAAAAAAAAGACGATTGAGTGAATAAATAGCACGTCCGTTACAAATGTTATCATGCATCTATTACTGAATTATGACATCAAAAAATAACTAGAAGGAACTCGGTGGGAAAAAGCGCATACCTCCACCACATCATTCCTGATCCACGACTACGCGGCCCAATACATTTTTTTTTTACTTCATGCCATAATTGTTTTTGGCCTGATCTCTTCAATGTGAACGTAGAATTGCTCTTAAAAAATTAAATTAATTTCAATATCCAATCCGGATTCGGGTGGTCAGCAGAACCACCAATGTTTCGGTGTCCACCAAGTGTCATCTGAATCCAGTCCACAACTTTTTGAAGATATCGTGCTATATATCATTTTTAGCCCGACGCATCAATAGGTGAAGAATCACTTAAAAAATTCTAGTATCGGATCTGGATCTTCATCAAAATCTAATAAGCTTTTGTTCTAGTCACACACCCAACTTGCCCACCAAATTTCATTCCGGATCCGTCCAAATTTTTTAAGATCATTCCTTTCACACAAACAAAACAAACAAACAAACAAACAGACAGAAAGGGGTTGAAAACCGACCTCCTTCACCTTCGGTGGTGGAGTGTAAAACAAATTATTCCTAATTGTTTTTCCTAAGCTACTCTTGTATAAACTTTGAAAGTTGAGCAAAATTTTGCTGTCGTAAAAGATAATCAAGATTGCAGAGTTGTATGGCATTTGGTTTTGATTTTGAAGCGGTTGTCACGTTTCGTTTTGTTTTCCAGTCGACTCCGAACTAGTGGACGTTCATGAGAAAGCGTCATCGACAAAAGTAATTTACCAGCTCTTCGAATGCCTGCAAGTTAATCGAACTAACACCATTGCTTTCCCGATTTGACAGTTTTTTTTTTGTTTGTCCGAGTCCCAACACCAACAGAACCGCATGACACTTGTTGCGTTAGATGAATATCCACTCTGGATTTTCTAACCTCCTTCTTGCCTCTGTGTATTTGTAGACTTACCTTTCTGGCTCCAATGTTTGAAACTCAAACTGGCCTGCCTACGCACCCTTGCTACTGTGTTTTTCATGAGAAACTTGTTGAGGCTGCTTCCAGGTTGTGTAAATGTCTACTTATCAACAATTATGTCACATTCACATCACATTTCGCCACCCAAAACGATGTTTTCAAACTCCGTTTTCCAATTCCTGTTGGGTGGTTCCTCGCGAACAATCGAGTTGTATGCACCATGCGTATTTATAACATCGCAAAACTGGTGCAAGAATGTGTTTTGGCGGGTAATTTTTGTTTTCCTGTCTGGGTATTGGCCTTGCATGTGAAGTGAACTTCTCCATGATCTCATGGCCGTTGCTGCCTGAAGACCATCCACCGTTTCCGACTGAGAAAAACATGTCTCACCCAAAGATTGTGACGTCCTGGCACACAGAACTTCCCTCCGAGGTTGTAGAAAGCAAGGTGTTGTGCTGATTTTTTGTGGATAATGTCCAAACTATCATCTCCATCGTTATGGATTGGCAGCTGATCTTTCACGCCTCTCGTCATTTTCTATATTACTTAAAAACGATAGTTTACACTGAAATTTTAGCATACTGAGGTCGTTATGTATGTATGTATGAATGTATGAATGTGCTCTGGTCGAGCATGGAAGGATAGATGGATTACGTATATCCACACATATTTTAACTCCCCAATTATTCCCACCTTTTTTTTCGGTGGCCAAGGAAAGTGTTTGACTCGCGGGTACTTTTGCCAAACCGGCTGGTCAAAGCCCAGAGTTTGAGGGATAGAAGCAGGACTTTTTGCAAAAAGATTACCGTGGTGATGTTACTTTATTGTCGGCATTGTGACGATTGCCAAAGGTTGCGTGTTGGCTTATCTCCTCCATATGCGGGTTTAAGAAGGTGGAAGGGGTCCTCTCAGGTCTCGAAGTATCCACCTGTCCTCCAGTAAGGATCTTGATTTAATGGACCACAATTTGTGAAGTTTTGTTGTTCTCAAAGTTTTTGTTCCCGCTACTTTTTGTAGGATCGATCGTCGCGGAGCCCGGACAGCTTGCCACCTGCAGATCGTTTGTAGTCATATTCCCTGGCGATGGTTTGAAGATCTCTGTGAGGTTCCTGTTCATCCTACCCATTGTTCCAATTATCACTGTGCAATTTTGAGTATTTGATCATTTTTCTTGCATTTCCGTGTTGCTTTCGGCCAAAATCACTGGGAGCCTGAAACCTTGATTAGCAATGCCTTCTTATTTTTTGTAACTCGGTACCATATCCGGTCGCAATGCTTTGTTTTCTATGTTGACGCTCATGGGATCATTAACTCGTTATGTGAGTGTACTTCCCTGTTTTTCAGTATGCTTTTGGTTCATGACTTCATGAGTTTGTGTTAACTGATATTGGAAGTTTTTTTTTCACATGTGCCAGTGGCTTTCACTGCACAATACCTTGTTGTGCCTTTGGGTGTACAGCTGCTCTGATATGAGTGTTTACATCCTGATAGCGAGTTGGCTCAGTGCTTTCTTGATTGTACCTTGCAGAACCTACACTTCTCCGAATTGACTCAGCATACATTTTTTTTTTTTTAATGGCAGTGTGGCGTCCTTGGTCATTGGGGGCATTAATAATGGACTCCTTCTCCCATCCCGTTTGAGCTTAACTCTCTTAGCCATTTACAATCAGCCTTCTTTGTCAAGCCTAATTTGTCCAACCTTTTTTTTTTTTTTGCTTCAGTATAATCTCCTGCTCTTTCTCGTTTCTTCCCAGTTGTCGCGTGCATATCTGTTTGTATCGCTTTATATTTTTCTTTCGTCTTTTTGAATAATTGTGGCTGTATTGCATTGGCTGTTTTGGTATTCATGTGTGACTCATCTTATTTTCAACCTGTCTTTGGACATTTTGTGCTACGTTGGTTATTAGGGATACCTTCTCTCAGGTTTGTTGTGTTCTGTGTTTGTGTAACAAATCTTGATTTTGTAGTCTTGTTGAACTTTTCACGTACTCCGCCAAATTCCGACATGTCATTCAGTGCATTGTAGAGCTGTCCATCAGGCCGATACCACCACCTGTCTCAGCAGGTACATTCTCAGAATTGCACTGATTCTTGGCTCACCTGGACTTTATTAGGTGAGCTTATGCAATCGAGTAGCTTATCTGTATAGTGAGTGAGTGCAGTCAGTCATTATCACTTGCAGTTTAGTCATATCGCTTGAACCAACAAACACGATCTTGATGAAACTTGGTTCACAAGCTCATATCTGAGCCGGAATGAAAAGTGTACGCATCTTCAAAATCTGCACTCGTCAAGCTGGGGTGTATGGCGGGGGGGTAGGGGGCGTCTTGGAAACCACACACGATTTCAATGAAACATTGAGCCACACCTTCATCACCTTATGATGTACCAAAGGTTGTTCACGTCAAAAAAAAAAGGGGCAATCCCTGGCGCTTACCTGGAAAGATTGATGATACTGAGGACGAAGTTAGCATGGACGGAAATCGGCAAAATGCACCAATGTTACAGCCAAATACCTATTTTTGCTTACCCCCCCCCCCCCCCCCGCTGTACTGCCTTGGAGCGTGATTTTTTTTTTGACTATATTTATTCAGTTATTTATATTATTTTATTTACGTCGTGACAACTTTGCTACATCACGGGTTAAATGAAGGTTGTGGTTGAGGTTTTTATTGAAATAGTGTTTGTGCGTTTCAGAGAAGAGAGCAAATACCGAGTTTGGGGGGCAAACCCCATTAGACCACCCTTTGGGATCCGATGGTTTTAAATTTTTATTTTTAAATTTATATATATATAATATATATATTTAGGGGATCAAGGCTGGGTAAGCTCTGGTTTTTTCTGTTTATTATTTTGACTCCCCCGGTTTTTTTTTTAATTTATTGTTACATAATAATATATTATTACATAATATTACATTAATAAATATATTATTACATAAGAATTGATTTGAATGCGGCGTGCTTACCTTGTCCGTAACTCCTCAATCCCGGCATTGTAGAGAGTGTACAGGGGCTCCGGATTACTCGCGGAGTTCGGTTTTACCCTGTGGAACCCACGGGTGACATGTCCCGCCACATACTATTGCTTCGTGTTCAGGTTAATTTATACCCAATTTCAATTGATACAGACAATGTTCCTCAGGAAAAAGGCGTTCAGGTTAATTGCATAACGTAATATTGTTATGGATTGGAAACCGTGTGAACACAAGCAGCCAGGAGTCCCCGTACTTCAGTTATTTCATTAGTATGTGTTTATGTTGGAATCCTTCCTGCTGTCCAATGGGAATTTTGTGTGTGCGCCACGAGTTATTTTCCAGTAGTTTTTTTTTTTTACATCTTCAACAACTAACATCCTCTACAACAACGACGCCATTTGCCCACGTCGTGTGGCGGAGATTTCATCGCACTCAGCTCCGGCTTCCACCCCTTGTCCAATCACGCCAGAGAGGCGACTTTCCCACCACACCCCGGCCAATGAGGGTTGAGATGCCACAGGAGGGCAACTTTCCCACAACCCCGGCCCAATGAGGGTTGAGATGGCCACAGGAGAGAGCAGACTTTCCCACCACACCCCGGCCAATGAGGGTTGAGATTGCCACAGAGCGGCAACTTTCCCACACACCCCCGTGCCAATGAGGGTTGAGATGCACAGCAGGGCCAACTTTCCCACGACATCCCGGCCACATGGGGTTTGAGATGGGCCCACAGAGGGCGACCTTTCCCACAACACCCCCGGCCAATGAGGGTGGGAGACCACCTCAGATGGCGATTTCTCACCCCGGACAAGAAAGATATATAAGGAAGCCAGGCTGGGAGGTTGTCGTCTAGGGCGTCCGGGTCTGGTGCTGGCTGGTTATGTCTGGTTCCTGGGTCATCGTCGTCTCTGATCTTCTCCTTGGGTCTTGGTTCATTGGTGCATGTGCCGGTTGGAGAGCGCGGTCCCTGGTGCTTTGGCCGCTGGTTTTTGAAAGCTGTGGGTTCGAGTTCCCACCACGTGACCAAGACGTCGTACACCGCACGAGGGGACAGTGCTCGCCAGACCCTTGGCCTTCGGCTCGCTTTCCTTCCGAGCTGAAGCCTCAATAAAGGCCCGGCCGGCCCAGTTTCGTCGTGCGTGTGCGTGTGCGTGGTCGTGTGTGTGTGTGTCGCCCAGTCCGTAAGTAGAATTGTTTAAGTGCCTTGTACATACCTGCATTGCTTTTAGTTCAGTTTAACTCTGCTCTGTGTGCTCCCCTCCCGATTATCGTTTTAAAATAAGCCCCTGATTAAAATGTACCAGCTTGTTTTCTGTGCTTTCCTCCATTGCCTAGCATGGTGCGTGTTGTGAATTGGTTGGGGCCGTCATGCCGTCGATTGTTCATTTGGTCCGGCGCGGCTTTTGGTAACTGTTTCCGGCTCGGTTACACCCGGATCCGCGCCGTGATAGCGGACTTCTTCTAGGCCAAGTCGTCGAGGGTGTGGTTTCCCATAGTGGAGGACGTGGGTTATTTAGGTATATTGAATGTTGGCAATTAACCCTACCCACGCCGTCAAAATATTGGCGGCACCACGGTCCGCAAAGGGACCGTTGACCTTTTCGGACTTATCGAGGAGTCACGACCTAAATTCCGGTGTGTGTTCGGTGGGATACGATCCACTGCTCCACCTAAGTGGTCGTTTTATCGCCACAGAACCCCGGGCCCACAACAATATATATATTAACACTTGTTTACTCGCGTGTGGTAACTCTCAGTGCCTGTTGTATCAAAGCAGAGTTGGTTTTGTATTCAAAGCAGGTGGTATTTGTATTCAAAGCAGGACATCTTCGTATAGCCGCGTCATCACTGCCAGCAGTTAGAAAGTGGCAGTTCTCGTTATTATATTACTATTATATATGTATATATATATATATATATTTTTTTTTAATGCCAAGAACAAACTTTGGGTACATACAGGGTGATGACGTTGTTGGTAAAGTTTCATCAAATATCTTGTTAGTTTCGAGAAGAAGTGGCATGTATTTTTGGATTGACTGACTGCGACATAGCCATCGCATAATCCCCGGAACTACGTTCCAGGTGAGCTAAAATCAGGCGTTCTAAAGGACGTGTTGGAGATTTGAGTGCGCTCTTGCTCCTGAATCCAGGTGAGGCTTTCAGATGCACGGTCCTATTTTGAGTTATTTCTCCGAAAAGCTCATAAGTGGCGTCCAGTGTCCGGCCATCCCATTCCATAATGCCATTATCATTTGATTAAAAAATCATCTCACGTACTACTTGACAATTATGGAACCAAATTGGATGATGCATCAGGACAGCAAGTTTTCATGGGATTGTTGATCCCCATCTGGATGTTTCCCCCTATAAAGGGAATAAAAGGGTGTTTGCCCCAAATGTTGTGGGTTTTTGTTCAAATCTTCTCAGATATCAGCAAGTCCTGTACCCCACTTTGCGCCGAGGTTCTGGGACCATGCCCTAACTTAAGTGTTGTGCTCCCCCATGGACCGTACACTTACCGAATGGGGCGGCCATGGTCCTTTCCCCTAATCCCTTCATTTTACCTCGCCTGTTGAGGAAATAACCGTCAGTCGCGGACGCAGCTATTTTTGTTGGATTGTGAGGAGTTTTCCCCGTTTTGATATTTTGTTTATTTTTCTGCTTGTGGCCAGTTTATTATTCCACAGCTGGTATTGGAATGCTGGAATTGCTAGTTTGGTTAATATGTTTCTCAGATTTGTTCTCTTCCTCCGCAATATTCATTGGCAATTTTTTCACATTTGTTGAATTTGCCTGCCCTCTTCCACTTCCAGGTATTTGATATTGCATGCTTCGTTGTCTAATCCTGTGTTGTTGTGTCTCGGTGTTTTTTTATTTTATTTTTTTTCTGTTGTTCCATTTTTACCCTGTACGAATGTGTGCATTGGCATATTTATCTCGGGACCAATTCCATTTGGAATGTCGTCGGAGTACCGCTTCACTTAATTTCAGTGTACTCCCAATTTTCATCGTTTGGTGAAAAGAGTCTGTAGAGCATTCATATACAATAGATTGTCAACCTTCCCGTTTTTCTTGGACATTTCTCTTATGGATGTTGGTGCATATGCATGTCCTTGCTCATTGATGAGGTTGCTGCGTGCATCCAGAGCCAGACAAGACAGGAAGGGGAAAAGGCTGTCACTGTGGAAGAGCCTGCCGGACGTATTCTTCACTCCTTGGTGTTTTGATCTTTCCTTCTGAGTGCTGTTAAATATCAATTTGGGTGTTCATAGCTCCTTTGCTTGCTCACTCTGTTTGTTTATTATTTATCGGATACATTGTTCTAGGCTCGTGGGAGAGAGGCAAGAACACAGAACGGATCAGGAAGCAACGTAACAAAAGAACAGCAGCGGGAGGGGGAAATGCCAACAGCAGTGCAGAGGGAGAAAAATGGGACAGGACGGAAAACAAGGAATGGGTAACGATGAAGTGTCTGGAGAATGCAAGGGTGGACCAAGAGGATACAGAAGAAATATTTTGTGCGTGGGTGGGGGGGGTGTTAACGATGTCAAAAATCTCTGGTTTTTGAATGTGGATGATCCAAAACATTGGGAACACTCTATTTGAGAATTGGAGGAAGATGGACGAAGAGCAGAGTGTGGAGTTTGTTCTGCAGGTGGGAAGGTGAGAAGTGGTCTGGATTTTTGACAGGTCTCTCACAGGAGTTGGTTGCTGGCCGGGCCACATGTATTCTACAGATACGCTTGGGGGGTTGTGAAGGTGGCAAATCAAGCTGCTGGGGGGGTAAAGCCTTGTTACCGTTCTTGGGGGTTGATTCTTGTACAATTTGCAGGCATTTTATCATCCATGAATGTGGATCACTATCAAAAGTTGTTGTTGTTGTTGTTGTTTTGTTGTTGTTGTTTATCCAGCGTGGACAATTGGTTGTCTTTTTTGCTATGTTGAGTATTGCCTTGTTTGTAGTAGTTGTGTATTTGTTCCATCGCCATCCTCTTTTGGCATTCCCTTTCTGTTCTGCCTCTCGGCCCCCTTTGTTCGGGGTGATGCATCATTTCTTGATGGATTCCCTTTTGGAGTGTTGGATGTTGTTGGTGGATATGTTGATGGTCTATACTTCTGACTCAGTTCGGGTTTCTTCAGATTTTGCGGTTAGGAAGGTGTTACCTTGGGAGCCACTCATCCTTATACCTCCTCCTCTTGAATAAGTCATGAATAAATGAGCGTAGTTGAGCATGGATAACATACATTGTGGTTCGCCAGAAGTTTGGAATTCCATTCCGGGCCTGGGCTTTTTTTAGTTTTTCATTTTTATGCAATTGGTTTAAAAAAAAATCTTCATTCAATATTTACCAGAGGTATACGTATGCTTGATTGTCGGTTAACGGTGTTAGGTGCTGGCTTAAGACTTTCGGCATCTTTAGTTTGAGCCCCCCTTTCGTGTCATTTAAATAACACCAGGGTGGGTTGACTCGGTCCGTATTCGTTCTGAGGGGGGGTCGCAAATGAGCTACCACCGCTTACTGAAAAATGATGCAACCAGAAGCCACAGGCTGGCTTACGAAGCACCACACCTGCAACACTGGGATGCCTATTCACAGTGGGTTGCACCCAGCAGCCAGGACTGTGGCTGCCCTGGTGGCACAAAGAGCTTGAAAAGGTTAATGGCAGATAAGAAAGAAAAAAAAAGCGAATGCAAGTCAGGGCCAAATCTCCCCCACTCTTCCCTTCTGCCCAATTCATCAGGGCCAGTCGTGCCTATGGTCAGAGTGCCAATTGGTCCCATGACTGGCCCATTCCCTCCAGTCTTTCCCTGTCTTCTCCACTCTGTCATGTCCCTGACTTCATGAATAGGGGCACACCATCTTGGATGTGCGGGGATTCTTGGGAGATCGATTGGTGTCTCCGTTGCCACGTGGCTTGTCTCGTGAGAACTGTCCAGGGCTAAACAACAACACCTGGGGCATTTCCCTTCATGTTGTTTGCTGTTGCGTTTCTCAAGTTTTGGATCCAATCCGCCTCCTTGTTGTTATTTTGGGGTTTAAATTCCGAAAGATCCCTTTCCAGAAATCTTCTTACTTGGAGGGACTGATACATTTTGCTGTGTTTCCCCATTCACGGTAGTAATCTTTTTGGGTTATTTTGAAACGCATGGTTTTGTTTTCTTCCCCCGTAGTGACGTTCGTCTTCCTTCGAATCGACACTTCTATTTTCAGGTTGTTTTATCTCTCTCTTTTT
>CM068955.1:30227400-30248880 GCA_035128595.1 Eptatretus atami
GTATTACCTGGCTGGCTACTGTATCTCCTCCATCTCCAAATCCTGGACACATTGCACCACTTGCCTGGAAGCCGCTGAGGACTGCCGAAAGTCTCTTTCGCAGGGCAGTCGTGAGGCGATAACAAGACTGAAGGAGTACAAAGAAGGCGCTTTTCAACTGGTCCTGCACCATCACTGAACGCTTCTCTCCTTCTCTGAACAGCTTGAAAAGCCTCGTCACTGCAATGAGTCAAAGCGCCTTCTTTGTACTCCTTCAGTCTTGTATCGGCCTCACGACTGCCGCTGCGAAAGAGACTTTCTGGCAGTCCCAGCGCGCTTCCAGGCAAGTGGTGCAATGGTGTCCAGGATTTGAGAGGAGAGATACAGTAAGGCAGCCAGGTAAACAAGCCTCTCTTGGCTTGGCTCAGAGGAATCAGGAGGCAGCTCTCCTAATCAAATAGCGGAATTGTTGGTCCTCGTTCACATTCGTCTGGTGTCGCCGGTTTCTCTTTCGGAGTGTCGAAAGGAAATCTGCTAAAAAATGACCGCGTCATCTCGCGATAATTACCGGGACGCGGGACACTTCAGAAATTGCGCCACCGTTATGAGCTTCAGAGTCTGTCGGAAATTCCAGCGCCGTTTGGGACGGATTCTGAATCTGGACGCACCTAAACAGGTTCTCGAGCAATTCTGCGTTGGGTTCGGACTTGCAGACAAAGTGTGTCCCTAGGCCAGCAGTCTCTCTGAATGTCGAGCACAGACGAGCGTCGGATAATATGACGCCGGATGCCACGCTTCCACGATTTGCCACATTCTATCCCTCCGATACCACCAGCGTCTCTTCAAGGTGCCAGATCGGCCTTGCGCCGTAAGCACACATATTCGCTTTACTGAGCGCGTGACGGCTGGACATCAGTCGAAGCCAGTGTGTAAAGTCAAAAACCAGCAGTCGTTAGCAACGCTTGTCAAAACCTTCGTTTCACCAGGTAGTGCAAGCCCAGCACTGACCGACTTACTGAAAAAAATCCAAAAAAATGCCTTTCCCACTTTCATTTTTGTCGAAATGGGCGGTGTTCGACACCATGTCCATGCCGAGATTGGGCGTCAGTTTCAGATCGTCATTGACCTGAAATGTCACCAGTTCCTTGATTGCCCCAGCTGACGACATTTTGAAGCAGATCATGCCTTGAGACGATATCAGCACCGAAAGCTTGAATTCGTCCCATTCACCAGACCCGCCTTGACATTATTGATCAGTGCAGTACTCGATACATGAAGTGTAGGAACCTGCGTTCAGCCTCATGGGTGGGGAATTCGATTGACTGTACACTGCGTGCTTCGAACTAACCAGTCTCGAAGTTCTTGAAATGCTCGATTGGCACGGACCCAGCAACATTGTGCTGGCGTTGACGTGGAGCCCAAATGACATGAGCCCGCTGTACGATTTCAGTCACAAGTGGCTGGAAGTAGCTCCGTTCACCAAATTGCCCTAAAATGATAGGCAATTGTTTGCTTCCATCTGGAGGTGATGCCCGCTAGCATGAATACGAGGGCTATGAGTTGCAGCACCACCATTCCTTGGCGCAAAGTTACATTTCCGCGCAACTACTGGATGATTCTGTCGAACTGCAATCCCACTTCAAGTGTCATTTCATCCAGCGTTATGGGCAGCACTCACGCTCCGGTTCCTTCATGGTAGCAACTTTCAGCTGGAGGAAGTCGAACACTTTATTAAAAGAATACCAGGTTCCATCGCCAATTATCTCTATCTTCCGTCGTAACGAATCGAAGCTATGCCATCGGCTGTGTGTTTGCCGACAAACAGGACTTCGTTAGGCGGTTACTGCCACATGCAAAGCGGAGTTGCAGAGCCTTCTTGTAGGTTTCTGCGACCACTGATACCCCTTGTGCCTGAGACAGACAGCTTGTTGGATCTGATCGAGGTTGAAAACTTCTGGACATTACGCCTCTAGAGTGACGAAGCTCCCTGGCTGTTTGCTTTGGTCCCACATGGTGGCCTCAATGTAACCGCACTTGAGAGAGACCACTTTCGCCTCCACTGCTCGGATGCGTCGTAGGCAGGACCCTGGTCGTTTCAGCGCGTTACAGGGCATCGAGAGGCAAGTCAACGAGTTGGCATTTGTGTTGTCGTCGTCATTTCACAGGCATGTCTTGTTTTGCGTATGTCTGATCTGGGACGTTCCTTCTGTGGGTGTCGTCTCGTCATGGGTGTTTTTTCTCGGCTTCCTTTTCTTCGTGACAGCACCAATATGCGGAAGGACAGTCGGACGCATTGTGCTTGAGTGGTCTTGAACCATCAACCTCCGTTTTCATAACTGACTGTCGTCGAAATGCTTTCTGAAAAAACAAAAAAACGGAAAATTGAAGTACTGTGTACAGTCAGTTCGAAGTCAATGAAAGTTCGAAAATACGATTTGCGCTCGAGAACCCCGGGACGGCGAAATTCCGAGATTCCCGGCAAATGTGGAACGATTCCAGAGAAACGTACGCTGGGGAATCCCGGGAAATATACATACAGCATAAAGATTTAGAAAATGAAACAGTGAGCAGCTGCAGTCGTTCCAGCTATGTCGCAGTGGCATTTTGTTCCACTTTGACGACTGTCTCAGTTGAAGGATGAATTTTACGGGAAAACTGCAAACACTATTTCCTAAAGCTAATATGGATAAAACCAAATGTAAGAAAGTTACTTACGGCTAGTTGGTGTGTATCGGATCGATATTATTGCAAATTGGTGTTGACTACTGACGCATTAGTGAAATTCGGCATCTGAACGTCATTTCAGATTCCGAGGCTGTTCCAGCGCTCCGATCTGAATCCGATCCGACAGGCATTCATTCAATCTGACTTTAACCTAGATACTCCGATCGACGTCGATGGGAAACTGCAACAAAACCGCCGCTACTTACCGCACAAAGGGTAGGCATTGTCGTGTGGAGTCCAGTTTCTCCCTTTTCACATTTACGGCCCAACGGCGACGTCTTTCCGGGTCCCTGGGGAAGCGGTGCATTTTCACGCCTGCCCGGGGACGCACAGAACACAGCACACCATTGTGTCATCAAAAAAAGTCAAAATCTGACGAGAAAACAATTTCTAATTTCACTCTCGTTGAGTTGGGCTGAAACATGGCGCCAGCAATGCACTGACGGGTTAATTGACCAATAGAGCGGCAGCATGATCGAGGACAATTAGTTGCCAGACTCTTATAACGGCATGACTGGGTCTTAGAAGCCACCCGTGTAGACGTGTAGGTATTGACTCCAAACAGTGTTGATGTATTCCACAGCCGGTGACGAGGTCACAACCACATTGTCCCGTAACGTTTTCCCCCCAAAATTCCAAGTGAATAACGCGGTCTGGGGTTTCTAGAGTCGGGAGGCAAAATTTCCACTTTGATCGACAGATTCATTTGGTTTAAAGGATCCAAACACAATCTCATTAGCTGCCTGACTCACGCAAGTCCGAAAGGAGTGAAGATGGAGAGTCTGGCCAAAGAGCTTGTAACACTCCCAACATTCTGAGAACAAACGCTTCACTTGAATGGTTTCCCCAGTTGGAACGCACTTAGCCCAAATACCTCAAGTGGACACGTTCCCAACGGAGAGACAAGGGCATCTCCCCAGCCTCCATGAGGAGGGGGCACAAACCCGGGACGTCATTTTTGAAGGTGCCCAGACCACAACCGTAGTGCTTTAAGCTTGAATGCTTTCCAGCTTCTGGGTTGGTTCCGCACGTCTCAAAAGGCCTGACTGCCGGAATCGAAATGAGAGTGGATGAGAAGGAGACTTTCCTGATGAGGCTCCCCAATATGTTACTGGCTCAACTCATCGGAGTTAAGGCCTTTTTCACATTTGGCAGGAAGTTTGGTTTATTTATTTATTTTTTAATATGAGGAGTCAGGTTCGGCCCCTGCGAAGGTAATTCCTTAGAAAGGACACCTCCGGGAAAGTTTAATGGAAGTAACCATCGATTGTATTTGATATGTCCTTAACTTTTTTGCGGAGTGAAAATTATAAATTTGGACTTGGGGGGGCGGGGGTCCGGAATCATGGAAAGCACATTTTTTGCCCATTGCTTGACCCCCCCCCCCTGCAGACATAGCCTGGAGATTTTTTTTGGACATACAGTGGAGCGGTGCTGCTCTGGGTCGACAACGGCAATGCCGTTCTGCAAAATCGAGCTATCCTGCTATGGAAACTCGAAAGGGGAGGGCAAACATTCTTCGGATCATGATGTTAATAAGGCGTGAGAATGAGGCAGCTGCCTGAGGAATTACATTAACCATGGGGAACACAGATGATAGGCTTGGACTGCTCTTACTGAAAGATTCTGTGGGTAAGAATGCACGGAATCCACCAGAACTCTTGTCATTGATGCCCATTTTGTGCGTCTTGTAATGGAGACTATCCAAATGAGTCTTCAGCCTCTGTGAATGTCGAGGAAAATTCCTAATAGGACTCTGTGTTGTTTCACACTTTCCTGATTGTCATTTGCGAGAGAAGCAATGCGAGTCAGGGAGGAACGATCCTTCCTGAACCCACTTTAGTACTTCACAGCAGGTGGTTGTTCTCCAAAAGAAGGACCAGGCGTCATGACCATCTTCTCCGTTATTTACTGACCACCAAAATGATAACGATGGGTCAGTGATGAGCATGGTTAGAGGGCTCGTCCTGACTTTGTGAATGCGGAATGACAACGGAGTGTTGCCAAACCATAGCGGAAGCTTTTCCTGAAACCAGGCCTTGTTGAGAGTTCGAAACACTCCCAGCACCCCCATTGTCCATGTGCTTGTCCATGCAAGTTAACTGGTCAAGGCCAGGTGCCCTATTCTGGATTTTAAATGGCTTCTTTAGTTCCTGAAGTGAGAAGTCCAGTGAGCATGGAGCTTACATGAGCTTGGTGTCATAAGATGAGTGGCTGGTGTAGATTGGCAATTGACGTCTTATGGGCTTTGAGCTCCGGGCGTTGACTTGGTGTTTAACCATTGCGGTTGGAGAAGTGAGCTCCCAAAGTAGAGGGTTGTTCGTCGTTTGTAGACGAGTTACAGGGATGGTTCTCCCTCCATATTGCTTTCCGTTTTTTTTTTTTTTTTTCATGTTTGTTTTTTTTTCCAACTTTTTCTTTTTCCTTCCCAAAGATTTGTTTGGAGGAGACGTCTGGGGCTATATGGATGCACAAAAGGAGCACCAAGGGGCAGTCTTGGCTTGCTTGATACCATCGCTGGGCTTGAGCTCTTCCCCTTTTGAACTCCAAGCATCTTGAACCAATAGGGATTTTCTTATTCTTTTAAGGGCAAGCCCTTTGAGCCCGATAGCCTGCTTGCGTTCTTGTTTCCACCAGGCACTTTGATTTTCCACCAGCGAACTTTTTCAGGTGGGATTGAATCCTCCGTGTGATGGTCTTTATAGTGTTGACAAAAGGTACTGTGAAATTTGTCAATGTCCTCATTCGACAAGCTCAATCGTCACTTCCTCAGAACATCGAGTTAAAAAAGCGCGTCCAGTTGGCCTTGGAAAAGTTACACGAGGGGGGATCTGCTCCTAAACCATCTGCGTCCCCATCCAATTTGAGGCAGTGATCAACAGAAAGTGTTCACTGCCCCATGTTGTCAGAGTAGACGACCATGCGCACCTTGCTGCTGCAGATGTGGAGACAAAGGTGAGTTCAAGAGGTGAAGACTGCCCAGTTAGTATGATTGACAAAAGTCCAGTACCATCGTTTTTAAAAGCACCGGTGTAAATTAACTCCCGATGATGCTTTCGATGCAATTTGCCATTTCGTACTTATTTACACTTGCTTAAGAACCCTTGGATTGTGTTTGTAAATTAGGGTAGGCACAGATTTACAAATTTTACAATTTGTAACAACTTCCCTTGCATTGGGAGTTTTGATGGTATTACATTTCCAAACTTGCATTGCAGTCAAAATTTTGATGAAGGGAACACCAATCTTGACGAAACACCCCACATCCACCTCCGTTCCCACTTGTTCGTCCTGCGTATAAGGATGTAAAACAGAATCCTAAAAATGGTTGTGGACACTTTAACCAGGTTTCGTGCTGTACAGATTATATCCGGGTTGGATGTGAGTTTAGGTCAGGTATGGGAAGCGTGCACCGGTAAGCAATGTACGTTAGAGCTGCATTCCACTTTCCGCCGGTAACTCCAGGGCCTCCGTTCTGCCATCCCCCAGGCAGATGCCTGGCCCTCCCATCTCAAGAGATGCATCGATCTGCCGCAACCACGAGGCACGCGGTCGTTCCCCGTTGGCCTTCTCCACTCACGAGGCCTCTCTTGTTGTGACAATCTGGTGAGCGGAGCAGCGTCAGGAAATCAAAGTCACAATCCATACAGTCACAGTGAAAAAGTTGAGATCACTCATGTATTGGTGAACTCTGACCCATGCGCAGCTAAACCTTTTGATTCCAATGAATTAATTTCATTTACTCGGCGAGGAGTCCCGGAGGACTGTTTGGGTCTGGACCCTTCTTGCTGTTATGGCCCTGCATTGGCGAACATTTTGTTCATCTTGCTTGCAGAAAATCCCACCAAATCCCAGGTGTCTGATGGTCGCTCGAGAAATAATGATTTTTTCTGAGATCTGCTTTTAGCTTGGCTGAACAATTAACTACTTTGGTGGTGATGATTTTTTTTTTTCTTCTAAATCTATTCATACCCACATCGGTGATTGCACAACCACATTGGCATTCTGAATCATTGTCTCGATCTGAACTGCCCACCGATTTGCGTAAGTACTTTACCCAGGCCCTCATTATGGTCTTACTGTTTGACCTCATTTTATAGGGCGGGTCTGATTTTGGGACCTTCAGCGCGGCTTCAGCATCGGATAGTTTCCCTTTGATGTTTCCAACTGTTGGATCTTGGTGCTCTTGACAATTCAGGCATCCTTTTGAAGACTTGCACTGTCCGTCCCCACCACAATTGCACAAGACATTATCGCTGGTGCAGCTTCCTATTCATGGCTCTCCGTTACATTTACTACAGCGTTTGTTTTGCCCCGACCATGCTGGAGGGTTTGACCAAACTTTTGGCACTGTAACATCTTCATGGGCAAGGAATATAGCATGTACAGATGAAAGGCTTGATTACACCAGGAAAACATTTTTTGCGGAAAAGGACAGGGTTGTTGAAGGCCAAAACCATGAGGAGTGTTGACCCTGACCTATCCCTGACCGTAGTGAGACTGCAGGGCGTCAGGAACTCCCACATCAACTAAATTGCTCTTCATGTTCCTCGATTTCAACGGAGGGATCAAATCCCGGAAATGACCCCGGGCTCATCCCTCAGGAACCTAGAATCTGACCACCAAGACTCGGAAACCACTGCCGAAATGCGAGGCTCTCAACACTGTCTCCCATAGAAGACCTATATATCAATAGCGTCCCGCGATCTGAGGTTTTTTTTTGGCACTGCACATGTCTCTGAATTACTTTTTAATTGGGTTATCGGGGCTCAAAGTTGTTGAAACTATGACTAGTTTACAGCACGGTGCTTCTTTCTGGGATGGGGGAGCCGTGACGCTTTATTGTGTGTCCCGACTCATCGGTTACTCTCCCTCCGTGGTTCTACCCCTCTTCTAAGCTCGGTTACCCAGACCAGGAAGAACCCTCGTCATCCTTTGCAGACCCGTTGATCATCCATGATCTTCCTCTCTTCGAATTTGTCCCGGAGGATTTACTTTTGGCCAAATTTGAGCGGAGAGGGAACGACCGTTAATACCGGCAAGACGGAACACGATACCGAACAAGCCGTACACCCTCGACTCTCAAACCCGCCATGTAATGGCGGCTTTCCAGCTCTTCACAACCCAACACCTCTTCCGGCCCTCCCTTCCATTATCCTCATCTTCCATTAAAAAATATACACTGTGTTTAAACTGCTGTGGAGGCAGCCACGGGTCTCTTCATTGAGTGTCTCTGATTGGCTGTGAAAAATGTGACGTTTCTTCGTCCTCTGGCTTTGAAGAGCTCCACCCCCCCCCCCCCCTCCCCATCCTGAAATTGGGCAACCCTGAACCAGCTGCAATGTCAATGTTCTGCACACGCAAGTCGGATGTAAGGAGGAAAGAAGAATTGACTGAGCCAGAATTTCCAGGACCTGCTTGAAGCTCATTTCTTCCCATTTTTGTGTCATGATTTAATATTGGAATGTGCGTGACCACCTACGGCAGTTCAAGAGTATTTGTGAAGAAATGCTCTTGTTTGTTATTTCATTTTATATTATTTTTTAAGTTTCATCAAAGATTTGTGAATGAAGTGCGTTTTGCGGCCAATATGTGGGTTGAAACATAGGCTGTCCTGTTTTTATACAGCTTGTTGGCGGGTTTGTTTCGACAATTGGTGGCCCCAACTTTTAATGCGTACCCCAAACCATTATTTAGTTTTTCTATTTTTTTTTTTCCTGCTAAAATTTCCAAGGGCTTATCGTGGATCTGCTGTGGACTTTTTGCGAATGGAAATTTTGCCTTCAATAATGGGAATAAAAAGATTATGGTGCATCACATAGTGGGGCAGATAACAGCAATTTTGAGAGGAATCGATGCAAATGATGATACAAAGCATCAAATTGGCACATTGTCTCCAGGGGATTCTAATCAAATCTGCCTGATTGGCCATTGAAAATCCCAAATTTTTGAAAAAAATTTAAAAAAAAAAAAAACTTCAAAAAAAGACAAGATCACGATCAATGTGATTGCTGGCTGAGATTGGTGAATGTTTTCAGAAATTACGTCATCAAAGACGCTCCATAGTCTGCACTGCAGTTTCTTCCCTTTACCGCGGAAGGCAACACGACGTCACATTCCAGTGAACGCATGGAAGTATGGGATCCCTCTAGCTTTCTCGGGGCCCTATTGGGCAGAAAACTACCTCATGGATGGAATCCACGTGCCTTGGCTCCGCCAAAGCAATCCACATGTTCTCAAGACCTAGTTCCTGTAAGGATTCAGCTACAGATTTGCTGATGACTATACGTCCGTGTCATTACCTGATGATATGGACTTGCTACCATCCGTCGTGCATCCCTGGCGTTGTACAAATATTCTAGTGTCAGCTTATTCATGACAACATGGAGATTTAAAACAGCATCATGACTTCCTTGTGTTGCTAATGGCATCTTCTCCTTTTGTGACAATGACTGTGCTTGTCGGCTGTCCTTCACCACAGCTTTTTCCGCAAGGAAAGTGAAAAAGCTCAGTTCTATTGATTGGCTGTCATCTCAAAGAAGCTTCTCAAGTTACTTGGGGTCTTACTGAGTCCTGTCACTCTTCTTCTGATTCCTTGCCCCCTTTTCGACCTTGCCTGGACTTCAGACTTGACTTATTGTACACAATCAAACCACTACGTCTCACCCTCTCGTGCCTGGCACCATAGGATTCCACCTGGGATGATAGTCTTCTTTAGCGCATAGTCATCAAATACTTTGAAAGTGCGTGGAGGTAGGCATTGATAAGTGTGAGCCATCAATATGAACTGCATCTCCCCTTGTTCTCTGTCTGGGGATGTTCACTTGCACATCAAGAAATTGTCAGGCCAGCTGCTGACTTCAAATTTTTGTGAAGTTGTTTTTTTTTTTTTTCAAAATTTGGATTTTCAAATGGCCAATCGGGCAGATGTGACAGAAAGCCCTGCAGAACAGAAATTGCCCAAATTTGATGCTTGTATTCAAAAATTTGCACGATTTTTCTACTATCTACTTACACTAAACAAAAAACTATTGACATCATTTTTTTTTGACCTTGACCTATTTTTTAAGGCATTAACTTTTTTTTTTGTTTTTTTTTTCAAAATTGTAGACATTTTAACATTTTTCTCTAAACTTGATTGAAAAGTTTGTCCGATCCAGAATGAAATGAAATCTCTAGATAGCAAGGCACATTTACACTTGAATTTATATCATACTCCGGGTAAAGGTCAGGTCGAATGGTGGTTGACAAAAAAAACCTCTAACTTTGCCAATGCGGAATCTCAAAGACCGCATGGCCTTCCAAAGGCATCCTTGCCACCATTTATAATAGTGTACCTGACACTGTTGCACCTGAAATCGTGACCTTGACCTACTTTTTTCGGCAATGTGACCTAACAAGAAACAACCTTTGATTCATAACTGAATAATTTTACCACGATTTCATGATTAGTTTCTAGGGATAGCATTTTTAGATGGGTATATTTCCTTAATTTACTCTCTGGCCAGTAAATGTTGAAGTCAAGGCACATGGCCATCCATTGGATCACAGGCAAGGGCAAGTCGTGGGCGATCGCCAATGGTAACGCCGGGGCAGGCTTGCCATTGGCGATCAATCAAGTTAATTATGCTGTGATGTTGGACAAATGGATTCATTTTTTGGGAGAAATTGCGCTTGAAGTTGATCTTGCCGTACGATGTACCTGCAACCATAGTTCTTAGCCAGGAAACATTTGCTCACTAGGTTCTGAAAGGACGTTATTTGTTCAATTTTGACCGTCTCTGCCGGTTCTGATTTTTTTCATTTGAACGAGGCTGTCTCTGCCGATTATGATCCAGCAGGCTGTATCGTCCGCAGGAGGTTGTCACGGCACGTCATGGCTACGAGAGAGTGCTCGTCCTCCTGGATACCCTGATTGATAACACTGTGACAGATGATGACCGGGTTGATGCTCTGCTCACATTAACGAGTGAGTCCATCTTTCGCTTTGCTTCTTGAATTGTGGTTGTTCTACTCCATGTGAAACCAGCCACTAAGATCACCATTTTGCATTTGAACTTGTCGTGGAAAAGTACAACGGCGCTTTGTTTATCAGACATTGTCAAAAAGGCAGTGACCATGCCGATAATCGTTGTTTGTTTGGTATTTCAAAGCAATGCGCCTTGTTAATGCCGTCTCCCTCCTCGGTGTGTGACAAGGACTAACTGATTTAGATTTTGGTGAAGATCCCGGATCCGACCACGAGGAATTTTTTTATCTGATTCTTCACCATGGAGGAAATGCTGCCCAAAAACGATACATAGCACGATATCTCAAAAAGTTGTGGACGGGATTCGACGAACTTGCTGCGACACGGGTGTGAAGACGAGGACAAATTTGATTCGATTTTGTGTTGAGAATCTGGAATCTGGATCTGAATGCGAGGAATTATTTAATTTTAAAGTGATTCTTCACCATTGAGAGATCAGGCCAAAATATATGTACTTGTTATAGCATGATATTTCAAAAATGTAATGGGCCCGCATATGTTCTCGTGCATCAGGCATTGCGGTAGCGGAAGGTTATTGCCGCTCTACCGAGTGCCCTTCTAGTTTCTAAAATAGACTAAGATAAGAAATAGAAAAAACATTTTCCATGGACAATTTTTCATGATGAGACGAGTGTTTTTGGTTTTTTTAAATCTGGCATCCTATAAATGTAATAACATCATGTGATTATAAAGGTGTGAATAAAAATAAAACGAGAGCGAAATCGACGGCATTACCATTGCAAAATCCCCACGCTTCCACCGAAAGTAAAGTGCGAAAGATGGCAAAACGTTTTCACCACGAATGACCACATCTCAAATTTAGAGTTTAAAAATAATTCTTCTGTTTTGACCTCCTGTGACCCCCAAGTCCCCACCTCGTGGTGTATGAACGGAGGTTAAAAATCAAAAAAGATTGTTACAAATTGCACGTATTCTCCCAATGTTGACGGCATATTTACAAAGTTTAATTAAAAAATGTTCAAAATGTGGGCTAATGCATGTTTTTTGTTTTTTGGTTTTTTTTACCTTTTAACCCACACCCCAAGGTCTCGGGGTAAAATTGATACTGCTCTCGCACCTTCTGCATCTGGGTGATTATAACTACCAAGTTTGTGGAATTCTGCACAACGCGTGTACGAGATGGCGAACGGTTTTACTCTAAATTCGATATTGGTGGTCACTCCTGTCGAACTTGACACCATATTTCAACTTTGCTTTAGATGAGAACATGAGATTTTCGATGGTACGCCATCGACTTCACTCTAGTTGTTTTTAACATGGGATGAAGAGAAGACGAAAAAAAGACGATTGAGTTGAATAAATAGCACGTCCGTATCAAATGTTATCTGCATCTATTACTGAATTATGACATCAAAAATAACCTAGAAGGGCACTCGGTGGGGGAAAAAAAGCGCATACCTCCACCACATCATTCCTGATCCACAGAACTACGCGGCCCAATAACATTTTTTCTTTTTTACTTCATGCTATATATTGTTTTTGGCCTGATCTCTTCAATGGAACCGTAAGAATTGCTTTACTTAAAAAATTAAATTAATTTCATATCCAGATCCGGATTCGGGTGGTCAGCAGAACCACCAATTTTCGGTGTCCACCAAGTGTCATCTTGAATTCCGTCCACAACTTTTGAAGAATATCGTGCTATATATCATTTTTAGCCCGATCGCATCAATAGGTGAAGAATCCACTTAAAAAATTCTAGTATTCGGATCTGGATCTTCATCAAAATCTAATAAGCTTTTGTTCTAGTCACACACCCAACTTGCCCACCAAATTTCATCCGGATCCGTCCAAATTTTTTAAGATATCCTTTCACACAAACAAAAAAACAAAACAAAACAAACAGACAGAAAGGGGGTGAAAAACGACCTCCTTCACCTTCGGTGGTGGAGGTAAAACAAATTATCCTAATTGTTTTTCCTAGTTACCTCTTGTATAAACTTTGAAAGGTGAAGCAAAATTTTGCTGTCGTAAAAAGATAATCAAGATTGCAAGAGGTTGTATGGCATTTGGGTTTGATGGTTTGAGCGGTTGTCACGCTTTCGTTTGTTTTCCAGTCGACTCCTAACTATGGGACGTTCATGAGAAAGCGTCATCGACAAAAGTAATTACCAGTCTTCGAATGCCCTGCAAGTAATCGAAACTACACTCTTGCTTTCCCCGGATTTTGAAGTTTTTTTTTTGTTTGTCCGAGTCCCAACACCTAACAGAACCCCATGACACCTTGTTGCGTTAGATGAATATCCACTCTGGATTTTCTAACCTCTCTTCTTGCCTCTGTGTTATTTTGTAGACTTACCTTCTGGCTCCAATGTTGCAAACTCAAACTGGCCTGCCTACAGCACCCCTTGCTACTGTGTTTTTCATGAGAAACTTGTTGAGGCTGTTCCAGGTTGTTAAATGTTCTACTTATCCAAACAATTATGTCAACATCACATCACATTCGCCACCCAAAACGATGTTTTCAAACTCCGTTTTCCAATCCTGTTGGGTGGTTTCCTCTGCCAGAACAAGTCGAGTTGTATGCACCATGGTATTATAAACATCGCAAAACTGAGTGCAAGAATGTTTTTGGCGGGTTAATTTTTTTGTTTTCCTGTCTGGGTATCTGCCTTGCATGTGAAGTGAAACTTCTCCATGATCTCATGGCCTTGCTGCCTGAAGACCATCCACCGTTTCGACTGAGAAAAACATGCTCACCCAAAGTATTGTGACGTCCTGGCCACAACAGAACTTCCCTCCGAGGTTGTAGAAAGCAAGGTGTGTGCTGGTTTTGTAGGATAATGTCCAAAACTTATCATCTCCATCGTTATGGATTTGGCAGCTGATCTTTCACGCCTCTCGTCATTTTCTATATACTTAAAAGACGATAGTTTACACTGAAATTAGCATACTGAGGTCGTATGTATGTATGTATGAATGTATGAATGTGCTCTGTCGATGCATTGGAAGGATAGATAGATGTACGTATACCACCATAATTTTAACTCCCAATTATTCCCACCTTTTTTTCGGTGGCCAAGGAAAGTGTTTGACTCGCGGGTAGCTTTTGCCAAACCGGAGCGGTCAAAGCCAGGAGTTTGAGGATAGAAGCAGGACTGTTTTGCAAAAAGATTACCGTGGGATGTTAACTTTATTGTCGCAGCATTGTGACGGATTGCCAAAGTTGCGTGTTGGCTTATCTCCTCCATATGCGGGTTTAGAAGGTGGGAAGGGAGTCCTCTCAGGTCTCGAAGTATCCACCTGTCCTCCAGTAAGGATCTTGATTTAATGGACCAAATTTGTGAAGTTTTGTTGTTCTCAAAGTTTTGTTCCCCTTACTCTTTGAGGATCGATCGTCGCTGGAAGCCCCGGACAGCTGCCACCTGCCAGATCGTTTGTAGTGATATTCCCTGGGATGGTTTGAAGATCTCTGTGAGTTCCTGTTCATCCTACCCATTGTTCCAATTATCACTGTGCAATTTTGAGTATTTGATCCATTTTCTTGCATTTCCGTGTTGCTCGGCCAAAATCACTGGAGCTGAACCTTGATTAGCAATGCCTTCTTTATTTTTTGTAACTCGGTACCATATCCGGTCGCCAATGCTTTGTTTTCTATGTTGACGCTCAATGGGATCATTAGCTCGTTATGTGAGTGTTACTTCCCTGTTTTCAGTATGGCTTTTGTTCATGGACTCCATGATTTTGCTTAACGATATTGAAGTTTTTTTTTCACATGTGCCAGTGGCTTTCACTGCAACCATACCTTGTTGTGCCCGTTTGGGTGTACAGCTGCTCTGATATGAGTGTTTACATCCTGATAGCGAGTTGGCTCGTGCTTTCTGATTGTACCTTGCAGAACCTACACTTCTGCCGATTGACTCAGTCATTACAATTTTTTTTTTTTTTAATGCAGTGTGGCGTCCTTGGTCTTGGGGGCATTAATAATGGACTCCTTCTCCCATCCACAGTTGAGCTTAACTCTTCTAGCCATTTACAATCAGCCTTCTTTGTCAATGCGCCAATTTGTCCAACCTTTTTTTTTTTTTTTGCTCATATTAATCTCCCTGCTCTTTGCTCGTTTTCTTCCCAGTTGTCGGTGCATATCTGTTTGTATCGCCTTTATATTTCTCTTCGTCTTTTTGAATAATTGTGGCTGTATCATTGGCTGTTTTGGTTTCATGGTGTGACTCATCTATTTTCACCTGTCTTTGGACATTTTGTGTACGTTGCGTTAAAGGGATACCTTCTCTGGTTTGTGTGTTTGTGTTTGTGTACAAATCTTGATTTCTGTAGTCTGTTGAACTTTTCACGTTACTCCGCCAAATTCCGACATGTCATTCAGTGCACTTTGTAGAGCTTTCCATCAGGCCGATACCCACCCACCTCGTCTCAGCAGGTTACATCTCAGAATTGCACTGATTCTTAGGCTTCACCTGGACTTTATAGGTGAGCTTATGCAACGAGTAGTTATCTGTATAGTGAGTGAGCTGAGCAGTCAGTCATATCACTTGCAGTTTAGTCATATGCTTGAACCAAACAAACACGATTCTTGATTGAAACTTGGTTCACAAGCTCATATCTGATGCCGGAATGAAAGTGTACGCATCTTCAAAATCTGCACTCGTCAAGCGGGGTGTATGGCGGGGGGGTAGGGGGCGTTTGGAAACCACACACGCATTTCAATGAAACTTGAGGCCACAACCTTCATCACCTTATGATGTACCAAAAGCGTTGTTCACGTCAAAAAAAAAAGCGGGCAATCCCTGACGCTTACCTGGAAAATTGATGATACTGAGGACGAATTAGCATGGGACGGAAATCGGCAAAATGCACCAATGTTACAGCAAATACCTATTTTGCTACCCCCCCCCCCCCCCCCCCGGTCTGTACTGCCTTGGAGCGTGATTTTTTTTTTGACTATTATTTATTCAGTTATTTATTTATTTATTTACCTGTCGTGAAACAACTTTGCTACATCACGGGTAATATGAAGGTTGTGGTTGAGGTTTTTATATGAAATAGTGTTTGTGCGTTTCAGAGAAAGAGAGCAAATACCGAGTTTGGGGGGCAAACCCCATAGACCCCTTTTGGGTTCCGATGGTTTTTAAATTTTTATTTTTAAATTTTATATATATATAAATATATAATTAGGTATCAAGGCTGGGTAAGCTCTGGTTCTTTCTGTTTATTATTTTGACTCCCCGGTTTTTTTTTTAATTTATTGTTACATAATAATATATTATTAACATAAATATTACATAATAAATATATTATTACATAAGAATTGATTGAATGCGGCGTGCTTACTTGGTCCGTAACTCCTCAATCCCGCATTGTAGAGAGTGTACAGGCGGGCTCCGGATTACTCAGCGGAGTTCGCGTTTTACCCTGTGGAACCCACGGGTGACATGTCCCGCCACATACTATTGCTTCGTGTTCAGGGTAATTTATACCCCATTCAATGTGATACAGACAATGTTCCTCAGGAAAAAGGCGTTCAGGTTAATTGCCATACGTAATATTGTTATGGATTGGAAACCTGTGCACACAAGCAGCCAGAGTCCCCGTACTTCAGTTATTTCGATTAGTATGTGTTAATAGTTGGAATCCTTCCTGCTGGTCAATGGGAATTTTGTGGTGCGCTACGAGTTATTTCCAGTAGTTTTTTTTTTTACATCTTCAACAACTAACATCCTCTACAACAACGACGCCATTGCCCACGTAGTGTGGCGGAGATTTCATCGCCTCAGCCTCGACTCCACCCCCTTGTCCAATCACCGCACAGAGGGCCGACTTTCCCACCACACCCCGGCCAATGAGGGTTGAGATGCCCACAGGAGGGCAACTTTCCCACAACCCCGGCCCAATGAGGGTTGAGATGGCCACAGAGGGCAACTTTCCACACACCCCGGCCAATGAGGGTTGAGATTTGCCACAGAGCGGCAACTTTCCCACACACCCCGGCCAATGAGGGTTGAGATTGCACAGAGGGCCAACTTTCCACGACATCCGGCCAATGAGGGTTGAGATGGGCCACAAGAGGGCGACCTTTCCCACAACACCCCCGGCCAATGAGGGGTGGAGACCACCTCAGATGGCGATCTTCTCACCCGGACAAGAAAGATATAAAGGAACGCCAGGCTGGGAGCGTTGTCGCTAGGGCTCTCGGGTCTGGTGCTGGCTGGTTATGTCTGCGTCCTGGTCATTCTCGTCTCTGATCTCTCCTTGGGTCTTTGGTTCATTGGTGCATGGCCGGTTGGAGAGCGCGGTCCCTGGTGCTTGGCCGCTGCGTGAAAAGCTGTGGGTTCGAGTCCCACCACGTGACCAAGATCGTCGTACACCGCACGAGGCGGACAGGTGCTCGCCAGACCCTTGGCCTTTCGGCTCGCTTTCTTCCGAGCTGAAGCCTCAATAAAGGCCGGCCGCCCAGTTTCGTCGTGCGTAGTGCGTGTGCGTGTCTGTGTGTGTGTGTGTCGCCAGTCCGTTAAGTAGAATTGTTTAAGTGCCTTGTACATACCTGCATTGCTTTTAGTTCAGTTTAACTCTGCTCTGTGTTGCTCCCCTCCCGATTATCGTTTAAAATAAGCCCCTGTTAAAATGCTACCAGCTTGTTTTCTGTGCCTTTCCTCCATTGGCCTAGCATGTGCGTGTTGTGAATTGGTTGGGGCCGTCATGCCGTCGATTGTTCATTTGTCCGGCGCGGCTTTTGGTAACTTCGCTCGGTTACACCCGGATCCGCGCCGGTGATAGCGGACTCTTCTGGCCAAGTTCGGTCGCAGAGGTGTGTTTTCCCCATAGTGGAGACGTGCGGGTTATTTAGGTATATTGAAATTTGGCAAATTAACCCTAACCCCACGCCGTCAAAATGATTGGCGGCACCACGGTCCGCAAAGGGACCCGTTGACCTTTCGGACTTTATCGAGGAGTCACGACCTAAATTCCGGATGTGTGTTCGCGTGGGAGACGATCCACTGCTCCACCTAAGGTGGTCGTTATCGCCACAGAACCCCGGGCCCACAACAATATATATATTAACACTTCGTGTTACTCGCGTGTCGTAACTCTCAGTTTGCCGTGTTGTATCAAAAGCCAGCGTTTTGGTATTTGTGATCAAAGCAGGTGGTATTTGTTATTCAAAGCAGGACATCTCGTATAGCCGCGTCATCGACTGCCAGCAGTAGAAAGTGGCAGGTTCTCGTTATTATATTACTATTATATATTGTATATATATATATATATATTTTTTTTTAATGCCATGAACAAAACTTTGGGTACATACAGGCGTTGATGACGTTGTTGGCTAAAGTTTCATCAAAATATTTGTTAGTTCAGAGAAGAAGTTGCATGATTTTTGGATTGACTGACTGACGACATAGCCATCGCATAATCCCCCGGAACTACGTTCCAGTGCAGCTAAAAATCAGGCGTTCTAAAGGACGTGTTGGGGAAAGATTGTTGAGTGCGCTCTTGCTCCTGAATCCAGGTGAGCTTCAGATGCACGGTCCTATTTTGAGTTATTTCTCCGACATAAGCTCCATAAGTGGCGTCCCCAGTGTCCGGCCATCCTCATTCCATAATGCCATTATCATTGATTAAAAAATCATCTCACGTACTACTTGACATATTATGGAACCAAATTGGTATGATGCATTCAGGACAGCAAGGTTTATCATGGGATTGTGATCCCATCTGGATGTCCCCCTATAAAGGGAATAAAAGGGTTGTTTGCCCCAAATGTTGTGGTTTTTGTTCAAAAATCTTCTCAGATACAGCAAGTCCTGTACCCCACTTGCGCCGAGGTATCGGGACCATGCCCTAACCTTAAGGTTGTGCTCCCCCATGACCGTACCACTTACCGAATGGGGCGGCATGGTCCCTTTCCCCCTAACTCCCTCATTTTACCTCGCCTGTGAGGAAATAACCGTCAGTCGCGGACGCAGCTATTTTGTGGTATTGTGAGGAGTTTTCCCCGTTTTGATATTTTGTTTATTTTTCTGCTTGTGGCCAGTTTATTATTTCCACAGCTGTATTGGAATGCTGGAATTGCTAGTTGGTTAATATGTTTCTCAGATTTGTCTCTTCCTCCGCAAATATTCAATTGGCAATTGTTTTTCACATTTGTCTTGAATTTGCCTAGCCCTCTTCCACTTCCAGGTATTTGTATGCATGCTTCGTTGTCTAGATCCTGTGTTGTTGTGTCTCGGTTTTTTTTTATTTTATTTTTTTTCTGTTGTTCCATTTTTACCCTGTACGAATGTGCACTTGGCATATTTATCTCGGGACCAATTCCATTTGAATGTCGTCGGAGTACCCCGCTTCACTTAATTTCAGTTGTACTCCCAGATTTTTCATCGTTTGGTGCAAAGGAGTTTGTAGATCATTCATATACAATAGATTGTCACCTTCCCAGTTTCTTTGGACATTTCTCTTATGGACTGTTGGTGCAATGCATGTCCTTGCTCATTGATGAGGTTTGCTCGCGTGCATCCAGAGCCAGACAAGGACAGGAAGGGGAAAAAGGCTGTCACTGTGGAAGAGCCTGCCGACGTATCTTCACTCCTGGCTGTTTTGATCATTTCCTTCTGAGTGCTGTTATATCAATTTGGGTGTTCCATAGCTCCATTGCTTTGCTCACTCTGTTTGTTTATTATTTATCGCGATACATTGTTTCTAGGCTCGTGGGAGAGAGGCAAGAACACAGAAACGGATCAGAAGCAACGTAACAAAAGGAACAGCAGGCGAAGAGAGGGGGAAATGCCCAACGAGCAGTGCAGAGGGAGAAAAATGGACAGGACGGACAAACAAGGATTGGGTAACGATGAAGTGTCTGGTGAGCAATGCAAGGGTGGACAAGATGGATACAGAAGAAAATATTTTGGGATGCGTGGGGTGGGGGGGTTGTTAACGATGTCAAAAATCTCATGGTTTTTGAATGTGGAATGATCCAAAACATGGGAACACCTCTATTGCAAGAATATGTGAGGAAGATGAGACGAAGAGCCAGAGTGTGGAAGTTTGTTCTGCAGGTGGGAAGGTGAGAAGTGGTCTGGATTTTGACAGGTCTCCACAGGAGTGGCGTTGCTGGCCGGGCCACATGTATTCTACAGATACCTTGGGGGTTGTGAAGGTGGCAAATCAAAGCTGCGGGGGGGGAAAGCCTTGTTACCGTTCCTTGGGGGGTTGATCTTGTACAATTGCATGCATTTATCATCCATGAATGTGCGTACACTATCAAAAGTTGTTGTTGTTGTTGTTGTTTTGTTGTTGTTGTTTATCCAGCTGTGGACAATTGGTGCTTCTTGTTTTGCTATGTTGAGTATTGCCTTGTTTAGTAGTAGTTGTGTATTTGTTCCATCGCCATCCTCTTTTTGCATTCCCTTCGTTTCTAGCCTCTCGGCCCCCTTTGTTCGGTGGTGATGCATCATTCTGTGATGATCCCTTTTGGAGTTTGGATGTTGTTGGTGGATATGTTGATGGTCTATACTTCTGAGTCAGTTCGGGTTTCTTCAGGATTTTGCGTTGAGGAAGGGTGTTACCCTTTGTGGCAGCCACTCATCCATTAACCTCCTCCTCTTGAATAAGTCATTGAATAAATGAGCGTAGTGAGCATGGATAACATACAATTGTGTTTCGCCAGAAGTTTGGAAATTCCATCCGGGGCCTGGGCTTTTTAGTTTTTCATTTTTATGCAATTGGTTTAAAAAAAAATCTTCATCAAATATTTACCAGAGGTATAGTATGGCTGATGTCGTTTAACGGATGTTAGGTGGCTGGCTTAAGACTTTCGGCATCTTTAGTTTGAGGCCCCCCTTTCGTGTCATTTAAATAACACCAGGTGGGTTGAACTCGGTCCGTCATTCTTCTGAGGGGGGGGTTCGCAAAATGAGCTACAGCTTACTGAAAAATGATGCAACCAGAAGCCACAGGCTGGCCTTACGAAGCACCAACAACCTGCAACGACTGCCGGATGCCTATTCACAGTGGTTGCACCCCAGCAGCCAGAGGACTTGTGGCTGCCCGGGAGCAAAAGAGCTTGAAAAGGTTAATGGCAGATAAGAAAGAAAAAAAAAAGCGGAAAATGCAAAGTCAGGGGCCAAAGTCTCCCCCACTCTTCCCTTCTGCCCAAATATCATCAGGGCCAGTCGTGTCCATGTCAGAGTGCCAATTGGTCCCATGGGACTGGCCCATTCCCTCCAGTCTTTCCCTGTCTTCTCCAACTCTGTCATGTCCCTGACTTCATGAATCACGGGGCACACCATCTTGGATGTGCGGGGATCTTGGGAGATCGATTGCGCTGTCTCCGTTGCCCGTGGGCTTGTTCTCGATTAGAACTTGTCCAGGGCTAAACAACAACACCTGGGGCATTTCCCTTCATGTTGTTGCTGTTGCGTTTCCAAGTTTTGGATCCAATCCGCCTCCTTGTTGTTATTTTGGGTTTAAATTCCGAAAGTCCCTTTCCAGAAATCTTCTACTTGGAGGGACTGATTACATTTTGCTGCTGTTTCCCCGATTTCACGGTAGTAATCTTTTTGGGTATTTGAAACGCATGGTTTTGTTTTCTTCCCGTAGTGACGTCGTCTTCCTTCAATCACACTTTACTATTTTCAGGTTGTTTTCAAGGCACCCATTACTTCATGGTCTTTACCTTCGATTTCTTGCATGTTTTGCGTTTCTCATCTTTACTTTGGAGTTTTGGTTTGCCCTCAGTATGTATGTTCCGTTTCCTTTCACGTTGCATCTCTCTC
>CM068955.1:30296956-30315369 GCA_035128595.1 Eptatretus atami
TACACTTTATAAAACCAGTTTATTTATTTATATTCTATTTTATCTTTGTATTATGTTTTGTATTAATTATAAATACATTTCTCATTTTTAAAACTATGTAACAAAGAAATTAGGGTGTTTTTTGGGGGGCTGGAACGTATATCCAAAAAACAATTTTCCCCAATTGAAATTAATTAAAATACATATCAGTTCCAGCCCCCAAAAAAACACCCTAATTTCTTTGTTACATAGTTTTAAAAATGAGAATTTTTATAATTAATACCAAAACATAATACAAATAAAAAGAATAAATAAATAAACTGGGTTTTAAAGTGTATTTACCTTGGGAGATGAGACGACTTTGGCTTACGGAAGATTCTGGTGGAGGTGGGGTGGAGGTGGCGGCAGTGGTGGAGGTGGTGGTGGAGGAGATAGGCAGAGGAGATTGAAGGTCTCATCACACTTATCGCTAAACGTAATTGATACAATTTTTTTTTATTCACTTTATCGCTAAACTAATTGCAACAATTTTTTTAATTTATTTTTTTTTATTTCCCTTTGCCGTTACACTTAATTGCTACAATTAGTGTAACGACCCTTAATTGTATATTTTGCTTAACGACCCTACTCAACGAGATAACCAGAAGAAACTGAACGAGTGAGTGGCGGGAGATGCGTGAAAAGGCGGGAGATGCGGGTGTTCGCTTGCTTGGCTGCGTGCGTCTCAAAGCTCGCTCCACTCGTAACTCGGATCTAGACTCGTAACACAAAGCAAAAAATCGTCCGAGCAATGGCTCATAACTCGGAATACTCGTAAGTAGTGCATTCGGATGTCAAGGTATTACTGTACCTAAATACCCACGCAGTTCAACGACCGGGAACCACACCCTCGGCCGACTCTGTCCGATCCGAGTCGCAGGTAACGGCTCGGATCCAGCGTACCGAGCAGAGTTACCAGAGCCGCGCCGGACCAATATGAACAATTACCCTCGCTATCTCTCAATACACAGCGTGCTCAGCCAATGAAAAGAAACACAGAAACGAGCTGGAGCATTTAACAAAAAGGATTTATTTATAAGGGGAAGAGAACACGCAAGAAGCCAGAGCTAACCGAATAAAAGGCAGGCAATGTACAATGAGCAAAAGAAAGCACTACCACAATCTACTTGAAGACGGCCCACACACAGACACACACCCCCTAAAATAAATGATGCCGCGGCCTTTATTGATACCCCCAGCTCGGAGGGAAGGTGAGCTGGAGGTAAGGATGCTAGCTTGGACCTTCCGCCTCGTGCGGCCACTTGACGATCCGTTGCGGGACTCGAACCCGCAACACGATTCCGCTCAAGCACCAGTACCGCGCTCTCCAACCGGCCACGCACCAATCAACCAAGATCAAGTAGAAGATCAGAGACGACGATGACCCAGGAACCAGACGAACCAGCACACCAAGACCCGCGGACCCCAAGACGGACAACCCTCCCCAGCCTGGCGTTCCTTTTATATATTTATTGTCCGGGTGAGGAAAATCCCATCTGAGGCGTCTCTGCCCTCATTGGCCGGGGTGTTGTGGAAAGTCGCCCGCTGTGCGTGATCTCCACCCTCATTGGGCGGGGTGTCGTGGGAAAGTTCGGCCTCTGTGGCCATTCTCAACCTCATTGGCCGGGGTGTCGTGGGAAAGTCGCCCTCTGTGGCAATCTCACCCTCATTGCCGGGTGTCGGAAAGTCGCCCTCTGTGGCCATCTCAACCCTCATTGGCCGGGGTGTCGTGGGGGAAGTCGCCCTCTGTGCCATCTCAACCCTCAATTGGCCGGGTGTCGTGGGAAAGTCGCCCTTGGCCATCTCAACCCTCATGCCGGGGGTTCGTGGGAAAGTCGCCCTCTGTGGCCATCTCAACCCTCATTGCCGGCGGTGTCGTGGGAAAGTCGCCCTCTGTGGCATCTCAACCCTCATTGGCCGGGGTGTCGTGGAAAGTCACCCTCTGTGGCCATCTCAACCCTCATTGGCCGGGGCTCGTGGGAAAGTCGGCCTCTGTGGACATCTCGATCCCTCATTGGCCGGGTGTCGTGAGAAAGTCGCCCTCTGTGGCCATCTCAACCCTCATTTGTCGTGGGAAAGTCGCCCTCTGTGGCCATCTCAACCCTCATTGGCCGGGTGTTGTGGGAAAGTCGCCCTCTGTGCGTGATTGACAAGGGGCACGCCCCTGCCTTCTTGGCGGAGTCTCGATCTGAGGTGATGGAAAATCTCCACCCACGTATGTGGCTGGACATGCGTGGTAATGGCGCGATGTGCAAAGTGAAGGAGTGAATGGTTTTGGTTGGCTGGAGGCTCGATTTGTTTGCAAAAACCCTGACTAAAAAAAGTAATTCGCAGCGCACACATGTAATTCACATTAGGACACAGGTAGGGGCCCTAATTTATAAAAACACATACTTATCGAAATAACTAAGCTTAGGACTGGCTGTCTGTCTGTGTGCCACAGGCTTCAAATTCGTAAACAATAATCGTGGGCTCATACCTGTTTATACCAGTATATCGGTATAACAAATGAAATATTTATTGTTTATTTTATGCAATTCCAAAAAATATGTCATAGTTCATTACGTATTCATATATGTACGGACACATTATTGACACACGGTAATTTTTCATCAAGGTATTCCCACATGGGGCTCCCCCCCATAATGAGAACGGTTAATTTACTTTCCAAACTGTCTTGAAATGATTTTGTTTTTAAGCGAGATCATTACCGGTAATCGGCACAGACTGGTATGACTATCGCGGATTCGCTATGTCGGTTAATCGGCACGGTTTCTAAAGCACACTGATTCATGTAAAATTATCCAAATTGGCAATTGCTTTAAAACAGCCCGAGGGCAAAGGAAAACGCAATTGCTTGTATGGTGCTCGGGGTGCTGAGGTTAAAAAAGTTTAAAACTACTGTTATAACTTCCTGGTACATCTTGATGTCATACGTTCCACTGTTCCAGGTGTTAGCCGAGTGCATCAAAGCTTTTATCATCAAACTGGTAATCATGTTGTCTCCTCCTCTTCCCTTTATCAGGGGTGAAGTCCGATGCACGAAGCTTTGCCCGCCTTGACCATGACACCCTCCACGTCCCTCTGTTCTCAGCCAAACTCCTCCACCTCTCCAACCACCCCTACCTTACAGATATCCTCCTCACACAATCCTCCCATCTCAACGCCCGATCTGCCTCTTTTCTCCTGCCTTGCTCCCTCAAGATTATCCGCCTCTCTCGTCATTCTCTCTCCCCCATCAGCACCAAGTTGTCCAGCCCATCTCAGCCGGCATTTCATTGTATCATTGGCATGTACGGTATTTAAAGGCTGCATAAACCTTTCTTGATATATAATTTGGTGATTGCCGATTTATTCATTGTATTATTTATTACTTATTTACTTACTGACTTCCTTTTCCTTTTCCTTTGTTACCAGAATATTCAAATTTCAATAACGTACACCAGTATGAAAAACAAGCCGGTATGGCGACGAGGGATTCGCTAGGTTGAAGCGCTGGATACGATGCTTTCATTCTGACCGACCACCGACGAAGATTCATTTCCAAGACGTATTGGTTCACTACCAATTTGTTCCTCTGCCTGGCAAGATTTTCCTATTGCGTATTTTGCCAACTGTGCACTCCTCATAAAAAATGACGGTAAATAGACACCCTATTTTTTAAGGACTACCATTTGAAAAATAATCGGTTTGCTGGTTTGTGCTGTGGAGCCTCGCGTTTGCACACACACACACACACACCACACACACACACACCACACACACACACACACACACACGGAAAACCCGATAAACTTCTCTCAATGCTCTTGTTTGACTACCTCCTGAGCCACACAATATTTTTCATAAGCCACGCCCACTTTCCTACGCACTCCCACTTTAAATAATAAATAATTGGAGGTGGTGTGTGGGTCTTGATCGTTTCGTAAATAATAAAAATTGTTAGGTGTGTGGATCATGGAATCGTTTACGGGAAATAAATAATATATTGGAGGCGGAGTGGGTCGTGGAATCGTTTTCGGTAAATAAATAAATAATTGGATGTGGTGTGTGGGTGGGGAATCGTTTTCGGTAAATAAATAAATAATTGGAGGTGGTGTGTGGGTCGTGGAATTGTTTTTCAGTAAATAAATAAATAATTGGAGGTGGTGTGTGGTGGGGAATCGTTTCGGTAAATAAAATAATAATTGAGGTGGTGTGTGATCGTGGAATTGTTTTCGGTAAATAAATAAACATATTATTAGAAATCACAAAGACAGAAATGCCGGTGATTCATTTATTTTGGATCCTTTTCACTTTGGTCAATAACGTTTGGATTCAGGAGCGCGAAGTGAACGACGGTGTAGTTCCTTACAAACGCTGTATACACCCCTTAAATGATGGTAAATAGACACCCGATTTTGAAGGACTACCATTTGAAAATTAAACCTCAATCAAAAAATCGGCTCGAGTTAAAATTTCTAAATATCTCGAAGTGTTTAATTCCGAAGTCTCGTTTCTCTACATTCCAAAACTAAGGACAAGTATTTGAAAATACTGTTACGCGGTTTTCGGCGCTGACGAGCAACGGGTGGTTGCTAGGCAACGAAATCTCAACGCGCACATTCCCAGTATATATTTCCACCTGCTGGCAAAAGTTTCATCGAAATCGGTTCACTGGTTCGTGCTGTGGAGCCTCACGTTGCAGACACAACACACACACACACACCACCACAACACACACCACACACACACACACACACACAGAAGCCGGGAAAACCCGACAATAAGGGATATCTCATATATAGCGAATCCAGTTATAACAGATATTAACCAGTATATCGATATCGCCGGCTTCTTCGGAGATACTCTTCTAGTCGAGGATATCACTGCATCGACTGGCACTGATGGATGGTTTATGAGACATATCTTGGTCACCGTTGGTCTGGAACTGTGAACCAGAATAGCACCAGTTCCCATCCTTTGCAAGAAGTCATTGACTTAGGGTGCTGGTTATGGTTTCAGTGCCCACAGGCACATTGCTGGACTTGGTATTCCAACGCTGGCGGTTGGCAAGGGAGATTTGGCATGTGTTCGTTAATGGTCGCTGGAGGATGATCCAGAACTGCAGGGTCTACCGGAGTTCTCATTCCTCAATACCGGCCACAGGGTTGGTGTAACAACTCTAAGTTGCAGCTCAAAATCCATGAGAATGGTACCACCCCAGCCTAGGCTGGATGCTTGCAAGCTCAGTAGTGTAGTAGATAGTAGAAAAATCGTGCAAATATGATACAAGCATCAAATTTGGCATTTCTGTTCTGCAGGGCTTTCTGATCAATCTCCCAATTGGCCATTTGAAAATCCAAATTTTGAAAAATTGAAAAAAAACCAATAAACTTCAAGCCCGTTCGAAACCCGAAGTACCCCTTCCTCTCCTCTCATTACTATTACCAATGCTTTTTCAGCCACTTCAAGTACAAAAATACATAACAAAGAAGTCCTTCACATTAATTGGTTTCTTCAGTCTGTTTTTTTTTATTATATATTATTATTGCCCTTACCACAAGGAGAGGGTATTGCGTTTGGGTCCTTTTGTTTGTCTGTCTGTGTCTCTTTATTTATCCGCACAGAACTTTTGTGTTTTTGTCCGCAACCGCTTGTCTGATTGAGACGAAATTTCACATTGGGTGCGACTACTCATGTAGAATGTTTGATTCATAATGATATGTCATAGGTCACGTGATGTGGCAGCCATGTTGGAAAATTTTTGGACCTTAAGTTTCTCTGAAACCACACCAAGAAAAATTGAAACTTGGCACAGAGGAAGTACTCATGGGGAATGAGTGCGATTTTTTATTTCATGATGTCATAATAGTGCCTTGTTGTTGACGTCATAATTGCAATTATTTCGAACGCCACATCTGATCAGGATGAAAATTTTCATTTCGGGATAAAATGGTCCACAGAAAAAAAGAACTTTGATATCATCGGTCATGTGTTTCGGCAGCCATATTGTTTAGAAAAAGCCAGAATTACTTAATTTTCTGATCTGGTCTTTTTATTTTTATTTATTTTATTTTGAATAAGTTTCACTTGGCTGTTGCCTGCATGGGTTGAGGTAGAGAGTATCAGCTGAAATGTGAATCCTATCCAGGGCTCCTCCTGATGACTTCATCTTTGCTTTTTGCTTGTTCAGGTTCCTTCTGATTACTCCAATGCAGGACTGTACCAATTTGGTCTTCCATTTGATTGAATTGAATTAATTTTAATCCCATTCTAAATTAAATTGAATCATAACAATAAAAAACATCACGTCAGGGTCAGGTGTCCAATCAAAACGGACGTCTTGTACCCGGTCATCACTGCCAGCAGTTACAAAAGTGGCAGTTCTAATTATGTCTCATTAATACGTAACGCACCAGTACACAAACACACACAAAATACACCACACAAAAACAAGTCCTGTAACGGTGTGCAATCTCTGATTGCTCTTTTACTTGTTTCACTTAGTACATAGAAGTAAGATTTAAAAGATCATAAAGTAATCTTGTCCCTTTTCTGTTTAAATTAAAAAGAAAGTCTTGGACAGGTTTCCATGAATGAGTTCCTGCAAGTGTTGATGACTGAAGACATTTGTGTGAAGAACTGAAATATTATCAATGCAAAAAGTGTGACATAAGTCCAAAAACAAGGACAAAAAGGGCGCACGTTCCCTTTAGGGCACACCAGTCACCATCAAACCCTTTCTGGTAACTCCCAAAATCCAGGATCAATGCTCACTTCCACTCATTCATTCTTCTTCCCCCCCCCCCCCCCACCACCTGTGGAACCAACTTCCATATTCTTTCAATCTCTCCAGGTTTTCAAGACAACTGTTTCACACCATCTCAGACCATCCCCAATCTAAAACCATGATCTTTTCGACCCCCTGTTAACCACCCCTAAACGAGTCTTTCCAAGTTTCCAGTTTTTCTTCCTGAGTTGCTTTTGTATCCATGTTATCCACCTCATCCGTCCTCCCCAACCCATCATTCTTCCCACATCCCTTATTCATCCATCTTCCTTCTATTTTGTCCCTCAACCCTGCTGTTCGTGCCCCCCCCCCTTTCTCTTGTGCTGTTCTGATCCATTCTGTGTTCTAGCTCTTCCATGAGCCTTGACTTGTATACAAAAAAGTGCTTGTAATTCTTGGGCAGCAGAACGAATGTAAGAACAGAAAGAGAACAAGCAGCAACAACAACAAGCAGGAGCTCATTGTGCAGCTGAAAAGCGCAGCTTGAATGAACTGGAGGAAAATTTGCTACCAGGAGGGCGCTTGTGACACACTTCCCCAGTCGGAGCTCATGGCAAGGCAGAAGGTGATGCGCTTCTGTCTCAACTACATACTGACAGTCATGTAATTCAAAAAGTAGAGAATTTACTTAAGGCCTAAATTCTAAATCCTTCTCCAACCTTGATAGCCAATCTGCTTTGCCATTGAAGCTCCCCTTGCATCATTTTACCACACTGGTTATGACGAGATGATCCACAAGCTTGGACTTAACTTGCAAGGTGACCGGTGGCCACGTGAAACTTTCAGAAGAATTGAGGCCAGCAGTTGATGCCGCCATCCACTCGCAATCGTCACTCCTGCAAGGTCAAAAAGCAGGTGTCGGAACAACTGAAAAACGCAGATCCGGGACCTGGAGATGTTTATTGACTTTCTCAAGGTCTTGTCCATCCACTTCTTTCTCTCATTCTGACTGTGGTGGTAGGTGGTGGATTAAAGCGATTTTAAATGTAGACGCTTAATAAGTATGAAATATCATCATAAATTTCATTGGTTGCACGGTGCAGATGAAGCTGGAGCCCAACACCTACGGAGCACAGCCTGCGACTAAATGGGGAAATGCTGGGAATCAAACAATGGTGAGAATATAAAGAAATTATTTTCCGTTTGTGCCAAACAGACAATAAGTTACAGTAACTGAGACTTCTAAACAGTTTTGACTAATGTTATTTTCCTGGTGCTGCTTCACAGGTCACCAGGCAGAGAACAATGCGAACATAGCTTGTCAGTGTACGCTGCTTCGCCGTGCCGTTGCTGTACTGCAAGTATTGCTGATCAGTTGTGGTTGGTGCGGTTCAAGTGCCTCACACAGCAGGTGACTTCAAGACGGGGTATGTGGAGATGCTCCTGAAAGATTACTCTCCATGCTTTGCCCGCCTTGAAGCTGCTGTCTCAAAAGTGCGGTTGCTCGCCATGGTAAGCAGGCCCAATAGCAGCTCTGGATCGGACACGGATGTCTTTTTGGAACGAACTACAGGGGTGATGGCAAGGGTAGTTTGTCTGCGGGCGGGCTTCTCAAAATGAGCTCACAGAAAGCGTGGCCCGCGAGCTGCTCTCAGGCACTTCGTGGCCTGGATGGCACCCGGTCTGCAGCGGGCCACCAACCATTGCCAGTGCTACAACTCTGTGTCGGCCAGGCTCGAGTCTCGTACCAGGCAACCCTTTGCCGCGTTGCTTTTGCATTTAGATCTTTTTGGAGGAAGTAAGCTCGACACCTGAGCGAGCAAAACCAGGGATGCATCTTGGCTTATTTTCTTGGAGTACTACCGAATTAAAAATGGAAAAGCCTATATTGAGTCTCCTGCAACCACAAAACTCTCTGAGCCTTTGGACATTCCCAGTGGAGGAAGGTGGGAAGCAGGAGTGGTGTTACCAGCCCTCATGGTCATATTCCAAACAGGAAGGCAGCGTCTCTTAACTGCAATCCATGAAGTACTGTCAAGCATGGACCGTACAAGCGTTGCGCCGACGTGAGTTCAAGGCCCCTCGTTATTTGCCGTGGCCTTTGAGTGCCGCCTTGGTTCATAAGAAGCATAATCATTGGTAATGCCGTTCGGGCACAATTGATTGAAGCTCGCTACCAACCTTGGGCCTACATTTCACGCACGGTTTTTGAGGGAGCGCTCACCATTAATAAGCCGTCTGACTGACCTTCATTTTGACCTGCCTGTAGACCTAGCGGGTTGCAGGGCAAGCTCAAGAACACCAGGATGCTTTCTGAAGGATGACTGCAAGCTGACTAGACCATTGTTTCTGAAATGGCTTATAGTACAGTGCAAACAGCGGTTTGAGGTCAAAAGTTGAAGATCAGATTGTGAGCCATGGACGCGTCTGGTTTGTCATTGACGGGGAAACAGGACAAGGAGACCAAGTGAAAGGACTCAACTGATCTGTTCACAGGATGATTTTTACATATTCCTCGATCGTTGTGAAATTCCCGGGGGATATGGAACCCCACCTTCCTTTTTATAAAATCGTAACCTAATTCCATCAGTTGGTCAAGTTGCTGTTTTTATTTTTGGAAACGTTTTTCAAAACCACATTGCCTTTAAGTTTATGCTGCTCTTCATGTTGCTTCACTTGCAAACCAATGGGGCTGTGGAAACTTTGTTGCTATTTCCTTCCTCCCTTATCCTAAACCGCAATCAAAGGACTTGTGGAATTAAAAAGCCAAATCAAATACTTGGGCCGCTCCAACATATTGTAATAGCACGTAACTTGTTGAGAATTGCAAAGTATTAACTGCCGTAACAATACCGTTTGTCACTTCTTCCGGTGATTGAAGGCCAAGCAATTTCTCACCAGGAAGTATAGAAAGGCAAAGGCAACAACGAAGGCAACAACCCCTCCTTGGACTTGCTCGTTATGAATGGGCAGCCTCCGCATAAGAGCAGTGAATGCTGGATAAGAATTCCAGCAGTCCTGATATATATATTATATATATTTATATATATTATATAATTATTATATATATATATAATATATATTGTGGGTTATTCATCATCCATTTCGTCGATTTGGTACGAAGTAAACAAATTCCATTTACCGGTTATAGACTGCTCGTTTCAATTCAACACTTACAGTGTTGTTTATGCTGTAAACGACATCACATAACCTTGCTGTACTGGTTCTTGGCTGACTGTTTGACAATGCATTTAATTGCAAGTCACCAACTTGGAAAAAAAAATGAGAGCTTGGTATTTGCCTTGCTCGGATGGGCGGTTTTTTTTTGCCTACTGCTATGCTGTTCATTGCAATCAATTGTATAATTTAAATGGAGTATGTAGTGTAATTTTATAGTTTATTTACTGCATGTACGCTGGACCATTGATGAAAGGCTGTTCTGGGCTGAATCTCTCAAAGGTCTGGTGAGGTAGATTTTTGCTGCGTTTTACAGCTGTTCTTCTGCAGGTTCCGGTCTCCTGTCCCCCTCCTCCCCTTGACCCTCCACTCTCACAGGTACTGTGTGCCATGGTTTTCAAACTGATAGTAGTGTTTACCTTCAAACTCTAATCCAACAGTACTTTTCTTACTACGAGGGGAAATCAAAAAAGTTCAGGGAATTTTATTTCAAAATTTATTCGGGAAAATTCCCCTTTATTTTTTGAGTTACCCTCTACATGCCAATGCACCATGTTGCTTGACAAGACAAAGCTTCATGCTTATCATAAACATTTGCAGTTCTTTCATAGATTAAATGGACTTTATTTTTTGTTAATGTTTTTTTAAAATGCATGAAGAACCAATTTTGTGACACAAACCTTTTAATTTAAAGCATTTGTGTGTGGTGTGTGTATATATATATTTAGCTGGTTACACCTTTTATATTATGTGGCTGGGATGCTTAAGCAAAGCCCAATGTACTTGACTGCATTTAACATTGATGTAGGAAGCACTGACTTTACCAGAATGTACATGGTCTCATGGAATATGTTGATGTTGAATTGGTTGTGTGTTGATTGATATATATTATATATAATATATTATATATATATATATATATATATATATATGTACATACACAGTGGGCTGCAAAAGTATTCACCCCAACAATAATGCCATATTCAGATGAATTACAAATCGTAAAATAATTTTTCCAAAGAACTTTTTTATTCCATAACTGAAGAGATCAAAGTAAACACTGTTATAGTTTTTAAAGAGGTTACATGGCACGAAATTACCTGAAAAAAAACGTGCAAATCAAAATTCGCTGTTGTAACTGCATTCAGCCCCTTTCGGTCACGTACCCACTGGCAAGGAGGACTGGCATAGCAGCACCAACGCTCTTGTACAGGAGTATGGGTCCCAAGGATGGTTGGGGATGGTCAGTCCTTGTGGTTGGCTCTGTCAGTCAATCCATTTGACTTATGAAATCAATTTACACCATAAAAACTCCTTGATAGTGGGGAGCTTAATTTTTAAGCTAAACACTGATTACATTCAGGTGAAACCTCTTACACTTATTTTGGAACCAATCAAACAAATAATTTGTCTGAGTGATTTTTAGGGTTAATTCACAAAGGGTTTGAATACTTATGCAACTGAGAGTTTATTTGATTCTTCTCTGTTAATATAACTTTTTATTACATTTTATCTGTTCTTTTTTTCAGCTTTTACATTTTAGAGTAGTTTGTGAAGATCCTAATATATTAGTTTGATTTGAATGTATCATGCGAATAAGCTTCAGGTGGCATCAAGTTGAAACTTTTGGATGGGGTGAATACCTTTGCAGGCCACTGCACTAGTACTGTTCAAAAAGTTTGGGTTATTTCCAATGAGTTTTGTTACTTTGGGGTTAAATTCATCAAATTATTCCATGCTAAAACCAGTCATGTGTTTATTATTGAAAATTAACAGCCTTTATCAACAAGCACAGTAAACAAATCTGTTTATTGAATATCAAGAAAAGTGCATTTGTATAGCGTTATGATCGGGGGTTCAAGGCTCACCACGAGGGTAAGCACTCGAGTTCCTCCAGAACTCCCGGTCCTGAGGCCACAAGCATGGCTAACTCAGTCGCGCCAGCAGGTTGCTAATCAACCACGATCACCAATTGGTACCACCAATCCTGGCAGGTGTTTCACTACTTCATGTGGACAGCCGTACCAAAGGAGGGTCTCGTGCCCTCGAATGCGTACTCGATGTAACTTCAGTAATCAGGTGCAGCGCAGTGGAGCTGTCGTAGTATGCACCAGCTAACAGAGCCAATCAGTGGGTTAAAACTTCCTGGCTAACACTAAATGCAGACTACACTGGACCAATGGAGGAAAAGATACGATGTACTGGGTTAATTTGTAATTAAACAATTTATTACAAGCAAGGGTGAGGAAAAGCATTTGTGCACAATAATCGAAGTTTTAATTTACAAAAGCAATATGTGCAGGCAAGGGAAAGCACGATTATGAGGATTGTAGCAAAATAAAATAATTGTATGTACAAAAGAGAACATGTTGCCAGGAGCTAACCCATCCTATATTTACACAGGCTTATCTTAATACCTAACACGACAGGTGCCAGCCAAAATCATTCCCCGATGACGTTAGAGAGCAACAGAAAGATCAAAAGAACGAGGAGGTGTTGGTTGGTGCCTTTGAGTCTCCCTGTACGGTCAGATGGACCAATGGTTCCCAGTCGCTCTGAGGAGGGGGGAAGTGGAGCAGGAAAACTGAGGGTGTCTGTTGCGTGGTCGGAGGGGAGGTTACAAAATGAAAGGGGGGGGCAGTGAAAATGTGAGAGAGGAAGGTTGTGACTAAAAAAATAAAGCGTGTGAAAGATGGGGGTCAGGGGGTTGGAAACAAAGAAAAGAATGTGTAAGGATAGACTACAGTGAGTGTAAAGAGGTCTGTCTACGTGTAAATGCAAATGACTTAGTACTCCTCGTTCTGCGGCTCCATTGGCTCAGTTTCGTTTTTGTTCCATTCTGCTCGTCCGCTCACCCGTTGGACCCCAAGAACAAGAGAGACAGCCAGAGGACAAGTGCTTTTATAGAATCTTTTCCAGCAGGCAGCACTGAGAGTGGGGAACAGGTGGAAGTGCATGGGTGTTACTCAGACCCTCATTGGTGTAGGACCCATTACTCCGGTGCTAGCTCCACCACGCGATGGCTTTGGCAGTGGAAATGCCCTCATTTATCCCCAAAACTCTGCATTGGACGAAGCTTCCGAGGAAAACGTGGTCTGGAGCATCTGGTTGTGCTCTCTGGCCACGAAACATTAGGCCAGACACCCAATGAAGGGCCTAATTGAGAAGGAATGCTGGGGTTATCCACACAATGTTGAACTGAGCCGAGACGCACATTTTATTGCCCTGAGCTAGATGCCAAGAACGTCAGACCCAAGCACCTACCATGTTGGCATGTGCTTCCCCGTTCTCCTGCGGTCCAGAGTGAGGTGGTGAACATCGGTGTGATGGTGTTGGAGTATGGCAGCGGTGGTGTAGTGTAGCAGTTGTTATGGCAGTGTGGTCGAGGCGTCGTGGATGTGCGGTTAATGGCGATCGTTAGCGCAGCTTCAGTTGAGGTCCGATAGTGTGGGGGGAATTATCATGAAGGCGTTGGGGGTGGTCGGAGGAATGGTATGTTAGCATTGTGGTTTGAGTCCTAGTTCTAGTAAAGGTTGAAGCTGTTGAAGTGTCAGTTGGGGTATAATTGGCACCACAATTTGAAGAAAATGGTGTGTGCGTGCTATGAGCTGCAGGCGTGAAGGAGAGGCCGTTTATGTGCAGCAGTAAATAAATAGATAAAGGATGGAATAAAGACCTACCTGAAAGCTAGGTTCGGTTAACGGGTCCTTAAAACCATAAAAGTCCAACATTTCTTGAAGCTTGTACAATTTAATACTTAATTCTTAAATTTCAGGGAAACTGTTCAAAGTCAATAAATTCAGATTTTCCGTGTTATGGGTGAAGGGTGTTTCATTTCCTCGCACTAGTATTCTAAACGGACAAATGTGTCAAGAGGCCGCTTCCTAAAGGTTTTGTCTTCACCAGAAGAGAAGAATCAAGAGAGGAAGAAGAAGAAGAAGAAAAAACATACAACAACTTCCGATACTTCGCCCCACGTGCTTGATTAAGCCAATAGCGAGACCCGTCATAGTGTATTAACGAAATAATAGTGTATTTACGAAATTACAATACATTAATGGAATAATCTTTTAATAGTAACGTGGAACTTTTCGAAACTTTAAAGAAATGTCCGAAATATATTTTTAAAAGTTTCATGATAAACGCTCTCAAAAAAGGCAACCTTCCCAATGCGAGGATGTGTACAGGTGTTTAGTATTTAAAGGAGATTCCAGATCCTGTATATAAAGAGCGAGTCCTAGGTTTTGTCTTCACCAGAAGAAGAAGAAGAAGAAGGAAGAAGAGAAGAGAAGAAACAACAAACACAACAACTTAGGTTATTGCAAACTTCGCACAACAAGAAGAAAGAGAAAGAAACACACGCCGAGCTCCTTAAGAGCCACCGTTTGCTACGTGAGACGCAGCTATAAATGATATTTTATTGGAATTTCTATTTACCCTCAATTTACCTCTGGAATTTCTAGGATGTGCGTCCTTAAAAGGGGGGGGTTATTTAGCCCTTAAAAAATCCTTTAAAAAAGACATCTTCAAAAATAAGTGGGAACCCTGTGAAAAGCCCACGCAATCATTCTGTCCCCCATAAATCCACGAGCAATAGGGAAGGGCTATCTGAAAACAAATAACAAATAACTGTCGGGGGAGTGTTGGTTTCGCAGAAACGCAACATAGTATCACTAATATTTGTGTGTCCGACTTTGCTTTCTTTGCGTACATCACTCTTTTACCCATGCCTCCTGTATACATTGAAGCAATCTTACAGGATATTATGACAAAATATCCTGAATACATTCCACAGTTCTCTGGTTAGTTGGGTTCTTCTTGTACCCTGCTCATGCGAAGCGAAAAAGTGGGGTTTTGAACAATTGGTTCAACTTCTATTCGTCTGTCTGACTGTTCCATCCACAAACATCAGTTTATGATTCGAGGAACAATTTTGATTTATATTGAATGTTACATTTTGAACACTAATCAGAAAAATGAATCGTTGTAGTTTAACGTACGTTGGCTCTGATTCGTCCTTTTCACACATATGCAGCGAGGAGTGAGATTAATTATAGTTATTTCTCCAAAAAAATCAGAGTGGGTCCGGGTGCTGGCCGTATGTATGTTCATTTAACATTTGCTAAAACCAAAAAAAAAATCTCACAAACTTTACCTGAGCTGACTATAGACAAATTGGTATTGCTCGATTGCATCAGGACAGCAAGGTCTCACGGGGTGAGTCCCCACCTGGATGCTCCCCCTAGAAAGGCTTGAAAGGGACAGTTTTTTTGACGCCAATATTGTATATTATTTAAAAATCTGATCAGGAAAACCGCCATACGATCCAGGACCAACTCTCCACGGTTCATCTGGGACCATGCCTAATCTTGAAATTTGTGCTCCTTATGGTCGAATCTCCCTGGGAAAAAGGGGGGTCATGAGCCCCCTCCCCTAATCTCATCATTCACTAAAAACGTATTGTCTTCACAAAACTACATGACCGATATGGACTTAAATTTGGTATGATACATTCAGACGGTAAGGCCTTCACGGGGTTGTGCTCCCCATCGGATATCCGCCCTAGAAGAGGGCCTGAAAAGGGGATTTCGCCTCAAATTTCATGGTAAGGTAAAAAATGGTTTTGAGAAACTAAAAAGGCCAGAATACGACCAAACTCTTTGTGAAACATAGGACCATGACGATTAAATTTAATGCCTCCCCCATGACTGTACCACTTCAGGAAGGGGGCCATATGCCCCTTCCCCCATCCCTCATTATCTCACCCCGCCTTTTGGGCTAAAATAACCGTCATTACCCCCACGGGGGCTTTTTTAGCTGTTTTCTTATCTAGCAGTCAAAATTGAAATCATCCAAACAGGAATCTTACTGTTTTTAAGAACGTATATAAGGACACACACAGGCACGAATTAACTAATGTAACCTGGTTATATAAAGTGTGCTAAAAGCCACTGTGCCAACAGCGGTTCACTTATGCGGAAATCAATTTTGCTTCTATTGACCTTTACAATCTTTTTTATTTCAGTTCAATTATATTAACTTGACACAAGGAACACAAAATCGCTCTTATCGCTCGGCTTTCCAAAAACCTCCAATTTAGCAGTACTCGACATGTTAAATAGTGTGGTGTATTTATAGATTGCATCAACGACAACTAAGTTGATTTTTTTGATTTTGTTTTTTCATCCGATCGATAAAACAATCGATTTTGATTTCTAATTAATTATATACTTGAACACTGCGTGCGGGTAAGGTGTTTGTTATGAACTCTCTCGTTCTTCTTGGTTTCAGAATCATCCCATATGGCCACGATGGGACTAAAGTCTGGACTCTGGTGTTAGCCATTTTCTAAACTCTTGGAGCCACATTAGCTGTTAACACTTGTCATCCAAAATATTGTTTTAAATGTATTGGAAGGTCATGCTGGATGTACATCTACCAAAGTTGAGTTACATTTCTGCATTCAGTCCTTTTCACCTTAATTCTACATTTTCACCACTCGCTTAAACAGATGATGCTTAAAAACTCTAGCCATGTTATAATCTTATTATTACAACTAGCAGCAGAGTACCCGCCCTACGGCATCTTGTTTCAAGCATGCAACACGTTCTTCTTGACGCAGAACCTTTATTTGGCAGATTCTGTATCAGGGATTGCTATATTAATATAATATAATATATAATATGCTATATAATATGCTAGTGTGATTGCCACTATAATATAATAAATGGTTTACCTTCGTAGTTTGTGCTTCAACAAAACACCACGTAAGCTATTTTCTGCACGCTTAGATGGATATTCATCCAAGTTGCGCTGTTTTGGCTATTAATCTTGGTGGAAAATTAATCCTCTAGATGAACTATTCCATCAGAAACTGCTGGGTTTCTGCCAGTATTGCTTGCTTTTTTTTGTTTTTTTTTTTTTTTTTCTTACTTCTCTTTTGTTAGCGTCCATTGATTTTAAAGTTTTCCCACACCAAAACGCTGAAATGCAACTCCAGTGCAGAGCCTTCCGCATGGTTTCACAGCAGCTATAAACATTGCGTCGTCACGTTCTGCATATCTTTGGCTATGAAACTGGTTCTTACTTCCAAAAATTTCAAACTTGATTCATCGAATCAGAGTCCGCAATTCCATCGTTCAGTCGTCCAATCTTGGTATTAACTTGAAAAATTTCATATTTTTCACCTTATTCTGTGGTCTCAGCAGTGAGTTTCTTTGCTGCAACTGTCATGGAGATATGCTGCAATCAGACGTCTGTGTAAAGTGGCCAGACAAGATGTTAATGTTCAGGCCTGCTCTCATTTCATTTGTCAGCTTATTTATTTATTATTTATTCCTGGTATAGCTATGGACTGTTTGGCTGCATTAATTTTTGGGGGCGGCATCGTGTTGCCGCTATGCAATGCCTCGTGACCAGCAAGCTTGGTACTCATTGTGCTGACCTCCAAGGATGATCAGGTTGAGTCAACCACCTGGTGTTCCCATCAATGTCGACTTCACCGAACTTCCCTATGCCACAAAATAGAACTGAATACGAATTGTATTTTGGTTAGGATAGCTCAGAGCTGTATTCAGCCCGACTGTAAAATAGTCATCCTTCTGGAGGGCCTGGTGTTACGGCAATGGATACATTGTCAATCTGCTTGTGGATGTTAAAGATGCTGGGCCGTTGCACTTTGAATAATCTGCCTTGACTTGGTGGAGGCCGTTTCACTGTGATGAGCTGCGCGTAGCAAGCTATTCCCATGGAAATTGTTTGGAGGCACCAGTTCTGTTAGATGATTTTGTGCGTTCGTGCCTATGAAGACGTTATTCCATTGTTAGGAAGGGGTTATTGGCTTATATTTTGATGAGGTCATGTGAGATGTGTATATAGATGTCATTGTAATCTCTTGTTTAGGTTTTGGTTGGGTTTTCATTAAACAGGTGTCCCGTAGCAATTGTAAGTTGTGTGAAAAATAATAATATGGGGATGTCTTAAAAAAATAATTTTAATTAATGAAACTGGAAGTGTAGTGTTCACTGAAAAGGCGAACTTCATTCGGAACCGAGGGCCTGTGTATTGATTTGTGTGCTGGTGGATTCCTGTGTTGGTAAGATAAGAGAGTGAATACAAATTTCTGTTGGTGCGTGCAGTTTCTTTTTGTCCTCCAATCTTTTTCTTTGTCTTATGGAGGGAGTGTGAATCTGCAATAGTTTTGGTATGGTTCACTTAGCTGCACCTGGATGGTTTGAGGGTAGAGGAGTTGCAGCCAAACAGAACCTAAACAGGTTTCCTAATGATTCAATCTTTTTGTCCATTTGGGTTCTCCCTTTATACTCCAGTTGCTGTGTTGCTCAGTTATTTGATTCTTGAAAGTATTGTACTTCTTCTTCTTCTTGTTCTGTCAGCTTTGGCTGACCGGGTAGCTTATCATTTTGTTGGGTGCAACTATGCCGCTGTGCTGTGCCCCTATACCAGTAAACTGGTACTCATTTTGCTGACCTAGATCTCCTCTCTTTTT
>CM068955.1:30327490-30355497 GCA_035128595.1 Eptatretus atami
GGTACAGCCCAAAGTACCCCGTGGGGGTCCTCACCCCCTCTCGTTAAAACTCAAGGTGGGGAACCCGATCAAAGCAAGGGAGGACATTTTTCCATTTATGATGACCAATCGTCTGATGCCCCACGTGGAGATCGGTTTCTGAGGTTTGGTACATGGAATGTAGGGACAATGACAGGGAGATCAGGAGAAGTGGTTGAAACATTGGTCAGAAGAAGAGTGGACATATGTTGTGTGCAGGAGAACACGATGGAAGGGAAGTGGTGTGAGAATGGTGAAGGGTAGGCAGGGGCAGAAGTATAAGTTTATGTCGCAAGGGTGCCTGGAAGGCGTGCATGGCGTTGGTGTCATGTTTTCTGAAGAGTTTGTAGACAGTGTAGTGAGTGTGACGAGTGAGTGAAAGGTTGATGATGGTGAGAATCGTGATCGGAAAGCTCTTTGCGTGAAACGTCATCTCGGATATGCCCCGCAGGTCGGTCGAAGGATGAAGAGAAGAACATGTTCTGGTGTCGATAGAGAAGTTGATGGAAAATGTGAAAGATTATGAAATTGTTGTGGGAGGAGGAGACTTGAATGGACATGTGGGAAGGAGTACTGGGGTTTGAGGGAGTCCATGGGGTTATGGATATGGTGTGAGAAATGGAGAAGGTGAAAGGATCTTGGAGTTTGCTGATGGAGCTGAATTGTTGATTTGTAATACTCAATTCCAGAAAGCGGATAATAAGCTTATACATACACGTCAGGTGGGTCGACGACAACCATTGACTACCTGATGGTGCGTAGGCCGATAGGGAAACCTCCGGGACACAAAGGTGATCCCAGTGGAGGAGTCTGTTTCACAGCACCACCTGGTTGTCTGCGATTAAGGGTGAAAAGTGCGAGGAGAATTCAGCGGGTGAAGTACCAACTGAGGATGAAGGTGTGGAGGTTGAAAGAGGCGACAGTGAAGGAGGCATTAAGAGAGAGGCTGAGTATGGTTGAGGATGATGTGGTTGAGCTTGAAATTGGTTGGATGTCAATTAAAGATAGTCTATTGGGAGCCGTTGGTGAGGTATGTGGATGGACAAAAGGACCACCGAGGCACTCGGAAACATGGTGGTGGGTGATGAAGTTGGAAAGACGATTGAAGAGAAGAGGAAGAAGTTCAAGGAATGGCAAAAGTTACGGTGGTAGAAGAGGCAGCGCATGAAAGTTATAAGGTAGCCAAGAAGGCTGCAAAGAAAGAGGTTGCAAAGGCGCAGGAGGCCTATAGGAAAATGTTTGGAGAACGCTTGGATTCGGAAGAGGGTCAGAGAGCGGTATTCAGGATTGCAAAGCAGATAACGAGAGAGAGATTTGATGTGACGGGGGTGAGTTGCTTGAAGGATGAAGTGGGACAAATCGTTGTGGACTCAGATGGAGTTAAAGGAAGATGGAAGAGATATATGGAAAGGCTGTTTAATGTAGAAAATGAATGGGACAGCAACATCGAGAGTAACCCAGTTTAGGACCAGCAGAGAAGATAACTGAGAAGGAAGTTGAGGAAGCTATAAGAGCAATGAGAGAGAAAAGCAGGAGGGCCGACGGAGTTGTGGGAGATATGGTGAAGCAGCGGGAAGTTGGGGTGTGAAGAGAATGACAGAGATCTGTAATCTGGTGGTGAAAGAAGGCCGCATTCCAGTGGATTGGGAACCGAGTACCCTCGTCCCTCTGTACAAGGGGAAAGGTGACCCTCTGGACTGTGGCTCCTATAGAGCAATAAAGTTATTGGAGTAGGAATGAAGGAATTGGAAAGGGTGTTGGAGAAGAGGATAAGGAAGAAGGTAAAGATTGACAAATGCAGTTTGGATTTATGCCAGGAAGAGGAAGACAGATGGTTTGATTTTATTGTGAGGAGAAGTACATGGAGAAGAGGAAGAAGTTGTTTTTTGGGTTTGTTGATCTGGAGAAAAGCATTTGATAGGGTTCCACACGAAGTAATGACATGGGCATTGAGGAAGTTAGGAGTGGAGGAATGGTTGATCAGAGTAGTGATGGCAATGTACGAGAGAGCGCGCACAGCTGTAAGGACGAAGGATGGGAACAGTGGTGAGTTTGAGGTGAAGGTGGGAGTGCACCAGGGGTCGGTACTAAGTCCACTTCTATTTGTAGTTGTGATGGAGGTGCTGGCTCGGAGGTAAAGGAGGGTTACCGTGGGAGCTGCTGTATGCAGATGATCTGGTGTGATTGCAGAGAGTATGGATGGACTGAAGGAAAGATGAACAGTGGAAGGAATGTAAGAGGCAAAAGGTTTGAAGGTGAATATCGGAAAGACGAAGGTGATGGCAAGTGGTAAAGCATGTGGTAGGTGGAAAGGACTGGGAAGAGGCCGTGTGCTGTGTGCAGGAAGGGTGTCGGAGTGAACTCCATTCAGTGTACAATGTGTGCTGAATGGGTTCATCGAAAATGTAGTGGTGTGAGGGGGTCATTAACCAGTGTGGCAGCTACATTCAAGTGTAAGGTGTGCATAGAGGGAGCTGCAGATGAAGGAATTGTTGAGTTGGATCTTGGAGATGGTGTGAAGCTGGAAGTGTGAAAACATTTTTCTATCTGGAGACATGCTGAATGGAGAAGGTGGATCAGGCTCTTCGACGGTTGCTAGAGTGAGATGTGCATGGAAGAAGTTTCGGGAACTGAGTGGCATGCTGAGAAGAGGGGAGTGTCGTTGAAGCTGAAGGAAGGTATATGCTACATGTGTGAGGAGTACGATGATTTATGGGAGTGAGACATGGGTAATGAACATAGAGCAGCAACAAAGGCTGGAAAGGGTAGAAATGCAATGGTTCGGTGGATGTGTGGAGTATCGTTGAGAGAGATGGAAGACAAATGATGACTTGCAGAAGATGATGGGAATAGAGTCTGTGATGGAGTTGTGAAGAGAAACAGGTTGAGATGGTTGGGTCATGTGTGAGGAAGGATGAAAGTGACTGGGGAGAGGAGTGTTGGAAATGAGTGTAGTAGGAAGGTGAGGACGGGGAAGACCGAGAAAAACTTGGCTAAAGGTGGTGGAGGAAGAAATGTGGGCAAGGGATTAAGAAGGGAGATGCAGAAAATAGGGTAAAGTGGAGAAGATGTCATGGGGCCCCAAGGCTAACCCCTGCTTTAGCAGGGAAATGGCCTTTAAGGGGGTGTCTGTGTGTGTGTGTGTGTGTGTGTGTGTGTGTGTGTGTGTGTGTGTGGTACTGTACATGTCGTCATCGTGTGTGCCAATATCGGGCACTGAACTAGCTTTTTACGGAGCGAGCCGAGCACTCGCCTGCTACCTACGATCAATTGTCATTACTAGTTGCTTACATTATTCGTGCAGATAGAATTTCGAAAGACGACAAAACTGAAACCCCTTTTAACTCTCTATATCAACCAAATTCTCTATCGTATGAAATTTTTTTACCATAGTTTGTAAAGATCGAGTGTATGATGTATGCCGTGAATCATCGTGTGTCAATGATGTGTACATCATTTATGAATACGTAATGGGCCATACGTATTTTTGAACATGTTAAATATATTTATATATATATAATTTATTGATTTTTTAAAAGTGATATTCCGAATGAGCCCACCGATATATCGGTATCGGAAAAAAAAATATTGATACCGACGTAGCCTAGTTGTCACACATGAGTTCTTAGTGATGTACGAGTTTTTCAAATTTCCGTTTTGCACCATGAGCAAGCGATCTTGACAGCATCTCAAAGCAGGAGCAAGTTATTCTTGCTGAAAACTTGTGAATGTTAATTTACCTCCACACTTTGTCTGTCCTGTCTCAGCAACCAAAATCTCAGTTTCCAATAATAAAGTGCAGTCTTCGGTGTTACAATACCTCCACTTCACTTTACCTTCAATTGTGTCAAGATACTGCACACCCGTGATTTCACAGGTTTCCGCTACTTTAGAATTGTTTCTTTATGCCGCCGCTGATGAAGTCGCCAGAGGCATTATGTTTTCGGGGTTGTCCGTCCGTGAGTGATAGGTTTTCGTTACCGCGATAACTTAAGAACGGCTGAAGGGATCTAAGTCAAACTTAGTACAAGTATGTATAATTAGGCAAAGATTAATTGTTTGGATTATGGGGTCAATAGGTCAAAGGTCAGAGGTCATGTGAGGTTGCAATTCAAGTATATATTATGATGCAACGATGAACCGATTACATTTAGACATCAAGAGGTCAAAGGCCAAAAGTGATGTCAGGTTAAAATGCGACACTTGAGAACAGCTGAAGGGATTTAAATCAAACTCTGGACAAGTACTATAATGATGTAATAATGTGGGCGGAGGCATATCGGTCGAAGTCAAAGAGTGCCGCCACAGTTCTTCCTGCACTCCCAATTTTCAAAATTTCCGAGCTGTATCTCGGAGCCAGCGAGGACTTTCGGAATGAAATTTTGCATCAATAATGGGAACAAAAAGTAGGTGGGGTTGACTTTTTGACCATGACCTAATTAAGGTCATGACCTAACATTTTAATATTTTTCACCATAACTTGACTAAGGCTTGTCTGATTGGAACGAAATTGCCCTCGAGATAGCCAAGAGCAAGGCGCATTTACCCTTAATTTACCCCATACCCCTCCGGGTTAAAGGTCAAGGTAAATTGGCGGTCTGAAAAAAAAACGTGTTTTTTGTCATTGCTCAATTTTGCCAATGCGGAACCTCAAAGACCACTTTGCTTTCCAAGATGTTGCATCATTATAGTGCACCTGCCCTGAACTTTGTGCACCTGATATTTGTGATTCATGTCCTTGACTTACTTTTTGAGGATTGTGACCCAATTAACAAAAATTTCCTTTTTGATCACAACTTGAATAATTTTCCTCCAATTTTCATGTTGAGTGTTAAGGAAAGATTGTTGATGGGGACACATTTTCTTAACTTACACCCTGACCCTAAATGTGAAGGTCAAGGTCATATGGTGGTCGAGTGGTGGGCTTGGGATCCTAGGGTCCTGAGTTCACATCCTGCTTGGCTGTTGAATTAATACCAGGTGGGGTTGACTCAGCGCTGTCATACTTCCGAGGTCGGCAAAATGAGTGTAGCTTGCTGGTATCCTGCGTTGGAGTGGCGACCTGTCCAGGATTGTGCCCGATAGAGCCCAGGACACTGCTTACGCAGCACCAACGCTCTGCACAGAGTATGGTCTGAATTGATGGATGGATATGGTGGTCCAAAAAAAAAAACATGGCCATCATTGGATCGTGGGCCAAGTTTAAGTCACAGGCGATCAGCAAGGTAAGCCGGGGGAGGCCATACCCTTGGCGATCGCAGATATCTAGTTGTGTGTGTTGATACATTATGAAACCCTTTCTAGCTGTTAAAATATGCTTCTGAAAATACAACCCTGAGATTTCTCTGCCACCCTTATGTGAAGCTTTAGCTTTGCTTGACACTGCAAAGGGAAACTTCTTACCACATTTGTAAGAAGACAGACATTGCGTGCATGCAAAACTAGGAGTGTTGCGAACCGTGACATTGTGAATGCCACTTACCATAATGGCATTCACTATATCGTTGCTGTTGTTTTTCAGAGCCCGTACGGCCTTGGCTCGTGATACATTTGCTTGAGACATAACCAGCTCAATGTCCTTGGCCTCCACTCCGCTCTCATCCACCTGGGGGTAATAGTGAACAAATGAAGATGTGAGCTATGGTTGGAAGGTACACATGCTTTCCTCTCCTCAAAAGTCAAAGATGCACATCCACAACAACCTGCAAGTGGATAGTTGTCAACTTACTGTCCAACAATGATGTTCATGTACAGGCTAAAGGTTCACCGTAGTGAAAGATATGATAGGGGTAATTAACATGAAAATGTGCAGATAGGATGGATGAAAGCAATGCATCAAACAAATCCCTGGTCAACAGTTAAAACCTGCGACTCTAGGACAATACTTCACCAAAAGGATAACTTGCATCCTTAAAATGAGGGCAAAACACGAATGCTAACCAACTTAATCTGCTTTCACAGCAAACGGTGCAACCCCCATCACCTCTTCTTCTTCTTCACTCTCTTCAGGCAAAGCCTGTGGTTGTACGCGCTCCCCGAGGCCAGTGCTTCCAGGTTCTCCTGGAACCTTGAACTTCTCGGCAGCCGCCATCTGGGCTTGTTGGGAAAGGTCTTCGATCTGTGCAAGGAGCGAAACGGAGGGGAAAAATACAACAACACAAGTTAAAATGAATACCCACAACTCAACCACAACCCCTGACAAGAATATTGTTTTGTACTACTTGTACTCTTCACCTGACCAAGAGAAAGCCTGGGTACTATGCCGATAATCGGAGTCAATTATGTGTGCAACAAATCACCAGAGGTACGCCAAAACCCCCAATCCCTGCAAAATACATTTTTTGACTGGATCCCAAACGTCCCTTATCCCATCTATGTTTGGGCCATTGGTAAATAGACAAAAGACATGAGCTTGCGTGGCTGAATTCATTTTTCCTGATAGGCAGGTGTGCAATTCAAATACGATACAGTCGATCGCCCACAGAACCGCAACACAAAGCAATCATCATTTGGGAGGATGTATAAAGAGGTTCTAGTGTATAAATTGATCTTCCTGCTGCGACACAACATAAAGGCCCACACCACAGCTCTGCACCCTTTCCCATCTCTGTTGTGCTTCGTCTACATTAATTCCACCTTCCATTGGACCCATCAACACCATTTGCTTCCATCTAGTTATTGGTCGATCCACTGGCCTTCTACTGTTCATCCTGCTTTGGTATATTATTTTTGTTCCTCGTGCATCCTTTCGATATGGTCGAATGCTGGAATATAATTGAGATTTATTTTACATTCTAATTACCATTTTTGGCTGGCTTTTTACATCAGATTACAGATGCATAACAAAACCACGAGCAGAACCCAAATACTGCTGCAAATGCTGCAATGCAACAAACAGCCACGTATAGTGGCGGATTTATCAGGTGTATTGTAATTCACAAGTCCAACATCAGTCATCAGTCATCAAAGCCTGGTCCATCGAAGCATTACTCACCTTTGCCTCGCCGAACACGATATATGTGTCCGAAGCAGGACTCTTGTACACGTCAGGCTTCGTGATTACGAACAGGATGTTTTTTGACTTGCGGATGGTCACTCGCGTCACTCCAGGTACTTGTCTGAGACCGAGCTTGGACATTGCCTGGAAGAGAGCCCGGACACAAGCTCCAACTTAACTTTTTTTTTTACTGCAGGTCCATTAATGTGCATCTGCATAGACCGAATGATCTTGAGCCCAACTAATTGGTACTCCATATAATCACGCAATAAAAAGGACAAAATTTAACAAAATTTATCAAATATATTCTGTACTCTGCATGAAAACACATGGCCCCAAACTGCTACACAAACCGAATATGGTCAAAGCAAGAGGGACATACAATGGTGATTCAAAATACCATCAACAGGGCAAACAATTGGTCATTTAATAGGAAATTAATTTGTAAAATAGGGTTCAAATACTTAAGGAAAAGAGGTTCGGTTCGGATTGGCCTGTTCCGTATTTTCATTCGAAACGTTCTCGTCAACATTTCCTCAAGAACATTTGTGGAAGCATTTGTCCATTATTTACTAAGCTTGTAATTTTGCATTAAAGTACAATGATGACTACAACAATTTTTTTGGTTTTTAATCCCATGTGTGATTTATGTGCAAGCATTTATTTTCCGGCCTTCCATCCTGAGAGTTCTCTTCTGTATCCATCTTGTCCACCCCATGCATCCTCTCCTGCCCCCCATTCCTCCCCACACCCATTGTTTGGCTACCTCCCTCCGTCGTTGCCTTCAGCTCTGCTGTTGGTGTTTCCCCCCTCTCTCTGCTGTTCCTTTTGTCCTGTTGCGTCTTGATCCATTCATTGCACAGACGGACGGAGCCGATTACAGTATCCCCTTGCATTTTTCGAAAAGCATGAGGACAATAAAAATGTAGCAAATGCTTAGCTCGCTAATTTACAAGCCAACCAGAGTTACTGCTGCATGAACATAAACGACAACCACCATCATCCACCTCTCAAATGCAGCACGCACTTGTGGCTTGCTGATGAAGACACGACATTAGATTCCTCAGTCATTGATCGAGTTATAATTTGGCTGAAGGTAGCTGTATTAAGGATTTTGATTTCAACACTTAATTTGCATCGTTATCCATTCCTGTGTTAGAACACCTAAATACCTACCTTCTCCCCACATCAATCCTGCCTTCTGCAAGGCCAGGAAGTGTTCTTGCTGGATACTTTCCCATATTATTCCAGTGCCCAGGGCAATGTAACACAATAGATCGGTGATCTTCATGATTGTTTTGGAGGCGGGGGGCACTTTTGCCGATAAGACCTTCACTCTTTCATTCCTCTTTTTCCCCACCTTTGGAACAAACTCCCACACACTCTTTAACCACACTTTTCCATCCAGGTCTTCAAAACAGCTGTTCACCACCATCTCTTATCTTCCCCCATCCAAAACCACGATCTTTTCAACACCCGCTAATCCACCCTAAACCCACCTCCTTCAAATTCCCTGCTTGCCTTCCTGAAAGTCCCTGTCGTGTCCATCTTGTTTACCCTGTGTACCCCACTCCATCCCTCGTCCCTCACACAGATCTCTCATGTCTGTTCCACACTGTTTTTACCTTCCCTCTCCCACCCCTCTTGTCCCCTGCTCCCCTTGTTGTACATTCTGTGTGTTCGGTCTTATACGAGCCTCGGCAGTGAATACAAAAAAAAAAAAGACATCAGCGTGAGAGCCACACCGCCTGCAGGACTCCATAATGGCTGCTTTTAGACCCCGCCTCCACATACTGTTCTCGTTGTGGTTGTAACTGGGCTGCAAGCGTAATTGTTTGTATACTGCAACCATATCCTGATGTAGTAATGTTACTTTTATGCTTCGCGTTGCAATACTCATTTGAAACCATCGGATCAATTTGATAGAATTTATGGCAGATTATGATGGGGTGTTTTCACATTTGTGTATCATCGGCCGCATGTCAGGGGCCGCACTTTAGGCCACCAGTGGCTCGTGGGCCATGCAATGAGGAACAGGGCGATAGATGGTCAGGCAAGGGTGTGCACCTCATGCAGCGCACACTATGAATGCAGCAGCCTCAAAAAATGGAGCACGGCTCAGCATAGCCCAAGTGAACCTTGGATTCAACAATCACTCCCTCTCATAATGACCGACTCAGCGAGATTGCCATCTTGCATCAGCACAATGTACAGTCAGCTGTCTGTACAGGCCTCGATCCAACTGACCCAAGCACTTTGCCACATGACTCGCACTTTAAAAATAAAGTGTTCAACCATTCAGATAGCTTGATCATCAGCTCAACCAAGCACAAGGCAATCAGTGGCATTGCCCATTATATCTGCATCTACCTCACTGCATCAAGAGGTGCCGTTGGTGCTTTTGTCAAAACACATCTTGATATTGGGTGCTTTCATTGGGATTCTTCGTTCCCACTATGCTTGCCCAGGCAGCTCTTAAGTCCTCAACCTTTTTTTTCCTCACATCCAAACTCTGGTAATTTGGGAGCAAGAAAAAAGCTTCGAGATTCAAACCCCCTTTTCAAACTTACAATTTTCTTAAGGTGCCTTTTAAGGACATCCATAATATCCCATGAGAGTCTAGTGCCTCATCCCCCACTTTCACCCACACAAGTGAGATGGCCCTGGTTGGATACTTTCTCAACTCATCTCCTTGAGTGGAAGTTTGTTTGAACATCATAATCTTCATGCTCCTAATCCTCCATCATCACGCTCCAAGCCCCCTGCGTTTAATGTTGTCACTCTCCTGAGATTGAAGAGTTAGTTGCTCACACTACGGGCAGAAGAGATACTGCAGGATGAACCGGCATGAAGTTCAAGGAATAAAAAGGTGTTCAGTTGCATCTATGGTGCCATTATCCAAGGGCATGGCATTGTTGTGATGCAATGTTGAGATAATACACGTACAAGCGAATTAAGGTCCATAATAGGAAAGGTGAGGAAGTGCCAAAATCAAGCTGATGCAATGATAAACACAAGGCCCTCCTTGGGAACAGGCCTGCAACTCTCATCATGTGCACAGTTATGCAATCATAATTCCACGCAGTCCTGTGACTAAATAGGAGGTCAACTTTGCTCCTGACTTGGACCGCTTCAGAGGTGTTATACCTCTTGGGAATGCAATACTTTGCGGCGTGAACTTTTGGAAACCGAACTTGTCTGGGGCGAATTAGCATGATGCTATTGTATCGTCAGTAGAAACAAAATAAAATAACCTTCAGGGAATGTTCGTCTGCCAGCCACGCCTAATCTGGTTTTGGCGGTGTGATACCAAATAAATACTGTGGTTGGCACTTAATGCTCTCTGAGTAACTTAGAACAAGCATCAACGTGCCATCGATCAAAAGGCAGCCTAAAATCCTGCTAACTGAATTAGAACCAACAACAAAGTTTGGTGGTTCAACTTCTTAATGCAACTCGGGGCCACGGAACGAGATCTTCCCATACCTTCCGTGCCTTCTTCTCACTACGGCTCTGTTTCGCTTTGCTCACCATCTCTTCATTGAGGTCAGCTGCAGCAGCCAGCTGCAAGCAAGCCCCAGCACACAAAACATGTCTCCAAAATGTCATAAACCATGCTACAGAAACTACAGCCAAAATTAAACTGAAGAACAGCTAATTATGCAGACCACCATCAGTCATTGGGCTTGAACTAATTATATTAAACATTCATGCTTGAAAGCTACGAAACACAGAGATCTTCAAGAAATTGAATTAAATATGCACTTGGAAAAAATTGTGTTGGCATGCTCGAGTATTTACAAGTAATAACAAAACTCATGCGAAAGGGAACGTAGGGATGGTACGGCATTTGTCGCCACAGCCTCACCCCCACCAGGCTGATTGACAGGTGTTGTGCCACCCACCACTCTTTCTCCTTGCTATTCCTATGCGTAGTTATGCAGTTATGCCTACGTTTCGTAGAATCCTTTCAAGTTATGAAAATTTTGAATAGTCATGGACCTTTCCACTATAAAACGCAGTAGCTTTGTGTTTAAACCAAGTCCTGAGCTGAAACCAATTTTGAGTTAAACTGCCTGAAAAGAAGAAGAAAAAGAAGGATAAAAAGAAAGATAAAAAATATATAATAATAATGACAAACAAGCTGTTAGTTTTGGAGCTAACAATTGGCTGGGTCAGTTTTGGAGCTCAGCATTGCTGTCCAGAAGTTTAATGGATGTTATTGGATGTGAAATCCACAGATTACTGGTACCAACATGCTGTCTATTAAAATGTTGATAAGTTTGTATATTGGAAGATTTTTATTTTTTTTTGAGGATGTGCGTTGTATTAAACCTATGGCGTGGCCGTGCAATCCCTCCATGGGAAGTCGAGTGACTTCCTAATACCCGAGCACAAAGCTCATGATGCTGGAACCCCAAGTTCAAATCCCAGAAGCAAAAATAATTTTGCTCTGATGAAGGCCCAACACTCAAAACATCAGCCGCACCTCATTCCCTACAGCAGTAAACATACTCCTATGAACTTTTAGTTCATTTAATCCTTTTAAAAAAAAATTTATTTATTTATTTTTTCCGACAAGTTTTGTGACCTTAAGTAATAATGGTATAATATCAAACTCAAGTGAAAAAATCATGTATATGTGGAAGAACAATGGATGGTTCTGTTTGTTTCTCTTGCGTCCTAAGCTCTTTCACGAGACTCGACTTTGCATCCAAAAATAAAAATATACATATGCATGTGCATACTTGGGCTTGCTGCAACTGTCCTGACTCCGTATGCTCCTCAAGTTCTGGAATGGAGTCATCACTGTCTGATTCTGTGCCAGAGCCTGCACAAATAGAAGAAGGGACAGTGTGACTCGATACAATTTCATCCACAAAAAAAACGCTCCCCGACAGAACATACATCAACGCCAATGCAAATCAAAAGAGCCTCAAATAAAACATGCAAAATAACCCCAAGAATCGTGGAGAAAAAGAACTTATCAAGGCCATGCATTCAAACAGAATACCAGATGCGTTGACTATCACACAAACAACCACTCTCACAAGTGCAACACCACTGGGAAGAATAAATAATGTTAGGTCAGTGCAACAATCACTGAAGCAACAGAAAAAAACAATTATGAGGAGAGCGTTATAGGTGAGAAAGAGATAAAGAGGGAACACAACTCTCCAAACCTGCACTTTGGATCATTAATTGCGCACAAAGCTTGTGAATCAAAGTAGACTCGGTGGTGGTGTAATGGTCAAAGCATCAGCTACGAGTCTGGGAGGTCAGCAGTTCAAAGCCCGGCCTAGTCATACGAAAGACTTATTAAAAAAATGGTACATGCTGCTTCCTTGCTCGATGATCAACTGCATAACTTGCTGCATAACTTGCTTCCTTGCTCCATGGGGAGGAGGAAATTCCTCCTTAGGAAATACCCGCTGGGTGTGGTGAGAAAAGCGGCGCCACTGATGTGATGTCGCTGGTACCCAGAGTAGCCCGAGAAGTGATGGCACTTCCCCCAAGCTCAGCAGCTGTGTTTGTCTCGTCTAACAGCCTTGTGTTGTGTCACATATGTTCGTCTGCATGTCCATGTGTGTCGTTGGTTGTCATCTTCATATGCAGGTTTCAGAAGGTGGAACGGAGCCCTCCCAGGTCTCAAATTATCCACCTCCGTGTGTGCATACATACATGTGTGCATGCGAGTTCCTGTTGTTGGCTGCTGGCTCCACAATTGGGTAGGTTTCAGGAAGTGGAAACAGAGAACAGAGACCTACAAGGTTTCAAAGTGCATGTGTGCGACAGCTCCACTACACGCCTTTGGTTAAAAATTTTTTTTATATATTGTGACCAAGTACATGAGGTCATTGAAACAGAAATTCAGAAGCAAATTACTACATAAAGTGCCAATGCGGTTTTGATTTAATAGTAAATTTACTCTGCCATTACAATTTCGGAATTACACTGGTCAAATGTGCCAAGGAGGAGTGCTCCTGAAAGTAGGTAACATTGATCAAGGGAGTGCAGCTACGTTGCTGAGCATGGAGTGAAAATTGACTCCCCTCCCCTCCACCACCACCACCACCACCACCTCTGTAATTTCCATCTCCTTCCTGCATGATCAGTGGTTCAGCAAAGGCTGCACACCATGCAAAGAAAATAAATCAAGATGCCAAAGGCCCCAAACTCTCAGTGAATGGAATAACTGTGACAAATCATTCAGGCCATCCACAGAAAATGTTGTGGGAGGAGATGAATCAATGGAAGATGAAACAGGTTCTGTGCCGAGTATGTTGTCTGTCGAAGAATTGTGCAACAGCATGAATCGTTTTAACTTCATTTGAAGATCAAACAAACTTTAGGAATTGGTAAAACAATTCTGTTCACAGTTACAGATGATTTGGATGCGTTTGGTATCGTTTGTCCGCCTCAGCTTTATAAACAGTTAAGGTACTGGTTGCAGAACCTTCTCAACAAATTTGGGTTTTGAAGAACTCTGTCTTATCACCTCACAAACTGGCTTGTGTATTTTAAATGTCTTTCTGGATTTTGAACAGGAATGGCTATTTAGTAGACTATGCATCAACATCTCAGGGCTTCTGGTGAAGCTTCTGCCTCAGCGGCTTCAAAACCTATGTAAATAAAAATAAAAAAGACACACAAGTTCACACAAACTGAGGAGCCCAAACTATTGGGCTAAGCACCTATTTTGTTGTGTACAAAGTCGAAACTTGTGGAAGTGCTGGAATTCAGGATGATTAATTAATACAGGATAAAACAGAATTGAACAGACAGAATACAGTGGAAAGTGGGGAAACACCTATGGAAGGATAGAGGGGACACTTTGAGGAAGAATGAGAGAAAGGAGATGGGGAGGAAGGCACAATGGGTGAATAAGCTCAGAGAAAGCAAGAAGAGGACGGAAAAGCGAGGAAAGGAAAACAGAGGATGAAATAGCAATGGAACAAGTAATAGAAAGGTGGGTGGAGGAAGAAAGGGGGAAAGCACAATAACCTGGAAAGGAAGAGGTGTGCTTGGGAAGGATTAATGAGGGTAGAAAAGATCATGCATATGGATGGGGATGACCCGAGAGTGGAGAACAGCTGTATTGAAGCCCTGAAGGGAAGGGTAGCATTGGACTGACCTCATGCGCCCTGGAGTAACCTGGCAGGAAAGGGGTGGGGGAGCAGAACACAGAAAGTGGAGAGAGTGCAAGACCAGAAAATAAGCAATAGAAGACAGCGGCCACTGACCTGACTGTGATGCAGGAGTATAACAGGTTAGATGTTAAGCTTCACTTGGGGGAGATTCCAATGATATTGAAGGCCTTTGTCTCCACAGCATCAACAAGTGAAAGGTGCGAGGCAGTGGCGCCAACCCAAAAGGGGGGAAGCAGTACTCCATCAAATTGTGGTTGAAGGCCTTGCATGTTATCAGATGTTCGGATTTGCCAAGGAAAGATGTGTCACAACGGAGGATGCCCAGTCAACAGCTGATGGTCAAGCCCAAAAGTTTGCGGGAATGAATTTCTTTTGGAAGTTTAAGGAAGTAGATGGAAGGGTTCACCAGACTCATTTTGGAGAGGAAAAATAAGTAGATGGGATTTGACTTCTGCTGAACGGCCAAAATGTACACAGATCACCTTAGAAGAATCCTCAATTACTTTGATCAACATAGCCTCAGAATCACATTTTGTTGACAGAATACTGCTTTAGAAGCTTAATTTGTTTCCCGGCCAGAATCCCCATGAAAATAACTTGTTTCTGGAATGAATGGATGGATGATGCTTGCTTGCAGAAGGGATGCTTCCTTGCTGGATGTTGATTGAACCTCAGAAGCCTTCTTAATTTCCAAAATAGATGCTACTTTTTAGGCGATTTTTGCTGCTATTGCAGCAGCAATGGTAACAGGGACTGATGCTGCAGGAGGCCTTTGAGCTACAAATAGTGAAGGAATCTATGAAGGCTTTTGTTATTTATCAAAGATCCTGACTCCTCCAGTTACCTTGGGTGCCACAGTCATCCCCTTCCGTCGGAAGTGCCTTGGTGCAAGTCACCCCTGTTATTATGGAAGACCTCGGATACCAACCAAGGTTGATCCCCACTTTGGGGGCACATTTTGTGCCTGGGTCGTAAATTCCTGTGAAGCTACTTTCGATGCAAGTATCATTGCTGCTGAAAGGGAATTTAGATGCTCTGAATTAAGCTGGATGCTCTGAATTAAGCTGGATGCTCTGAATTTATGGAAGACTCTTCTTTGCAAAGACGGACGACGCCCCTGGTTCCGCCATCACCGCCAGGGAAGACGCCCCCGCTTTCGCCACTGCGGCCGGGGGGAAGACGCCCCCGGTTCCGCAACCGCCGCCGAGGAAGACGCCCCCCGTTTCCGCCACCGCCGCCGGGGTAGACGCACTCGGTTCCACCCCCGCAGCTAGGGACGACGCCCTCGGTTCCACCACCGCAGCCAGGGATGACACCTTCAGTTCCACCACCACAGCCGGGGACAACACCCTCGGTTCCACACAGCAGCCTTACTTGTTTCTCGTCAGTACCGATCACCTTTGTTTTCAGAGAGCATACAGTAACAATGCATTTATCCTCTTGGCAGCAGGGTCGAACACTGCCTTCAAAAAGTATTTCTCAAGTCCTGAGACTGCTGCTGCACTGGTTGTTGGACATGTCATCTATTTCAGAAGCATAACTAAAATTCACTTAATTTCAAAATACAGTACCTGCATTGGTCATTGAAGATCAAATGTTGGGAAACAGTGAAGAAGATACAGTACATTCATTATCACCTGTATGGATTTCACCTCAATAATCTGTTCAAAATGACTGAATGAAGGTGATAAGTGTGACTAATTTAATAAGAAACAAAGCAAGAGGCTGTGAAATAATGGAATGAGAATGAGCAGTGATATGCGGAAGTGATGGCGATGACAAAATGAAGGTTACAGAGACCAATGAAGTGTGTGCATTTGATCATTAGAATTGAAACTTGCATGACAAAAGGGTAAAGTCCATGTTGGCAAGGCAGGGCCTAAAGGAAGCAGAAGTTGGAATTTGGCTCAAAAGCACAACAACAATAGAAACAAAGAAAATAAAAATAACAAGAGAAACAGGTGCATGAAGTAAAATGCAAAGGACATGAGGAACAATGAAAATCAAATCTCAAACCAGATAACAGCAAAGCTGAACAATACTACAGAACAAATTACTTGCAATGCACTGGGGTCGTAAGGAAAATTAGATCACACAAAGTATGTGAAAAACAAACAGAACAAGGTGCTGCTTAATGAAAGGAAAAACAGTAAATGCAAGATGTGCTGTACTCTTGCCATTAAAGCACGAAAGGTGTTCATGCAAGCTAGAAAAGTGCCAATGAAAGCATGATTCACCATCGCAGTGATGTGCCAGGTCTGTTGGCGGAATGATTACGGTATACCTGTGAAAGCCATTCGGCCAGCCGGCTTAGTGTGGGCGTGGAGTCCAAAACCGTGATTTCCGGCAAGCCTGCTGGCCAGCTGAGGCGGCACATCGTCCACAGAGGGCAGAGGAGAGAGCGAAGAGGTGTGTGGAGGGCAGCTGGGGCTAGAAAGAGTATCTAGTGTGGGCATGAGGGAAGAGGGGGGTGGAGGACTACAAGAAGAGGACTGCCAGTTTTCCTGGGCTGTCTGGCTGTCTGGCTTTGGGCCTTGCTTGTTTGCATGCACACATGATGGTGCAGGTGGCAAAGACTCTTTGAAAACTTCTGGGAAACGTGACACCTTTGTGAATTCACTGTCAGAATGTGACAATGTGGGAGTTTTAGCTTCAGTTTCTAACAAAGAATCAAAGTTTGTACAAGAAGAGGAGACTGATGAATATTGTGCACATTTCAAAACATGAAAGCAGCTTGGCATTTCATAATTTGGAGCAACTTCACTCAAAACCTCGTCATTCGCACACAAAGGGGCAAGTGTATTGTCTTCATTTCCATGCGTCTCTTTTGATGCTGCACGATCTCTCGGTTCAACAACTTTATAGCGTTTTTCCAGCATGCCCAATGACTGACTGATGGAAACTTTCTGCTCAAGAATATCAGCAACATGAGAAGGACCTCGACTAACATTATTTTCATGAGCTTTGGACTTGTTTTTCCTGCGCCCTCGCTTCCTTTTCTTGTGTGGTACTTTGTCATTGTTATTATTTATCGATGGCTCCAAACAAGCACTACTCTTCTCAGTTTCAGGGGATTCTCGAATCGACTCTTCACTAAACTCCAAAGCATCCATTTTCAAGTGTACATCATCTTCATCTTTCAAAACACTTGCTGCATGATCGCTCTCAAACTCCTGCTTTCTGTTTTTGATAACATCGGTACCAGTCAGACTACAACGGACATGAAAATCTACTTTCTTTTGCTTGCAGTTTGGTAACATCTTCAAATATGGATCACCATCTGAAAGATTTGAAAAATTTACTTGAGCAGCGTCGATGACGGTGTCTGAAAGATTTTTACCCTCTTCAACACCTCCACTTTCCTCAAAGTCAACTGTACGAGTTACCGATGTCAAATCAACCTGCTCAATTGCAGACAAGTGACAAGGACGGTTTTTTATCTTAAGTTCTTCAACGCTGTTAGTTGGAAGGAGGGGTACACAATAAGTGTGCATACTACTTTCAAACTCCTCTTCAGATTTACAGACATCTACAATATTTTCAGCGTTGACTTCGCAAGGACTACGTCCAAAGGTCTTCGCTTCATTTTCAGTCAATCCTTTAAATACCTCTGTGCATGGAGTTGTCACTCTGTCTTGTAAGCCTTCATTTACCTGGCAGGTTTTAGCGTTTGTAGATTTTGCTGCATTTATATCAAAGCAATCTCTGTCACTTCCAAAAGATGCATTATTCGTATGACGAATTTGAACATAATTCCCCCCCGCATCTTGAGATTCAAAATCTCGAACTTCAATATTAATGTCATTCTTTCCATCACCATCACCTTCATGAAAAGAAAGTATATCAACCTCAACATCTGTCTCTTTTTTTGCCCTTTTTTCTTGAGAGGAGATCTCTATCTGATCTTGTGGTTGAACTTCAAGATAACCTGTTGTCCCATTTTTGTAATCCTGAATTACTTTTTCAGAAAGGAGGAAAGAGGTCTGAATATCAACATGAATGGTATTGGGGGGATGAGTTCTAAGGTTGCAAAGATTATGCGCCATCTGAAGCGCCTCACTCGAAGCTTCACAAGCAGTCACATCCTCCACGTTGCGGGGAGTCTCCACCTCCACAACCGTCTCGCGGGGGGACTCCACAACCGTCTCGCGGGGGGACTCCACCTCCAGAACTTCCTCCACAACCGTTTCGTGAGGGGGTTCCAAAACCGTCTCCAGAACCTCATCCACAACCGTCTTGTGGGGGACTCCACAACCGTCTCCAGAACGTCATCCACAACCGTCTTGTGGGGGGACTCCAGAACGTCATCCACAACCGTCATGTGGGGGACTCAGAACGTCATCCACAACCGTCATGTGGGGGACTCCAGAATGTCATCCACAACCGTCTGTGGGGGACTCCAGAACGTCATCCACAACCGTCTTGTGGGGGACTCCAGAACGTCATCCACAACCGTCATGTGGGGGGACTCCGAGAACGTCATCCACAACCGTCATGTGGGGGACTCCAGAACGTAATCCACAACCGTCTTGTGGGGGACTCCAGAAAGTCATCCACAACCGTCTTGTGGGGACTCCAGAATGTCTCCAGACCTCATCACAACTGTCTCCAGAACGTCATCCACAACCGTCTTGTGGGGGACTCCAGAACGTCATCCACAACCGTCTTGTGGGGGACTCCAGAACGTCATCCACAACCGTCTTGTGGGGGGACTCCAGAACCTCATCCACAACCGTCTCGTGGGGGGTTCCACAACCGTCTCGTGGATGGACTCCACAACCGTTCGTGGGAGCCTCCATCCAAACCTCCTTACAACTGTCTTGTGGGGGACTCCACAACCGTTCCAGAACATAATCCACAAAGTCTCAATCCTACCGTCGTGGGGACTCCAAACCGTCTCCAGAACCTCCTCCACCACCGTCTCACGGGGAGCCTCCACCTCCAGACCTCACAACTGTCTTGCGGGGGACTCCACAACTGTCTCCAGAACATCTCCACAACTATCTCAAGAACCTCCAATAAAACTGTCTTGCGGGGGACTCACAACTATCTCCAGAACCTCTCCCACCGTCTCGTGGGGGCTCCACAACCGTCTCCAGAACTCTCACAAACCGTCTCGCGGAGAGACTCCACAACCGTCTCGCTGGGAGCCTCCACCTCCAGACCTCCTTCACAACTGTCTTGCGGGGGACTCCACAACCGTCTCAAGAACTCCTCCACAACCGTCTCGTGGGAGGACTCCAGAACCTCATCCACAACCGTCTCGCGGGCGACTCCACAACCGTCTCGCGGGGACACTCTACTCCAGAACGGTATCGCGGGGAGCCTCCAACTCCAGAACGGTATCGCAGGAAGCTCCAACTCCAGAACAGTATCGTGGGGAGCCTCCAGTATGGTATAGGGGGGAGAGCCTCCAGTACGGTATCGCGAAGAGCCTCCAAATCAAGAATGGTATCGCGGGGAGCCTCCAACTCAAGAAGTATCGGGGGCCTCCAACTCCAGAACGGTATCGCGGGGAGCCTCCACAACAGCTCTCGTGGGAGCCTCCGCCTCCAGAACCTCCTTCACAACTGTCTTTCGGGGGGACTCCACAACCGTCTCCAGAACATAATCCACCACCGTCTCACGGGAGCCTCACCTCCAGAACCTCCACAACTGTCTTGCGGGGGGACTCCACAACCGTCTCCAGAACATCATCCACACCATCTCAAGAACCTCCAATACAACCGTCTTGCGGGGACTCCCAACTTCTCCAGAACTCATCCACACCATCTCGTGACTCCAAACCGCTCCAAACCTCATGCACACCGTCTCACGGAGGGACTCCACAACCGTCTCGCTGGGAGCCTCCACCTCCAGAACCTCCTTCACAACTGTCTTGTGGGGGACTCCACAACGTCTCAAGACCTCCATACAACCGTCTACGGGGGACCACAACTATCTCAGAACCTCCTCCACAACCGTCTCGTGGGAGGACTCCACAACCGTCTCCAGAACCTCATCCACAACCGTCTCGCGGGACGCCTCCAACTCCAGAACGGTATCGCGGGGAGCCTCCAACTCCAGAACGGTATCGCGGGAGCCTCACACTCAGAACGGTATCGCGGGAGCCTCCAACTCCAGAACGTATGGTGGGGAGCCTCCAGTACGGTATCGCGGGGAGCCTCCAAATCAAGAATGGTATCGGGGGAGCCTCCAACTCCAGAACGGTATAGCGGGGAGCCTCCACAAGGTCTCGCGGGAGCCTCCACAACGGTCTCGCGGGAGCCCCACACGGTCTCGCGGGACCTCCACAACGGTCTCGCGGAAGCCTCCACAACGGTCTCGGCGGGGAGCCTCCACAACGGTCTCGCGGGGAGCCTCCACAACGGTCTTGCGGGAGCCTCCACAACGGTCTCGCGGGGACCCTCCACGAACGTCTCGCGGGCCTCCACAACGGTCTCGCGGGAGCCTCCACAAAGGTCTCGCGGGGGGCCTCCACAACGGTCTCGCGGGGGGCCTCCACAACGGTCTCGCGGGGAGCCTCCACCACCGTCTCACGGGAGCCTCCACCTCCAGAACCTCCACAACTGTCTGGGGGGACTCCACACTGTCTCCAGAACATCATCCACAACTATCTCAAGAACCTCCAATACAACTGTCTTGCGGGGGGACTCACTAACTATCTCCAGAACCTCATCCACCACCGTCTCGTGGGGGACTCCACAACCGTCTCCAGAACCTCATGCACAACCGTCTCGCGGAGAGACTCCACAACCGTCTCGCTGGGAGCCTCCACCTCCAGAACCTCCTTCACAACTGTCTTGCGGGACTCCACAACCGTCTAAGAACCTCCTCCACAACCGTCTCGTGGAGGACTCCAGAACCTCATCCACAACCGTCTCGCGGGGCGACTCCACAACCGTCTCGCGGGGACACTCTAACTCCAGAACGGTATCGGGGAGCCTCCAACTCCAGAACGGTACGCAGGAAGCCTCCAACTCCAGAACGGTATCGTGGGAGCCTCCAGTATGGTATCGCGGGGAGCCTCCAGTACGGTATCGCGAAGAGCCTCCAAATCAAGAATGTATCGCGGGAGCCTCCAACTCAAGAACGGTATCGGGGGAGCCTCCAACTCCAGAACGGTATCGCGGGGAGCCTCCACAACAGTCTCGTGGGGAGCCTCCGCCTCCAGACCTCCTTCACAACTGTCTTTCGGGGGGACTCCACAACCGTCTCCAGAACATAATCCACCACCGTCTCACGGGGACCTCCACCTCCAGAACCTCCACAACTGTCTTGCGGGGGGACTCCACAACCGTCCAGAACATCATCCACAACCATCTCAAAGAACCTCCAATACAACCGTCTTGCGGGGGACTCCACAACTATCTCCAGAACCTCACACCACCATCTCGTGGGGGACTCCACAACCGTCTCCAGAACCTCATGCACAACCGTCTCACGGAGGACTCCACAACCGTCTCGCTGGGAGCTCCACTCCAGAACCTCCTTCACAACTGTCTTGTGGGGGACTCCACAACCGTCTCAAGAACCTCCAATACAACGTCTTACGGGGGACTCCACAACTATCTCCAGAACCTCCTCCACAACCGTCTCGTGGGAGACTCCACAACCGTCTCCAGAACCTCATCCACAACCGTCTCGCGGGGACCCTCCAACTCAGAACGTATCGCGGAGCTCCAACTCCAGAACGTATCGCGGGAGCCTCAACTCCAGAACGGTATCGCGGGAGCCTCCAACTCCAGAACAGTATGGTGGGAGCCTCCAGTACGGTATCGCGGGGAGCCTCCAAATCAAGAATGGTATCGGGGGCCTCAACTCCAGAACGGTATCGCGGAGCCTCCACAAGGGTCTCGCGGGGAGCCTCCACAACGTCTCGCGGGGAGCCCCCACAACGTCTCGCGGGGAGCCTCAACGGTCTCGCGGGAGCTCCACAACGGTCTCGGGCGGAAGCCTCCACAACGGTTCGCGGGAGCCTCCACAACGGTCTCGCGGGAGCCTCCACAACGGTCTCGCGGGGAGCCTCCACAACGGTCTCGGGACCTCCACACGGTCTCGCGGGGGCCTCCACAACGTGTCTGCGGGGAGCCTCACAAGGTCTCGCGGGGGCCTCCACAACGGTCTCGCGGGGGCCTCCACAACGGTCTCGGCGGGGAGCCTCCACAACGGTCTTGCGGGGCTCCACAACGTCTCGCGGGGAGCTCCACAACGGTCTCGCGGGAAGCCTCCACAACGGTCTCGCGGGGAGCCTCCACAACGGTCTCGCGGGGAAGCCTCACAACGGTCTCGCGGGGAGCCTCCACAACGGTCTCGCGGGGAGCCTCCACAACGGTCTCGCGGGGAGCCTCCACAACGGTCTCGCGGGGAGCCTCCACAACGGTCTCGCGGGGAGCATCCACAACGGTCTCGCGGGGAGCAACACAACGGTCTCGCGGGGAGCCTCACAACGGTCTCGCGGGGAGCCTCCACAACGGTCTGCGGGGAGCCCCACAACGTCTCATGGGGAGCCCCCACAACAGTCTCGCTGGACCCTCCACAACAGTCTCGCTGGAGCTCACACGCCTCACGGGAGCCTCCACACCGTCTCGCGGGGAGCCCGCAACTCCAGAACGGTATCCGGGGCGGAGCCCGCCACTCCAGAACGGTATTGTGGGAGCCTCCACCTCCAGGACAGGCTCGCGGGAGCCTCACGTCCAGGACAGGCTCGCGGGGAGCATCCACCTTCAGGACAGTCTCGCGAGGAACATCCACCTCCAGGACAGTTTCGCGGGTAACATCCACCTCCAGGACAGTCTCGCGGGGAGTATGCACCTCCAGGACAGTCTCGCGGGGAGCATCCACCTCCAGGACAGTCTCCGCGGGAGCATCCACCTTCAGGACGGTCTCGCGGGGAGCATCCACCTTCAGGACGGTCTCGCGGGGAGCCCCTCTCCAGGATGGTCTCGCAGGGAGCCTCCACCTCCAGGACCTCCTCCACAACCATCTCACGGGGATCCTCCATGTTCAGAACCTCCTCCACAACGGTCTCACGGGGAGCCTCCAGCTCCAGAACCTCCACCACAACCGTCTCGTGGGGAGCCTCCACAACCGGTCTCGTGGGGAGCCTCCACAACCGTCTCACGGGGAGCCTCCACAACCGTCTTGCGGGACCCTCCACAACCGTCTTGCGAGGAGCCTCCACAACGGTCTCATGGGGAGCCTCCACAACGGTCTCGCGGGGAGCCCCCACAACGGTCTCGGCTGGACCTCCACAACCGTCTCGTGGGGAGCCTCCACCTCCAGACCTCTGCCGGAAATGCCTCGCGCGACCCTCCCCCGCCGGAAAACACCTCGCGCGACCCTCCCCTGCCGGAAACGCCTCGCCAGACCCTTCCCCCGCGGAAACGCCTAACGCGGACCTCCCGCCGGAAACGTCTCGCGGCGACCCTCCCAGCACCAGAACATCCTCGCCAGGACCCCCCTGCCACCCAATCAGTCAACGTTCGCACTATGCCGACGATCTCTGGTGGTGGCCATGTCGCGAACGAGTCGTTCCACCCAATCACCCTCGCGTGCCGTCCGATCACCCTCACTGGGCCCCTCGTGCACCACCTGATCCTCTTCGCCAGGTTCTTCGTCCTCCTCCCAATCCCACTTGTCGGGCGTCTCGTCCTCCGCCCAATCCCCCTCATCGGGTACCTCATTCACTGTCCAATCCCTTTTGCAGAGCACCTTATTGACCAGCCGATCCTCCTCCCAGCACTCATCTGCCCCCCGATCTGCGTTTCGGGGCGTTTCCTTTGCTCTCTGATCCACTTCATAGGGACGCTCCTTCACCTGATGCCCCTCATCCTCTGCCCTATTTACCTCACTACAAATTAGTTTATTGTTAAACATCAAGGCTCTTTCAGTGTATATACCCTTTGTATTTTTTATCTCACACGCTATTTTACAAACCACATTTTCATGCTTCGTTTCTTGTTCATCGTCCATTCGACAATCCTCATCATCTTGTAGGAAGCCTGGGGTTTGAGAGATTATATATTGCATCGTTTGGTTTGCTTTACTGTCATCTTCAACAGCTGCGACACTCGTTGCAATTTTTGTGAAACAACGGCTGTTCTCACCACAAACGCTGTCATCAAAACAAAGATGTGCTTCATCTCCTCCATATGTTACAACTTGTTTCCTGGACTTGTTACTGCATAAAACTTCACTTTCAATATCCTCACTACTCATGCTGCTATCTTTCTTGGAGACATCACTTGCCATTTCCTGGTTTTGTTCAACGGATGGCATCAAGCTCAGTGGTATTTTTGACGATATTTTGGCCTCATCATTGAAAGTAGCTGGTAAATACAAATCTTGTGCTTTTATCAAATCTTGGGAGCAATTTGATCGCATCCCAGTATCTTTGATTTTTACATCTTCGACAAGACGGCTCCCAAATAATACATTCTCCATTTTTAAAGGCAAAGTTTCCATTTCAAATGCACAGTCTCCTTGAGACACAAAGGTGTCTTCAACCTTTTCCATAACAAATTCATTTTGTTTAAAGCTATCATTTTCCGACTCAGAACAATCACTGCTCATGTTCAGTGACGTGCGCAATGAAATTTCATCATCATTTAAGATTTTATCAACTAGACATTCATCATACAAATCTGCATGGTCCAAATCCGAGTTTTCACATTTAACTTCGATATCCCTGAGGTTCTGTACTTGCACCTCATCTTCAAAGCTTCTGTCAAGGTGAGAGATTGTACAAGAAGCAGTGTCTATGTCCTGAGAAACCGCTGAGTAACAAATGCCGTGCGAAGGAGCATTTGGACCTTCAGACAAAAAATCCTTCACCATGCCTTCACTGACAATTCTTTTCTCCTTACTGCCCGGAAAATAAATTGAGCTGAGAGAAAAGCTTGAGCACTCAGAGTCGTCTAAAAATGAAGAGGAGCCTGATGGCAATTCTATCCCAGCGGGACATTCGACAGAAACAGTAACATCTGTTGTAGATAATGGTCTTTGTAAAGCACTGTTGGCTGAAGTGGATGCACAAATTTCCCTTTCTTCAAAAATTCCTTGTCCTACTGTAAGTGCAGAATTAAAACACTGACTTTCACAGACAGATGCGTCAGAAACTTGAACCTGCTCAATTCCAAAGCCCTGAAAACACGAATCCACAATTTCTGTCACGTTTTCATGTGACACACACAAAAGACTTGCATTTAGAGGCTTGTCTTTTTCCACATTTTGCAATCTCGTGGAAAATGCATCATTACTGCACTTACACACATCTTCCTCAGACACAAAATCCAAAGGACCAGGTGCACACACTTTACACTTAACCCAATCTGAACCTGACGATACCAAGGATTCTCCAACACAGTCCAAGGCACTGGAGAGCGAAGAAGAAAAAATGTTAGCTCCATGAAGCTTGGTGCTTTGCTCGATGGGTGATGTGAAGTTTACCTCTTTATCTTCCAAATCAAAGGGCTCATATGGCTTGTCACTTTCTCTGAACAACTCAGATGGGGAGGTAGGGTGGTTGGGAGCCAGAGAGGGAGCTGGTGACGGTACAGGAGAGGTTGGAGCAGTGAAGTATACATCCCCTTCCGAGAAGTCATTGTCATGCTTCAAAATGGGTGACGACGAAACGTTGTAGTACAAGTCATCGTCAATGCATTCAGCTGAATAAAGGCACCTCACATCAGAAATCGATATATATTCTTCTTTGTTAATGAATACACCTGCACTGTCCTCAAAAGTTGCTAATTTTTCACCTTGACAACTACACTGGAGATCATCAACAGATGCACCCTTCACCGATGAGTTGTGGTAAAGGCTGGTTCTTTCACATTCAACACACACGTCATCTCCATCAGTTGCATGTTGATCACACAACTCAAATGTTTTATAGGTAGAAGAATCTCCATCCTGAAACGTCAAAGGTTCAGCATCGTCATGTCCAATCAGCGTCTTCAATACAGGTAAGCAAGAAGGCAATTTCCCCAATTCCGAAGAAGCAGGCAACGTAGGAACTTCAACGACGACTCCTTCAACTGGTTGCACGTCAAATTTTATTGCAGATAATCCACAGCTTTCCCAAACTTCAGGAGCAGGATTCCCCAAAATGGTTTCTGAACTGTTGCTCATGAAGGCAGCTTTACACAAGGGCGGTTGGAGTAAACCTTCCTCATCTGAGAGCAAATTCTGACTGTTCCCACTCATAGCTCTCTCATACTCTTCCTCACAAACTGAACACAAATTCCACTCGGTGCCAGTTTTATCGTGTCGTTTTCCTGCCGGTACATCTCTCGGGGGTACAAATTCCTGGCAAGCATGTACTGGCAAGCTTTTAATGCTATGGTGTGAAGTTTGTGGGAGGGGGCATGTTTGGTGTACGCAATCTGTGAAAGAGTCTGTGCTCAAAGAAGGACCTTCCAAGCTAGCAACTGTTGGGTGCAAAGTGAAAGTGCAAAAAAAACAAAAAACAAAACAAGCAGAAGTGGAAGAAAAAAAAAATGGAAGCAGAGCAAAAAACTCGTTAGTAGACAGCAAGGAAAATACTTTACATTAGTACACTGGATGAAATGGCAGACAAAACGAGTTGTACACACAACATCCATTCACTCATAAAATGCGATATTTTTTTAAAGCTTAATTTTATTCAGTTTACCCATTCATAAAACACAATTCAAGCTCGTCAATGAGGCTTTTCGGCCCAATTACCACACTCAAGTCAAGAACTCAAGAGTACAAGTGATTCAAATTTGACCTTAACTTTTGTTAATAACTAAAACACATCAAATGAATGTCAGACAAGACTACCAACAACTAGTGTTTACTCTGGAACGGATGCAACAAACAAACTCTTGTCATTACCTCCGCCCACCTTTATGTTTTCACCCATCTGTCTGTTTCTTTGTGAGCAGGATAACTCAGATCCTGATACAATTTTTTCAGTGATTCTTCACCATCAAGAGATAGGGCTCAAAACAATGTGTAGAATGATATTTCAAAAAGTTGTGGAAGGATTCGGACGAAACTTGGTGGACAGGTTGGGCGTGACAAAGATGAAATTATTTGATTCTGGAGGTCCGGATCCAGATCTGGGCAACCAGTGGGATACAAAACGTAAACTGTTCAGCCAAGCGGAGTTATGCACTCTACCGAGTGCCGTTCTAGTTCCAAATGAGATCAGCAACCCACGCAATGTTTGTGTTGTTGAAAGAGGTGGCCGTCCTGGAGCGCGTGGTCCATTTTGTACAATTTCACGTCCATCCTCAAACGATTTGTACCGTCAGTAAAATACAAATATCCATGCCAGGAACTCGGCGTCATGTTGTGCGACCAACCGTCTAAATTTAAACGGGCTTGACGTTTTTGTTATCCAGAAATTTATAACGATCCACCGTTCTGCCCTCTCTGTTATCTTACTTGCCGCCATCTTGATTTGCATTACGTGAATTGAAGGGGAAAACAAGTGAAAATGGGTATTGCTTCTAATACTACAAATACAAATTTCCTCTTAAAAACAAACAAAAAACACCTAATCGACATACAGTACATAAGTCTGCCTTTTACAAAACAAAATTCCCAGTTAAGTCTGAACCACCTTCATTGCAAGTGATAAACTAAATGACGTTACAAAATATACAAAACATAAATTATCTTGAATCACAATGCATCAAATCTTAAAATCCTTTTTCTTTTCTCTCTCCCCCAAAACAACCTGCCAACTACAGAATATACAAAGTGTATAATCAAAACCAAGGAACACGACGAGTCTTGGCTTACGTTGTAGGAACGTCAACGTTGGTCAGAATGATTTTCCGAAGAAACACCCCGTATATCAAATG
>CM068955.1:30361835-30374664 GCA_035128595.1 Eptatretus atami
TTTTCATGCATGAGGAAATTTATTTATTACTCAGTCAAATATGACGGGACTTTTGGGCGCTGCTCCTCCCCCTTCGGTTCCTGAATTGTTTACCTCCCTCCCGTTATGCATACGTATTAAGTAGATGGTCCTTTTTGTCTCTTGTGAATCCTTTCTACACAAGAGGTGGAATAAAAGTATATTATTTTGTACAGCGCTTCGATTGGAAATGTGTGGCTGATCACGGAAAGTAAACTCACAACACAGCACAGCACAGCACAACACAGCACAGCACAACACAACACAGCACAACACAACACAACACAGACCACAGCACAGCACAGCAACAACACAGCACAGCACACACAACACAGCACAACACAGCCACACACAGCACAGCACAGCACAAAACACAACACAACACAGCACAACACAGCACAGCACCAACACAGCACAACACAGCCACAGCACAGCACAACCACAACACACACAACACAGCACACAACAGCAACAGCACAGCACAACACAACCACAACACAGCACAGCAAGCACAGCACAGCACAACACAGCACAGCACAGCACAACACAGCACAGACACAACACACAACACAGCAACAACACACACCACAACACAAACACACACAACACAGCACAGCACAACACAACACAAACACAGCACAGCACAAACACAGCACAACACAGCACAGCACAGCACAAACACAAGCACAGCACAACACAGCACAACACAACACAACACAAACACAACACAAACACAGCACGCACAAACACAAACACAGCCAGCACAAACCACAAGCACCAGCACCAGCACAACACAGCACAAACACACAGCACAAACACAGCACAGCACAAAGCACAGCACAACAACAGCACAACACAACACAACACAGCAGCCAACACAGCACACACAACACAGCACAACACAGCACAGCACAGCACAACACAACACAACACAACACAACACAGCACAACACACACAGCACAACACAACACAGCACAACACAACAAACACAAACACAACAACAAACACAACACAAGCACAGCACAACACAACACAGCAACAACACAGCACAAACACAGTACAGCACAGCACAGCACAACACAACACAACGAGAAGGACGCGCAAAAGAACTTTGGCGCAGAAGGACATTCGGCCCGTCATGCCTGCTCTGCACCAACCCGAGAAACCATCAATATCCCAATTGCAAGCCTGGTGTTTGCTTCGTGGTTGGGGTGGCTGGTTTGGGATCTTAGGGTCCTGAGTTCGAACCCCGTTCGCCACTGAATTAACACCAGTGGGGTTGACTCATCTCCTGTCATCCTTCCAAGGTTGGTGAAATGAGTGCCAGTGCGTTGGTGTAGGGGCACTGCATCAGTGGCATGTTGTCCCAAACAAAATAATAGCTACCCGGCAGCCAAGCTGCCATATGCAAGAAGATATCCAGTGCATCAAGGTACTATGGAAACTGAATTATTAATTTAATTTATAGTAAAGTAAAACAAGCTCAAATGAGCTAAGATCCTCGTCCTCTTAATGATGACGTCATAAAAACGAATATGACGTCATTGTGATGTATCAGGTTTGCGATAAATTATCTGTGCTAATGCCCGGCTTGATTCCGCAAACAAATTCAAACAGCTTGCCTAGTTTCGGAAATAATGGTATAGGCGATTCCCATTAGCGGCGATATTATGACGTCAATTTTTTTCTAGGAAGAATTTCCAAAATCGGAGATGGTTACTGCCTGCGCGTGGGCTTTCTGCATATACATGGCAAGTTTCACGAAGATCCGATGAAAACTCTGGGTTGTGAACAAAAAAATGTCAAAAAATAGGAATGACGTCATAAAAATTGATATGTCATAGTGATGTATCATATGTGCGTAATCATCTCTGCTAATGCCCTGTTCGTTCCCGCAAACAGAATTCAAAAAGCTTGCCTAGTTTCGGAGATAATTTTTTAGGCGATTTCCATTAGCCGAGATATTTTGACGTCATAACTTTTTTTTCTAGGAGGAATTTCCAAAATCGGAGATGATTACTGTCTGCACGGATTTTTACATATATATATATGCCAGTTTCAGGAAGTTTCGATGAAAACTGTGGCTGTGAAACAAAAAAAGTCCACAAGAAGAAGATGAAGAACAACAACGTGAGTAAGACTTAGAGATCCTCCACGAGGATCTAAAACAAAATTAACTTAGTTAGTGCTTTTGAGAAATAATTTAATAAATATACATGCTGAGAAAGCTAGTAAAGAGCAGAAAACACACATTTTTTGATTTAGTCGAAAACAACCTTGTAAAACTTTATCTATCCTGATCATCTTAGTCAGCAGGGCAAAACATGACTCTCTCTCCTATCTTCTCCACCCCTCCCCCCAACCCTCAGAGGCTGTAATCAAACTCCAAAACAAACCAAAACCCCTCGATGTAGCAAATTTGAAGTCCACAAAGTTCCATCTGATACCGTGGTAAAACTGTATACAGGGCCGGATTTAGGCATGGGCAAGCTGGGCAGTTGCCCAGGGCCTCCACAACCAGGGGGCCTCCACAACCAGGGGGCCTCCACAACCAGGGGCCTCCGCATATTTCATGAAAAAAAAAAAATGTAAGGAAAAATGTATTTGTGAGTGCCTGAATGGTAGTTGGTAGTTAGTGGAACAGATAAAATATTCATCTATAACAGATATAAGATATTCATCTTTCTCATTCTCTATTTTATATAGAAGTTCAGATTCTTTTTCTTGAAAAATATACTTTATGGATGACTGTAAATATGTCTTGTCACCTTTTTAGTATTCTAAGGTAGGGTGGCCTCCACTACTGAAGGCTGCCCAGGGGCCACCACATGTCTAAATCCGGCCCTGACTGTACATATAATAATATACATATAAAGTATATATATATATATATATATATACTCAATATTCTATGTAGTCTTAAGTCTTCGGCTCGCAACATCGTTGAGAGTTGAAGCCTTCCTTCTGTGCACAGGAGTGTCTTTTGTTTTTACTGAATAAATAGCTTGTATTTGAATTATAGCTTCCGAGATGACTAAAATTGCTCCTACAGTACCCATCCAATTTAAACATATCTTCCCCCCTCCACTGCCATTACCTTCCCAGGGAGGCCATTCCATGCATTATTGAAGCCAGAACCCTGGTCCTAACACTGTCCACTCTGTTAAAAACTCCACTGCACATATCTTGTCCACACCATTCATTATAACATCTCTATCGGATCCCATTCTAATGTGTAATGCCCCGTCCGTCTCCTTCAAACGTTCCTCGTTGCTTATGCGGTGTAGGCTGTAGAATCAGTCTGGAATCAATCTATCCCTGGAGAACGGAGTCCGGTGCATCGATGCCGTACCCTTTCTATGGCAGCTATGTCCTTCGTAAGTTGCGGTGACCAAAGCTGTACACAATGTTCTTTATGGGGCCCTCACTAAATTCCTCCATAGTGTCAACACTACCTCTTTTGATTTATAATTTATCACCCCAAGAATACAACCTAAACCCTGTTAGCTAATTAACTATGGCTACCTGGTGCTTGGTGCTATCTGCTTACCTCCCCCATGTACATTGCCACCCCCAGATCATTCTCATTTATCAATGATCCCAAATTATTTTTTATCACAATTGAAATCTCCCAGAAACAAGAAGTGGGTATATCGTCTAATCTACAAGCGTATGTATTACCCGTACCATCCATCGGGACCGTACTCTGTGCAGAGCGTTGTTGCAGCCGAAGCAGTGTTCTTGTAGCCACAATCCTGGATGGGTCGCCACTCCAACACAGGATACCAGCAAGCCGGCACTCATTTTGCCGACCTCAGAAGGACGATAGGCAGAGTCAACCCCACCTGGTATTAATTGAACAGCCGAGTGAGATTTGAACTCAGGATCCTGGGATCCCAAGCCCACCACCCAAACCATTAAGCCAACACCAGGCATATTACCAGTACCACTGTACCAGTACCACCCCCAGATCTTGTTTGATATGCTCCAAGACTGCCCCTTGCATTATGTAATCCCCACTTACATTATTCTTCTCCATCCACAGCACAAACCAATGTGTTTGGTAATCAATGTTTTTAGAGGAGATGACATACCCACCTTTTGATTCACTGGGAAACAAAAAAAACTTTTCGTCTGCTACGAAGGGAAATGCAGGTGTTCTTGGCTAAATCTGGGCCGCTGATTTCAACTCTTCAGCTAGAACTTAGCCAGCACGTCAGGTTTTCAAAATATGTATATGTTGTATGAATGATACCCAGCATGCTGGATTAGATACTTCGTTATTGCAGATTGCCACATTGTACATCAAATATCAGTGCTTAGTAATTACTTTCACATCATATTTAGATAACAGTGGTTGATCTCCGTGTATAATGTGTAGTCTACAAACCAATAACATAAACAGGTTGCCGCAAAGGAAGTTAATAAAACATTAGAACATGGTCATCTTAGGAAGGGTGTAAACTTGATCGGGAAATCTGCCCCCATTGTGAGTGATTCAGAAACAACACTTCAAGTTTACTCTCTTCCTTTCAATATAGTCAGCGTAGGCACTGTTCAGATGTTTTCAGAAGTGTGTGAGACACTTGTTCTTGTTCTTGTGTGTAGAATTGGTCTCCCGTTGGAGGAACCAGTAGTAATCACCCATCATGTTTGGGTTGAACCGGCCTTGATACCGAGCTTCCATGACCGAAATGTCTCGGTGGAACCTTTGGCCATGCTCATCGCTTACCTCGCCCAGATTAGGTGGGAAGAAATCAAGATGAGAATGCAAGAAGTGCATTTTAAGAGACATCCTACAGCCCATTCGCTAATAGGCCTTGAGCATGTTGTCCACTAATTCGGCATACTCTTCAGCTCTGTGGTTCCCAAGAAAGTTCTGCACAACCAACACAAATGTTTCCCATGCTGTAAACTCAGGTGGGTTCAGTTTAATTTTTGGACTCGGGATCACACATCAGTTCTCGGATCTGTTGGCCCAACGAAAATGCCTGCTTTGAGTTTCGCATCAGTTATCTGTGTGCCAAACTTCTCTCTGAGATACTGGAAGCCATTACCATCATGATCCAATGCCTTTACAAAGTTTTTTCATAAGGGTTAGGGTTAGTTAATAATTGCAATGCCAGGTGGAAAATTTTATTTAAAAATTCATAGCTTGGTCAGTTTTCAATTTTTAATAATTTAAAGTGCATTCTCAAGCTCTTTTTATGAGAAATAATATTCTACAACAGTTGTATTGCTGTAATTGAAACCAGAAATAGAAAAAATAATAATTTTGATCATTCAAAAACACCCACGAGGGCAAGCTACCGTAATTGGACCATATGTATAACTCAAAATCCTGTTGTGCTGAGAAAATTCTGGCTTCAGATTCAGAATCAGCATACTCGATTTAGTCGAGAACACAAAATGTTTGTTGTCCAGTGATATGGTAAAATAATTTTGGAAACTTTAAACAATCCCAATGTAGGAGGTTTCAAATACATAAGATTAACTGTATGAGGCTTGAGAAACAGGTTATAAAAATGTTAATGGTTAAAAATGAGATTTGAATTAAAATATTAAAAAGAGATTTAAAATTTTTAGGTCCTCGTGGAGGATCTCTAAGTCTTACTCACGTTGTTCTTCTTGTGGACTTTTTTGTTTCACAGCCTACAGTTTTCATCGAAACTTCCTGAAACTTGGCATATATATGTAAAAATACCCTGCGCAGACAGTAACAATCTCCGGTTTTGAAAATTCCTCCGAGAAAAAAGTTGTGACGTCAAAATATCTCCGCTAATGGAAATCGCCTAAAAAATTATCTCCGAAACTAGGCAAGCTTTTTGAATTCTGTTTGCGGGAATCGAACAGGGCATTATCAGAGATGAATTACCGCACATATGATGCATCACTATGACGTCATATCAATTTTTATGACGTCATCATTAAGAGGACGAGGATCTGAGCTCATTTGAGCTTGTTATAAATGAGATGAAAATTGAAATAAAAAAAATGAGAATAAATTTGTTTTTAAATGAGGTTAAAAAAAATTTTTTTTTTAAACGACATAAAAAAAAAATGAGATTACATTTTTTTTTCTAATGATATTAAAAACATTTTTTTTTAAATATTTAAATTGAAATAAAAAAATTAGATTACAAAAGACTGAAAATATGAAAATGAGATTAAAATTAAAATTTAAAAAATGAGATTAAAAAAATTAAAATAAAATTAAGATCGATGTCCAGTGTCAAGATAAGAAAAGGTGGCTTATCTAGATGATCGATGTCCAGTGTCAAGATGAGAAAAGGTGGCCTATCTAGATGATCGATGTCCAGTGTCAAGATGAGAAAAGGTGGCCTATCTAGATGATCGATGTCCAGTGTCAAGATGAGAAAAGGTGGCCTATCTAGATGATCGATGTCCAGTGTCAAGATGAGAAAAGGTGGCCTATCTAGATGATAGAGCCAACTTAAAAAAAAACAAATAAAATAATATACAATTATTATGTTAAATGCACAATAACAAGACTGATTCTAAAATCAAATGAAATGTATCACATCGTGTGATTGGGTGAGTTTAGCAAAGGAATCGTGCGAGAATCAATGAACGTATCGTGTGTGAGATCAAGTTTAACAAAATAGTTTCTGAAAGCAAGTTAACTCATTGTTAAAGGTTCGGTCCGGAGTTGGTAAATCGTCTGGATAACGATGGACACAAAGTTACGTGCGTTACACGAATTAATCTTCTTGTGCCTCATGGCCATGAGGAAGTAAAATTAATCATATACACCGCCCAACGGCTGAGTAACAATTGCAGAACAATTAATACAAAATAAACACAGGTAATGAAGTAAATAATTGCTTAAATAGAAAATGTAATAATTTTTGAAGAAATGCGTTTGCATTTTGATATGAACGTTTTACCACGGAGAAAGGAACCTAACCTTCCGAGGAACTCCGTGTTGTTTGGCGGGAAATACAGGACTACTGCACCTGGTTGTTGAAATTTGAGAAAGAAAAACGATTTGTTTGGAAATTTAATTTTCATTTCTTGACCGAACAAGCTCAAACGAGCGGTAGGAAAAAAATAGGAATGACGTCATAAAAATTGATATGACGTCATAGTGCTGTATCATATGTGCGGTAATTCATCTCTGCTAATGCCCTGTTCGATTCCCGCAAACAGAATTCAAAAAGCTTGCCTAGTTTGAGATAATTTTTTCGGCGATTTCCATTAGCGGAGATATTTTGACGTCACAACTTTTTTCTCGGAGGAATTTTCAAAATCGGAGATGGTTACTGTCTGCGCAGGGAATTTTTACATATATATGCCAAGTTTCAGGAAGTTTCTATGAAAACTGTAGGCTGTGAAACAAAAAAAGTCCACAAGAAGAAGATGAAGAACAACAACGTGAGTAAGAATTAGAGATCCTCCACGAGGATCTAAAAATGCAAACAGAACAGGCAGCTTGTTTGACTTGTTCCGTTAACAAGCGGCTTGCTATCGCTTTCCAGGCAGCATGTTTGACTCAAAACACTCGAGCAAGCGCTCCAACGGAACGGAGCGCTCGGCACCGCTTAACAACATGGCGGTCTCCATGGAAACAGGGACATCGTGGAACTCGAGCATCTGCTTTTCCCGGCCGTCGTTTTCAGTTTTACTCGATCCTCTTGTGATAACTTCCCGAAACGACGTTATTATGTTATAGTAGCGGCGACAGAGCACGAGGAAGAGGGAAAGAAAGCGAAATAAATGGGGAGTCAGAAGGAGGATCCCCGTGTCAAGCTTATCCATACACCTTACCACTTACGAAGCGACTGGTACGGAACGGATGGCTTGGCAAGCGATAGCAAGCCGCTTGCTAATATTACACTCCCAAGGACGATCGAACAGCAAGTGTAAATTAATTACAAAATGTGGGCAAATATCTTGTAAAGTTTTAAATAGATTGCTTTGGTCAGAAGATGTATTATACGGAAGGTGATTTACATTCAGCCTTGTAATGAAAATAACATTTGAGGAGCCTCGCAGCTCTCATAACGCCGGTTCGCACAAATAGAAGAAGAAGAAGATCTGAGGTAATGATGTATAGAACTCGTGACAGTAAGCTCGGATGGTTCCGTCGCACAAATAGAAGAAGAAGAAGATTTGAGCTGATGATGTATAGAAGTCGTGACAGTAAGCTTGGATGGTTCCGTACCTTCATGTGATGTTAAATTTTTTTTTTTTTAAACTGAATGCTGTCTTTATTAAAACAACATTCATCAGCCCTTAATTTTTAAGATCTAACTATTTTGGTCAAACTACCGAAGGAAGCAATAAGCTAAGCACGCCCACATAAGGAACGTGTTCGCAAGCACTTGCAAGCATGGCTTTTTTATGTCAGAGAGACAGCTGGGCAAGAGAGGTAGTACTGCACTGCACTGTACTGTACTGTATATTTTTATCCATGACCTGTCTTACAGTGTGTTTGCATTTATATATAAAATCTCCTGAACACAGTAAAATGTATGGAATGCCAACATAGTTTAGGCCAAATGAGTACAGACTAGTACAGGTAAAGGTGTACTGATTGGACTGCGTTGTTTTCTTGTACTTGTCGCAGACACTGAAGTTGTTTTTCTTTTGGAATTCCTCTTTGTGATTTTTATGCAAGTTCACGTCGCCGCATTAATCCCACACGTGATGAGGAGCAGAGTACGATGCGCAGGTAGCACTGTCTCGCTTTCTGAGATGCTCTGACGTCATATAGAATATAGTATGGCACCTGTTTCACAGTGGTGATGGATAATTATACAATTTCCAAATTTAAAGTTGTTCTTGTCAATAAATATGGTTCACAACCCCCGATTAAAAGAAACTAGTGCATCCCGTCACTTGCTGCCGACCCTAAAAGCCTGAAAAGGCACTATACTCAGGTTCCCAGCGTCCAATTGTGACGTCATTAAAAACGAAGAAGAAGAAGATTTGTGACGTCAATCGTGACCTCATAGCACCAGTTCCTGTCATCATTTGTAATAAATGGCCATAACTTTGAAAACACTTTCCGAATAATATCAAACCTTGAAAAGGCACATCCACATGGTCCCCAGCATACATACCTGGAAAGTTTCAATTGGATCCGACCAGTGGTTGTCGCAGAAACGGCCGTCCGCAGACAACACACCACACACACACCACAGATGCTGGAATTATTAGATAGATGATGCACTCCTTACCTATTAAATATACAGCAAACCTACTCTTAGATAGAATAGTGACATTAATGTGCTTCGATGAATGATGCAAGAGTGTAGTCAATGAACGTAGAAAAGCTAGATAGGTACGACGGAACAACAGAAGCCTGCTTGTGTTGCATCAACTACAAACTCTTGGAAAGAACAGAATCATCTGAGCCGAAACAGGTGGTGATGATGATTATACATGTGAGACAGAAGAGGGACTCCTGAGTTGAGGTTTGTAATGAGTAGTTATTAAGCCTGGCTATAAACTGTCATCCTGGTGTTTCACAGGCAGGGTGATTCATCAATGTGTGGACCGTCCCTCGCATGCACGTTAAACTTGGCGTCCCATCTGCTGCCCTGAGTTGGTGGCCGCTAAAGATCCCACGGTGTCCTTCGCAAAGAGTGGGGGGGGGAGCCATCGCTGGCACCATGAACAAAAAAATCAAAAATTCCTGCCCCAACATCACGTTCCCCCCTGTCCCAAGAGAAGGTAGTGCAAAAGGGTCAACCCCCAAGTGTGGATATGCAGATTGGTCATGGTAGTAGTAATGGATTTTTATTTATTTATTTGTATGCATCCTGTGGCTGCTTGGCTGCATCATTTTCTGGCAGCACAGCTGCGCCACTGATGCAATGCCCCTGTTACCAGCACACTGCTACTCATTTTGCTAACCTCAGAAGCATGACAGGCTGAGTCAACCCTACCTGGTGTTGATTAACAGCACAACAGGGGCTTGTACTCAAGACACTCCGAACACAAGCCAGCCACCTTAACCATCAAGGCAACACCAGACCTTAAGAGTAGAATGAACTTCTGTGATTATGGAATGGTAGCTGAAAGGCCAAGGGGCTGTAAGGCCAGATGACATGTCGGAGGACATTGAGAGGCCACCGATATCTCCGATATTGGATAATAACAGATTCTCCACTTTGGCTTTTTGAGGGATGTTGCTGATAATTTCAAGATCTTCTGACGTCATTAAAGAGGGTGTAAAAAATAACTATTATTCTGACATAATTGCAGTACTTTGTGTTAATTTTACCCGCAGTTCCATACCCGGGTAATATCATGCAAGGCTGCAACACGGACTGTTGATCCCAAAGGACGAAAGGAGAAGGTGGATGGTTATGACATCATCTTGGAGGATACGGTGCTTTTTCCAGAGGGTGGTGGTCAGGTGAGTTCCTTCCTACACGTTGAGTGCATGAAGCAACTGTGGACCACCTTATTCACTGTGACAGGCTCAGACATGAATTGGTGAAGGATCTGGGGTATGATGCATTAATTAATTATCGGTTTGTCATATCCAGCCCGATGACCGTGGCACCATTGATGGAACACCTGTGCTGAGCGTAACTCGATGCGGAAAGCATGCCGTGCACTTCATGAGGTCCCCACTGGAGCCTGGTGTTGAGGTGCATGTCAAAGTTGATTGGGAGAGACGTTTTGATCATATGCAGCAACACTCTGGTAAAAACAAATCTTAAGTACATCTTTCATAACTACGGTATTGAGATTAGCCTTAGTTTTGGAAACTTTTTTGTTTTTTTTTACACAAACTTTTTTTGACGTGCAGGTCAGCATCTCATCAGTGCTCTTGTTGAGTCCATGTTTGGTTTTGTGACAACTTCATGGTGAGTTTATTTTAATTTTAATTTGTTATTTCGATGCAGCGTGTAGAATTGGTTTATGGGACATCTCCGTGTTGTGCATGCATGATGTCTTGCAGAGGACACAAAACTCCAAAATCACATCAATATGTAAAGTTTTGTCAGTGCTGTGGAATTCAAGTTGCCCATTTTCACAACTTCTATCTCAAATCTGAAAGAGAATTTGCTCATTAAGTTTCAAAAACCCCAAAATTACTCCACCCGATCAATATTTCATTATGAGCTCACCTGGAAGTAGTTCTGGGGAACTTGTGGGATGGCGCGTCCGTCCACATAAACTTGCAACTTCTCTGAAAGTACACGTACGATTTTGATGAAGCTTCACCATAACGTTCATCACTTCCGGTTCCGGTTTTTGAGGTAACGGTTGGTTCTCTCAGGGGTCTCTGCCGACTTTCTCAAAGATAAGTTTCCGGTCATCGTTTGTCATGTTTTGATTGTCTATTTCATTGCCTCCATGTTTACTGTGTGTTCCGAGTTCAGTTTTGTTTCAAAATTTGTGCTACTTGGTTAGTTTTCGTCAGTCTTGTCATGTCGGGTTTCCTTGAGGCCTACCCTTCTTCCCGTTTGTGTACACGATCATGTTTATTGTATTTCCTCCTTATTACCATCAGTTTTTATTTACTCCACTTTTCCCTCCACCCTCCTTCTATCCCTCCCAACTGCAATCTCTGTTTCATGTCTTAAAATATAAAAAAAATACTACTAAAAACAAGCTCAAATGAGCTAAGATCCTCGTCCTCTTAATGATGACGTCATAAAAACGAATATGACGACATTGTGATGTATCAGGTTTGCGATAAATTATCCGTGCTAATGCCTGGCTTGATTCCCGCAAACAAAATTCAAACAGCTTGACTAGTTTCGGAGATAATGGTATAGGTGATTTCCATTAGCGGCAATATTATGACGTCAACTTTTCTTCTTGGAAGAATTTCCAAACAATCGAGATGTACTCCTCGCTGTGGCTTTCTGCATAACATGGCCAAGTGTCATGAAGATCCGATGAAAACTCTGGGTTGTGAAACAAAAAGTGTTCAAAAAATAGGAATGACGTCATAAAAATTGATATGACGTTCATAGTGATGTATCATATGTGCGGTAATTCATCTCTGCTAATGCCCTGTTCGATTCCCGCCAACAGAATTCAAAAAAGCTTGCCTAGTTTCGGAGATAATTTTTTCGGCGATTTCCCATTAGCGGAGATATTTTACTCATAACTTTTTTCTAGAGGAATTTTCAAAATCAAGATGGTTACTGTCTGCGCAGCGTATTTTTACATATATACGCCAAGTTTCAGAATTCATGTAAACTCGTCGGTCCTGGAAACAAAATAAGTGCAACAAGAGAAGATAAGAACACACAACCGCTGCAGTAAACTTAGAATCCTCCGACCGAGATCTACAAAAGTCCCTCCACACTACAAGAAGAATATGAAGAACAACAACGTGAGTAAGACTTAGAGATCCTCCACGAGGATCTAAAAACCTTTTCCGTAACATAATAACCCATTAACAATGTGACTTCCTGTACTGACTCTTCTTCTTTTTTTGTCTTCCTTCTTCCTTGCCAATTACACACTGATCGTTAAGGTTTTCACCACACAACTTCATGACCTTTTCTTCAAACTTTTCCTTTACTCTTCCCCCCTCTTCCCTAACCTTTAAAAATAAAATAAAATAAAAACGGTTTCTCACAATGCTTCAACATCCCCTATTTGACCGCCATAGGACGGACCAGGACAATGCTTCAACGTCCCCTAACAGCTTCTTCAAAATCTTGTGTTCAATTCGACCTTACTCCTGCCTCTCGGCTTCACGCTGTGGAAACCAAGGCATTTCGGTTCATTAGTATCTCCCACGATGAAGCTGAGTCTTTGGGCCTCTCACTCTCTCACTGCAGGCAGGTCGGTGGTCTTTCTGTCTTCTAC
>CM068955.1:30389246-30404996 GCA_035128595.1 Eptatretus atami
GTCCTTTTGGTCTTTCTTGTGAATCCTTTCTACACAAGAGGTGGAGATAAAAGTATATTATTTTGTACAGCGGCTTCGATTGGAAAATGTGTGCTGATCACGGAAAGTAAACTCACAACCAGCACAGCACAGAAACACAGACAGCACAACACAACACAGCACAACACAACACAACACAGCCACAGCACAGCACAGCAACAACACAGCACAGCACACACAACACAGCACAACACAGCCACACACAGCACAGACAGCACAAAACACAACCAACACAGCACAACACAGCACAGCACCAACAGCAGCACAACACAGCCACAGCACAGCACAACCACAACACACACAACACAGCACACAAAGCAACAGCACAGCACAACACAACCACAACACAGCACGCATGCACACACAGCACAACACAGCACAGCACAGCACAACACAGCACAGCACAACCACAACACAGCAACAACACAACCACAACACAAACACACACAACACAGCACAGCCAACACAACACAAACACAGCACAGCACAAACACAGCACAACACAGCACAGCACAGCACAAACACAAGCACAGCACAACACAGCACAACACAACACAACACAAACACAACACAAACACAGCACGCACAAACACAAACACAGCCAGCACAAACCACAAGCACCACACCAGACAACACAGCACAAAACACAGCACAAACACAGCACAGCACAAAGCACAGCACAACAACAGCACCAACACAACACAACACAGGCAGCCAACACAGCACACACAACACAGGCACAACACAGCACAGCCACGAGCACAACACAACACAACACAACACCAACACAGCACAACACATCACAGCACAACACAACACAGCACAACACAACAAACACCAAACACAACCAACAAACACAACACAAGCACAGGCACAACACAACACAGGCAACAACACAGCACAAACACAGTACAGCACAGCACCCAGCACAACACAACGACAACGAGAAAGGACGCGCAAAAGAACTTTTGGCGCAGAAGGAACATCGGCCCTCATGCCTGCCTCTGCACCAACCCGAGAAACCATCAATATCCCAATTGCAAGCCTGGTGTTTTGCTTCGTGGTTGGGTGGCTGGTTGGCGATCTTAGGGGTCCTGAGTTCGAACCCCGTTCGCCACGCTGAATTAACACCAGTGGGTTGAACTCATCTCCTGTCATCCTTACCAAGGTTTGGTGGAAATTGAGTGCCAGTGCGTTGGTGTAGGGGCACTGCATCAGTGGCATGTTGTCCCCAAACAAAAATAAATAGCTACCCGGGCAGCCAAGCTGCCATATTGCAGAAGATATCAGTGCATCAAGGTTATATGGAAACTGAATTATTAAATTTAATTTATAGTAAAGTAAAACAAGCTCAAATGAGCTAAGATCCCGTCCTTCTTAATGAGTGACGTCATAAAAACGAATATGACGTCATTGTGATGTATCAGGTTTGCGATAAAATTATCTTGCTAATTGCCCGGCTTGATTCCCGCAAAACAAAAATTTCAAACAAGCCTTGCCTAGTTTCGGAAATAATGGTATAGGCGATTCCCATTAGCGGCGAATTATGACGTTCAATTTTTTTTCTAGGGGAAAGAATTTCCAAAAATGGAAGATGGTTACTGCCTGCGCGTGGGCTTCTGCATTATACATTGGCAAGTTCACGAAGATCCGATGAAAACTCGCGGTTGTGAACAAAAAAATGTTCAAAAAATAGGAATGACGTCATAAAAATTTGATATTGTCATAGTGATGTATTCATATGTGGCGGTAAAATCATCTTCTGCTAAGCCCTTGTTCGTTTCCCCAAAACAAATTCAAAAAAGCTTGCCTGTTTCGGAGGATATTTTTTAGGCGATTTCCATTAGCCGAGATATTTTGACGTCTCATAACTTTTTTTTTAGGAGGAAATTTCCAAAATCGGAGGATGATTACTGTCTGCACGGGTATTTTTACATATATATATATGCCAGTTTCAGGAATGTTTTCGATGAAAACTGTGTAGGCTGTTCTGAAACAAAAAAAAGTCACAAGAAAAGATGCAAGAACAACAACGTGAGTAGACTTAGAGATCCTCACAGGATCTAAAAACAAAATTAACTTAGGGTTAGTGCTTTTGAGAAAATAATTTAATAAATATACATGCTGAGAAGCTAGTAAAAGAGCAGAAAACACACATTTGTTTGATTTAGTCGAAAAAACAACCTTGTAAAACTTTATCTATTCCTTGATCATTTTAGTCAGCAGGGCAAAACATGACTCTCTCTCCTATCTTCTCCACCCCCTCCCCCCAACCCTCCAGAGGCCTGTAATCAAACTCCAAAACAAAACCAAAACCCCTCGATGGTAGCAATTTTGGAAGTCCACAAATTCCATCTATACCGTGGTAAAACTGATTATACAGTGGCCGGATTTAGGCATGGGCAAGCTGGGCAGTTTGCCCAGGCCTCCACAACCAGGGGGCCTCCACAACCAGGGGGCCTCCACAACCCAGGGGCCTCCGGCATATTTATGAAAAAAAAAAAAATGTAAGGAAAAATGTATTTGTGAGTGCCTGATGGTATTGTTGGTAGTTAGTGGAACAAAGATTAAAATATTCATCTATAACAGATATAAGATATTCACTTTCTCATTCTCTATTTTATATAGAAGTTCAGATTCTTGTTTCTTGAAAAATTATACTTTATGGATGACTGTAAATATGTTCTTGTCACCTTTTTAGTATTCTAGGTTTAGGGTGGCCTCCATACTGAAGGCTGCCCAGGGGCCACCACATGTCTAAATCCGGCCCTGACTGTACATATAATAATATACATATAAAGTATATATATATAATATAATTATATATATATATATATACAATATTCTATGTAGTCTTAAGCTTCGGCTCGCAACACGTTGAGAGTTGAAGGCCTTCCTTCTGTGCACAGGAGTGTCTTTGGTTTTTTACTGAATAAATAGCTTGTATTTGAATTATAGCTTCCGAGATGACTAAAAATTGCTCCTAACAGGTAACCCATCAACTTAAACATATCTTCCCCCCTCCACTGTGCCATACTTTCCAACAGAGGCCATTCCATGCATTATTGAAGCCAGAACCCTGGTCCTAACACTGTCCATACTGTTAAAAACTCCATTGCACATATCTTGTCCACACCATTCATTATAACATTTCTCTATCGGATCCCATTCTAACTGTGTTAATGCCCGTTCCGTCTCTTCAAACTTCCTCGTTGGCTTATGCGGTGTAGGCTGGATAAATCAGCTCTGGAATCAATCTATCCCTGGAGGAACGGAGTTCCGGTGCATCCGATGCCGTACGCCTTTTCTATGGCAGCTATGTCCTTCGTTAAGTTGCGGTGACCAAAGCTGTACACAATTTCTTTATGGGTGCCCTCACTAAATTCCTCCATAGTGTCAACAACTACCTCTTTTGATTTATAATTTATCACCCCAAAGAATACAACCTAAAACCCTGTTAGCTAATTAACTATGGCTACCTGTGCTTGGTGCTATCTGCTTTACTCCCCCATGTACATTGCCACCCCCAGATCATTCTCATGTATCAATGATTCAAAATTATTTTTTATTCACAATTGAAATCTCCCAGAAAACAAGAAGATGGGTTATATCGTCTACTTACAAGCTTAATGTATTACCGCTACCATCCATCGGACCGTACCTGTGCCAGAGCGTTGTTGCAGCCGAAGCAGTGTTCTTGTAGCCACAATCCTGATGGGTCGCCACTCCAACACAGGGATACCAGCAAGCCGGGCACTCATTTTGCCGACCTCAGAAGACGATTGGCAGAGTCAACCCCACCTGGTATTAATTGAACAAGCCGAGCTGAGATTTAAACTCAGGATCCTGGGGATCCCAAGCCCACCACCCAAAACCATTAGCCAACACCAGGCATATTACCATACCACTGTACCAAGTACCACCCCCAGATCTTGTTTTGATATGCTCCAAGACTGCCCCTTGCATATGTAATCCCCACTTACATTATTCTTCTCCATCCACAGCACAAACCAATGTGTTTTGCGTTAATCAATGTTTTAGAGGAGATGACATTACCCACCTTTTGATTCACTGGGAAACAAAAAAAAACTTTTCGGCTGCTTACGAAGGAAATGCAGGTGTTTCTGGCTAAATCTGGGCGCTGATTTCAAACTCTTCAGCAGAACTTTAGCCAGCACGTCAGGTTTTCAAAATATGTATATTTGTATGAATGATACCCAGCGATGCTGATTAGATACTTCTTATTGCAGATTGGCCACATTGTACAATCAAAATCAGTGGCTTAGTAATTAACTTTTCACATCATATTTAGATAACAGCTGGTTGATTCTCCGTGTATAATTTGTAGTCTACAAACAATTAAACATAAACAGGTTCGCGCAAAGGAAGTTAATAAAACATTAGAAACAGTCATCTTAGGAAGGGGTAAACTTTGATCGGGAAATCTGCCCCATGTGAGTGATTCAGAAACAACACTTCAAGTTTACTCGCTTCCTTTTCATTATAGTCAGCGGTAGGCACTGTTCAGATTGTTTTCAGAAGTGTGTGGAGACACTTGTTCTTGTTCTTGTGTGTAGAATTGGTCCCCGTTGAGATACCAGTAGTTAGAGTTGCACCCATCATGTTTGGTTTAACCGGCCTTGATACCGAAGCTTCCATGACCAAATGTTCTCGGTGGACCTTGGCCTATGCTCATCGCTTACCTCGCCCAGATAGGTGGGGAAGAAATCATATGAGAATTGCAAGAGTGCATTTTAAGAGACATCCTTACAGCCCATTCGCTAATAGGCCTTTGAAGCATGTTGTCCAACTAATTCGGCGAATTTACGTCTTCAGCTCTGTTGGTTCCCAGAAAGTCTCACAACCAACAACAAATGTTTCCCATGGCTGTAAACTCAAGGTGGGTTCAGTTTAATTTTTTGGACTCGGGATCACACTCATGTTCTCGGATCTGTTGGCCCAACGGAAAAATGCCTGCTTTGAGTTTGCATCAGTTATCTGTGTGCCAAAACTTTCTCTCTGAGATTACTGTAAAGCCATTACCATTCATGATCGAATGCCTTTACAAAGTTTTTTCCATAAGGGTTAGGGTTAGTTATAATTGCAATGCCAGGGTGAAAATTTTATTTAAAATTCATAGTTTGTCAGTTTCTTTCAATTTTTAATATTTAAAGGTGCATGCTCAAGCTCTTTTTATGAGAAAATAATTATTCTACCAACAGTTGTATTGCTGTAATTGAAACCAGAAAATAGAAAAAATAATAATTTTGATCATTCAAAAACACCCACGAGGGCAAGTACCGTAATTGGGACCATATGTATAACTCAAAAATCCTGTTTGCTGAGAAAATTCTGGCTTCAGATTCAGAATTCAGCATACCGATTTAGTCAGACACAAAATGTTTGTTGTCAGTGATATGTTAAAATAATTTGGAAAACTTTCAAAACAATCCCAATGTTAGGAGGTCAAATTACATAAGATTTAACTGTTGAGGCTTGAGAAACAGTTATAAAAAATTGTTAATGGTTAAAAAGGGAGATTTGAAATTAAAATATTAAAAAGAGATTTAAAAATTTTTAGGTCCTCGTGGAGGATCTGCTAAGTCTTATCACGTTGTTCTCGTCTTTTGTGTACTTTTTTGTTTCACAGCTACAGTTTTCATTCGAAACTTCCTGAAACTTGGCATATATATGTAAAATTACCCTGCGCAGACAGTAACAATTCTCCGGTTGAAAATTCTCCGAGAAAAAAAGTTGTGACGTCAAAATATTCTCCGCTAATGGAAATGCGCCTTAAAAAATATCTCCGAAAACTAGGCAGCTTTTTGAATTCTGTTTGCGGAAGTCGGAACAGGCATTATCAGAGATGAATATTACCGCACATATGATTGCATCACTATGGACGTCATTATCAATTTTTATGGACGTTCATCATTAAGAGGACGAGGATCTTGGCTCATTGAGCTTGTTCTGTTATAAATGAGATAATTTAAATAAAAAAAATGAGAATAAATTTGTTTTTAAATGAGGTTAAAAAAAATTTTTTTTTTTTAAACGACATTAAAAAAAAAAAATGAGATTACATTTTTTTTCTAATGATATTAAAAACATTTTTTTTTAATATTTAAATGAAATAAAAAAATTAGATACAAAAGAAACTGAAAATATGAAATGAGATTAAAATTAAAATTTAAAAAAATGAGATTAAAAAAATTAAAAATAAAATTAAGATCGATTCCAGTGGTCAAGATTTAAGAAAAGTGCTTATCTAAGATTGATCGATGTCCAGTGCAAGATGAGAAAAGGTGGCCTATCTAGATGATCGATGTCAGTGTCAAGATGAGAAAAGGTGGCCTATCTAGATGATCGATTTCCAGTGTCAAGATAAGAAAAAGGGTGGCCTATCTAGATGATCGATGTCCAGTTGTCAAAGATAAGGAAAAGGTGCCTATCTAGATGATTCGGATGTCCAGTGTCAAGATGAGAAAGGTTGGCCTATCTAGATGATCGATGTCCAGTGTCAAATTGAGAAAAGTGGCCTTATCTAGGATTGATCATGTCCAGTGTCAAGATGAGAAAAGGTTGCCTATCTAGATGATCGATGTCCAGTGTCAAGATGAGAAAAGGTGATGGCCTATACTAGATGATCGATGCTCCAGTGTCAAGATGAGAAAAGGTGGCCTATCTGATGATTAGAGCCAACTTAAAAAAAAAACAAATAAAAAAATATACAAATTATTATGTTAAATGCACAATAACAAGGACTGATTCTCTAAAATCAAATGAAATGTATCAATCGTGTGATTGGGTGATTTAGCAAAGGGATCGTGCGAGAATCAATGAAACGTATCGTGTGTGAGATCAAGTTTAACAAAATTGTAATAGTTTCTGAAAGCAAGTTTAACTCATTGTTTAAAGGTTCGGTCCGGAGTTAGTAAATCGTCTGGATAACGATGGACACAAAGTTACGTGCGTTACACGAATTAACTTCTTTGTTGCTCAGTGGCCATGAGGAGTAAAATTAATTCATATACACGCCAACGGCTGAGTTAACAATTGCCCAGAACAATTAATAAAAATAAACACAGGGAATGAAGTAATAATTGCTTAAATAAAAATGTAATAATTTTGTGAAGAAATGCGTTTGCATTTTGATATGAACGTTTTACCACGAGAAAAGGAACCTAACCTTCCGAGGAACTCCTGTTGTTTTGGCGGGAAATACAGGGACTTACTGCACCTGGTTGTTGAAATTTGAAGAAAGAAAAACGATTGTTTGGAAATTTAATTTTTCATTTCTTTGACCGAACAAGCTCAAAGCGAGCGGTAGGAAAAAAATAGGAATGACGTCATAAAATTGATATGATCGTCTCATAGTCTGTATCATATGTGCGGTAATTCATCTCTGCTAATGCCCTGTTCGATTCCGCAAACAGAATTCAAAAAAACTTGGCCTTTAGTTGAGATAATTTTTTTCGGCGATTTCCATTAGCGGAGATATTTTGACGTCACAACTTTTTCTCGGAGGAATTTTCAAAATCGGGAGATGGTTTACTGTCTGCGCAGGGAATTTTACATATATATGGCCAAGTTTCCAGGAAGTTTCTATGAAAATGCTAGGCGTGAAAACAAAAAAAGTCCACAAGAAGAAGATGAAGAACAACAACGTGAGTAAGAATTAGAGATCCTCACGAGGCATCTTAAAAATGCAAACAGAACAGGCAGCTTGTTTGACTTGTTCCGTAACAAGCGGCTTGCTATCGCTTTCCAGGCAAGCATGTTTGACTCAAAAACACTCCTAGCAAGCGCTCCAACGAACGGAGCGCTCGGCACCGCTTAACAACATGCCGGTCTCCATGGAAACAGGGACATCGTGGAACTCGGAGCATTCTGCTTTTTTCCCGCCGTGCGTTTTCAGTTTTACCTTCGATCCTCTTGTGATAACTTCCCGAAACGACGTTATATGTTATAGTAGCGGCGACAGAGCACGAGGAAGAGGGAAAGAAGCGAAATAAATGGGGAGTCAGAAGGAGGATTCCCCGTGTCATATACACAATACCACCCTTACCACTTACGAAGCGAACTGGTACGGAACGGATGGCTTGGCAAGCGATTAGCAAGCCGCTTGCTAATATTACACTCCCAAGGACGATCGAACAGCAGGGTGTAAATTAATTACAAAATGTGGGCAAATATCTTGTAAAGGTTTTAAATAGATTGCTTTGGTCAGAAGATGTTTTTATACGGAAGGTGATTTACATTCAGCCTTGTAATGAAAATAACATTTGAGGAGCCTCGCAAGCTCTCATAACCGCCGGTTCGCACAAATAGAAGAAGAAGAAGATTCTGAGCGTAATGATGTATAGAACTCGTGACAGTAAGCTCGGATGGTTCCGTCGCACAAATAGAAAGAAAAGATTTGAGCTGATGATTGTATAGAAGTCGTGACAGTAAGCTTGGATGTTCCTACCTTCATGTGATGTTAATTTTTTTTTTTTTTTTTAAACTGAATTGCTGTCTTTATTAAAACAACATTCATCGCCCTTATTTTTAAGAATCTAACTATTTGGTTCAAACTACCGAAGGAAGCAATAAGCTAAGCGACGCCCGAGCGCAGTGAAGGAGAGTGTTCGCAAGCACTGGCAAGCATGGCTTTTTTTTTATGTCAGAGAGACAGCTGGGCAAGAGAGGTGAGTACTGCACTGCACTGTACTGTACTGTTATATTTTATCCATGACCTGTCTTACAGTGTGTTTCATTTATATATAAAATCTGAACACAGTAAAATGTATGAATGCCAACATAGTTTAGGCCAATGAGTACAGACTAGTACATAAAGGTGAACTGATTGACTGCGTTTGTTTTCTTGTACTTGTCGCAGACACTGAAGTTGTTTTTCTTTTTGGAAATTCCTCCTTTGTGATTTTTATGCAAGTTCACTGGTCGCCGCATTAATCCCACACCGCTTGATTGAGAGCAGAGGTATAGCCGATGCGCAGGTAGCACTGTCTCGCTTTCTGAGAGATGCTCTGACGTCATATAGATATAGTATGGCACCTGTTTCACAGTTGGTGATGGATAATTATACAATTTTCCAAATTTAAAGTTGTTTTTTGTCAATAAATATGGTTCACAAACCCCCGATTAAAAGAAAACTAGTGCATGCCATACGGTGCGTGCCCGTACCTTGAAAAGACCTTGAAAAGGTCACATACTAGGTCCGCCAGCGTCAATTGTGGGACGTCATAGCCAAACAAATTAAGAAGATTTGAGTCAAGTTCGTGACGTCATAGCACCGTGTCCTGTCATTGGTTGGTAAATAAATGGCCATAACTTTGGAAACACTTGTCCGATTAATATCAAACCCTTGAAAATGGCGACAATCCACAGGGTCCCCAGCATATACCTGGCCAAGTTTCCAATTGGATCGCCACCAGTGGTTGTCGCAGAAACAACGGTCGCAGACAGACAGGACAGACCACACACACAGAGATTGCTGGAATTATAGATAGAGATGCACGAATCATCTGAGCCGAAAAGGTGGGGTTGATATGATATACATGGTGAAGACAGAAGAGGGACTCCTGAGTTGAGGTTTGTAATTGATAGTTATTAAGCTGGCTATAAACTGTCATCCTGGTGTTTTCACAGGCAGGGTGATTCATCAATGTGTGGTGGACCTCCCTCGCATGCACTTAAACTTTGGCGTCCCATCTGCTGCCTGAGTTGGTGCCTGCTAAAGATCCCACTGGTGTCCTTCGCAAATGAGTGGGGGGGGGAGCCATCGCTTTGGCACCATGAACAAAAAAAATCAAAAATCCTGCCCCAAAACATCACGTTCCCCCTGTCCCAAGAGGAAGGTAGTGCAAAAGGGTCAACCCCCAAGTGTGATTAGCAGATTGGTCATGGCTATAGTAATGTTTTATTTATTTATTTGTATGGCTCCCTGTGGCTGCTTGGCTGCATCATTTTCTGGCAAGCCCACAGTGCGGCCAACTGATGCAATGCCCCTTTACCAGCACACTGCTACTCATTTTGCTAACGCCAGAAGGCATGACAGCTGAGTCAACCCTTACCTTGGTGTGTTGATTAACAGCACAACAGGGGCTTTGTACTCAAGACACTCCGAACACAAGCCAGCCACCCCTTAACCATTCAAGGCAACACCAGACCTTAAGAGTAGAATGAACTTCTGTGGATTATGGAATGGTAGCTTGAAAGGCCAAGGGGTGTAAGGCCAGATGGACATGTCGGTAACATGAGAGGCACCGATATCTCCGATATTGGATAATAAAGATTTCTCACTTGGCTTTTGAGGGATGTTGTGATAATTTCAAGATCTTCTGAGTCATTAAAGAGGGTGTAAAAAAAATAAACTATTATTCTGACATTATTGCAGTACTTTGTTGTTAAAATTTTACCCGCAGTCCATTACCGGGTAATATCATGCATGCTGCAACACGGACTGTTGATCCCAAAGACGAAGGAGAAGGTGGATGGTTATGACCATCATCTTGGAGGATACGCGTGCTTTTTCCAGAGGGTGGTGGTCAGGTGAGTCCTTCCTACACGTTGAGTGCATGAAGCAACTGTGGACCACCTTATTCACTTTGACAGGCTCAGACATGAATTTGGTGAAGGGATCTGCGGGTATGATGCATTAATTAATTATCGGTTTGTCATATCCAGCCCGATGACCGTGGCCACCATTGCATGGAACACCTGTGCTGAGCGTAAACTTCGATGCGGAAAGCATGCGTTGCACTTCATGAGGTCCCCACTGGAGCCTGGTGTTGAGGGTGCATGTCAAAGTTGATTGGGAGAGACGTTTGATCATATGCAGCAACACTCTGGTTAAAAACCAATCTTTAAGTACATCTTTCATAACTACGGTATTGAGATTAGCCTTAGTTTGGGAAACTTTTTTGTTTTTTTTTTTACGACAAACTTTTTACGTTGCAGGTCAGCATTCTCATATGCTCTTGTTGAGTCCATGCTTTGGTTTTGTGACAACTTCATGGTGTGGTTTATTTTTAATTTTTAATTTGTTTTATTCGATGCAGTCGTGTAGATGTTTATGGGACATCTCCGTGTGTGCATGCTATGATGTCTTGCAGAGGACACAAAACTCCAAAATCACATCAATATGTAAAGTTTTGTCAGTGCTTGGAATTCAAGTTGGCCCATTTCACAACTTCTTATCTCCAAATCTGAAAGAGAATTTGCTTCATTAAGGTTTCAAATACCCCAAAATTACTCCACCCGATCAATATTTCATTATGAGCTCACCTGGAAGTAGTTCTGGGGAACTTGTGGATGGCGCTCCGTCCACATAAAACTTAGCAACTTCTCTGAAAGTACACGTACGATTTTGATGAAGCTTCACCATCACGTTCATCACTTCCGTTTCCGGTTTTTGAGGAACGGTTGTCTCTCAGGGCGGTCTCTCCCGACTTTCTCAAAGATAAGTTTCCGGTCAATCGTTTGTCATGTTTTGATTGTCTATTTCATGCCTCCATGTTTACTGTGTGTCCGAGTTCAGTTTTGTTTCAAAAATTTTGTGCTACTTTGGTTAGTTTTCGTCAGTCTTTGTCATGTCGGGTTTCCTTGAGGGGCCCTACCCTTCTTCCCGTTTGTGTACACGATCATGTTTATTGTATTTCTCCTTATTACCATCAGTTCTTTATTTACTCCACTTTTCCCTCCACCCTCCTTTCTATCCCCCTCCCAACTGCAATTCTCTGTTTCATGTCTTAAAATATAAAAAAAATTACTTACAAAAAACAAGCTTCAAATGAGCTAAGATCCTCGTCCTCTAATGATGACGTCATAAAAACGAATATGACGACATTGATGTATGCAGGTTTGCGATAGAATTATTCCGTGCTAATTTGCCTGGCTTGATTTCCCGAAACAAAATTCAAACAGCTTGGACTAGTTTCGGAGATAATGTATGGTGAATTTCCATTTAGCGGGCAATATTATGACGTCAACTTTCTTTCTTGGAAAATTTCCAAAAATCGGAATGGTTACTGCCTGCGTGTGGCTTTCTGGCATAACATGGCCAAGTGTCATGAAGATCCATTGAAAACTGGTTGTGAAACAAAAAGTGTTCAAAAATAGGAAAATGACGTCAGTTAAAAATTGATTATGACGTTCATAGTGATGTATCATATGTGCCGCGTAATTCATTCTCTGCTAATGCCCTGTTCGATTCCCGCAAACAGAATTCAAAAAGCTTTGCCTAGTTTCGGAGATAATTTTTCGGCGATTTCAATTAGCGGAGATATTTGAGTTCAATAACTTTTTTCTTAGGAGGAATTTCAAAATCAGAAGATGGTTACTGTCTGCGCAGGGAATTTTTCTACATATATACGCAAGTTTCAGGAAGTTTCAATGAAAACTGTCGGCTGTAAAACAAAAAAGTGCACAAGAAGAGATGAAGAACAACCAATGTGGATAAGACTTAGAGATCCTCCATGAGATCTAAAATCCACAAGAAGAATATGAAGAACAAACAACGTTGAGTAAGACTTAGAAGATCCTCGCGAGGATCTAAAAACCTTTCCGAACAAAATAACCCATTAAACATGTGACTTCCTGTACTGATCTTCTTCTTTTTGTGTCTTCCTTCTTCCTGCCCAATTACACCTGATCGTTAGGGTTTTCACCACCAACAAAACTTCAGCCTTTTCTTCAAACTTTTCCTTTACTCTTCCCCCTCTTCCCCTACACATATAATATAAATAAAATAAAAAACGGTTTCTCCAATGCTTCAACATCCCCTATTTGACCGCCATAGGACGGGACCAGGACAATGCTTCAACGTCCCCTAACAGCTTCTTCAAAATCTTGTGTTCAATTCGAGCCTTACTCCTGCCTCTCGGGCTTCACGCTTGTGGAAACCAAGGCATTTCGGTTCATTAGTATCTCCCACGATGAAGCTGAGTCTTTGGGCCTCTCACTCTTCTCACTGCAGGACAGTCGGTGGTTTCTGTCTCTCTACCATCTCACTCTCCGGTCTTCGTCCCCCCCTGCTCTGTTTCGATTTGTCCGCCACCCATATTTCCGCAGGGCGCTCAAGGTCCGCCAATAACCGCCTTCTGTAAAACTTACGAAAATTCACGAATCACTGCCCAACTTTCACTCTTTCATTCACCTTTTTCCCCCACCTTTGGAATAAAACTAAAACCCTCACTCTATTCAAAGCCCAGTTCTTCCTCCAGGCCTTCAAAACAGCTGTTCACCACCACTCTTATCCAAAAAACATCCAAACCCCTCAATCTTTTTTCTACCCCCGTTATCCACCCCAAACCCACCTCCTTCAAATTCCTTGCCTTTTCTTCCTGAAAGTCCCTGTAATGTCATTCTTGTATACCCCAATGTTCCCCGCCCCATCCCTCTCCCTTCCACAGATCTCCTAATGTCTCTGTTCCCCACTGTTTTGTCCTTCCCTCTCCTGCCCTCTTTTCTCGTTTGCCCCCCCCCCCCTTTGCTGTGCGTTGTGTGTTCGCTCTCATATGAGCGTTCGACAATTTATATTAAAAATTCCGATGTTCTAAAAATTCCATCTGTTACAAGGACTTCCTTTCTCCACTCTGCAATTCTTCTGCACTCTCCATCTTCCAAGTATTTAATATGAATCTCTGACCTAATAATTTTTACAAATCCCAGGTTTGCAATACTTGTTATCTATCATTATTAATCGGTTCTTGTTTTCCAACTTCAAGTGCAAATTTCCATCCCACCTCCTTAAATCTTACCCCTCTTCACCGTCCTTCCATGTTATACCCCCTTACTTACCCCTTCCCATCTTGGCCCCCAATCCTAGCATCTCTCCACTGCCTCTGCCTTACAACAGTTTCCCCCTCTGTTATCCCAAACTGCATGGTTTTCAAATATCTCACTCTCATTCAGCACATCTCCTCAATATCTCTATCATGCTCTCTTCTCCTTCCTCTCATCACCATCTCCCCCTCCTCCCACCCCGTCAAAATCTTCTTCCTCCTCCCACCCGCTCCCACCTACACCATACCACTACCAGTCTCGTTGTCTCCCCACCTCTCCATTCTCCCTCCTCCATGACCATGATGCTACTCATCGTCTCCCCTCCCTCTCAAAGCTTCCTCTAACCCAGTGGTCTTACCTTTGTTTAAACCACCTCGCCCCCTCTAGGTAGTTGCGTCCTTGCCTCCCACGCCCCCCCTCACATCTTCACCAAATTATTTTAAAATCCGCGTGAATTCAAGGAAAAACTGAAAAAATGCATGTTTTTAGTCTTTTTATTAACAAAAGGATTCTGTATTAGCAACACTCATAGTCATATACACAGCACATTTAATGAGAGGACATTAATGAGATACTGGCATTGCTTCTTAGCTACCAGATGTGATGGCCGTGGCGAATGTAGGAGAGAGCATAACGCGTCCCCTTCAATGTTCAGCTTATTTCTGTACTTGGTCTTGACAAGCAAGGAGCGTGAAAAATGCAGCTCACAGAAGATACGTTGATCCAAACATTGTCAGAATCCGAAGAGCTTGATGTGAGATCCAAAGGGTTAAACAGGAAGGTAGTGACCCAGAACGTCCTCTAGATCCAGTTTTTTGAATCTGCTTCAGCCGAGGAAGTTGAACTTTAATTCAAGAAACTCCTTTCGCACTTTCGTCTGAAATATTGTTGGTGGGCCGGGTCTCGGTGTCGCGAGCACGACCGCCAACATGGCAGCAGTAGAGACGGCGTCCACGAAACACCCGGAATTTAGGGTCGCACCCTTCAGATAAATCCGAAAGGTCACTGTCCCTTTATCGGACCGAAGATTCGCCCAAGTTCGACCACGTGGGATTAGGGTCGAATTTCCAATTTCAATACAGTTATACCTAAGTACCCATGTCCTGTCCAAACTACCGGGGAAAAATTCACCTTGGGCAGGATCTGCGCGATCCGGCGTTACGGGCCAAGATCCGCCGTCATACCCCGAGCGAGAGTACAGAAATCCTGCCGGGCCGATTGCACGGATTACGGCAACATGAGGCCTCCTAATCCCATTCGCAGCGCAGCAAACCATATTTATAGAAAGACAAGGACGAGCTGGGACATTCCACAAGAGGGATTATTCTCAATGGAGGGGGGGGGGGGCTGAGGAACACCAAAAAGAGCAGAGTTATCCGAATAAGAAATGTAAATAATGTACAGCAAAAGCACTGAACAATTCTACTTAGAGACGGGCCCACACTCAGACACCACACCCAGAGAAATGGACCCCGTTGGTCTTTTATGCGGCTCTGCCAGCCGAGGAGGATAGTTTCGGCTGTGGGACGTCATAACGTGCTGGCTTACCTGGCTCCGCGTTCGCGCGGCTCGATGTCCGCACCTTCCCGGAGCACCATTCGCCAAAGGACGGACCAGGGCAGCCGAATCCAGAGGAGGCGAGACAAGGTGATCTCCCTTGATGAAAATGGTCGACCGCTCCTGCAATCCGCCAGACGAGACACCTCCGATGCGCGGGATGCAGTCCGCGCAGACCAGACAGAAGCGCGCAATGCAGTCAGCGCAGACCAGACAGAAAAGCCCTCAAGCTGACGGGACGCAATCATTCATTCCTTCTTTTGTCCTTCGGGGCGCGTTCCGCTCATCCGTGGCCTGTTATCATTTGGCGGACCACATGTCGCAGCTCCGCATTCTTGCAAAGGACCGCCCCGGCTCTGGTCTGCT
>CM068955.1:30405021-30423827 GCA_035128595.1 Eptatretus atami
GTCCTTTTGGTCTTTCTTGTGAATCCTTTCTACACAAGAGGTGGAGATAAAAGTATATTATTTTGTACAGCGGCTTCGATTGGAAAATGTGTGCTGATCACGGAAAGTAAACTCACAACCAGCACAGCACAGAAACACAGACAGCACAACACAACACAGCACAACACAACACAACACAGCCACAGCACAGCACAGCAACAACACAGCACAGCACACACAACACAGCACAACACAGCCACACACAGCACAGACAGCACAAAACACAACCAACACAGCACAACACAGCACAGCACCAACAGCAGCACAACACAGCCACAGCACAGCACAACCACAACACACACAACACAGCACACAAAGCAACAGCACAGCACAACACAACCACAACACAGCACGCATGCACACACAGCACAACACAGCACAGCACAGCACAACACAGCACAGCACAACCACAACACAGCAACAACACAACCACAACACAAACACACACAACACAGCACAGCCAACACAACACAAACACAGCACAGCACAAACACAGCACAACACAGCACAGCACAGCACAAACACAAGCACAGCACAACACAGCACAACACAACACAACACAAACACAACACAAACACAGCACGCACAAACACAAACACAGCCAGCACAAACCACAAGCACCACACCAGACAACACAGCACAAAACACAGCACAAACACAGCACAGCACAAAGCACAGCACAACAACAGCACCAACACAACACAACACAGGCAGCCAACACAGCACACACAACACAGGCACAACACAGCACAGCCACGAGCACAACACAACACAACACAACACCAACACAGCACAACACATCACAGCACAACACAACACAGCACAACACAACAAACACCAAACACAACCAACAAACACAACACAAGCACAGGCACAACACAACACAGGCAACAACACAGCACAAACACAGTACAGCACAGCACCCAGCACAACACAACGACAACGAGAAAGGACGCGCAAAAGAACTTTTGGCGCAGAAGGAACATCGGCCCTCATGCCTGCCTCTGCACCAACCCGAGAAACCATCAATATCCCAATTGCAAGCCTGGTGTTTTGCTTCGTGGTTGGGTGGCTGGTTGGCGATCTTAGGGGTCCTGAGTTCGAACCCCGTTCGCCACGCTGAATTAACACCAGTGGGTTGAACTCATCTCCTGTCATCCTTACCAAGGTTTGGTGGAAATTGAGTGCCAGTGCGTTGGTGTAGGGGCACTGCATCAGTGGCATGTTGTCCCCAAACAAAAATAAATAGCTACCCGGGCAGCCAAGCTGCCATATTGCAGAAGATATCAGTGCATCAAGGTTATATGGAAACTGAATTATTAAATTTAATTTATAGTAAAGTAAAACAAGCTCAAATGAGCTAAGATCCCGTCCTTCTTAATGAGTGACGTCATAAAAACGAATATGACGTCATTGTGATGTATCAGGTTTGCGATAAAATTATCTTGCTAATTGCCCGGCTTGATTCCCGCAAAACAAAAATTTCAAACAAGCCTTGCCTAGTTTCGGAAATAATGGTATAGGCGATTCCCATTAGCGGCGAATTATGACGTTCAATTTTTTTTCTAGGGGAAAGAATTTCCAAAAATGGAAGATGGTTACTGCCTGCGCGTGGGCTTCTGCATTATACATTGGCAAGTTCACGAAGATCCGATGAAAACTCGCGGTTGTGAACAAAAAAATGTTCAAAAAATAGGAATGACGTCATAAAAATTTGATATTGTCATAGTGATGTATTCATATGTGGCGGTAAAATCATCTTCTGCTAAGCCCTTGTTCGTTTCCCCAAAACAAATTCAAAAAAGCTTGCCTGTTTCGGAGGATATTTTTTAGGCGATTTCCATTAGCCGAGATATTTTGACGTCTCATAACTTTTTTTTTAGGAGGAAATTTCCAAAATCGGAGGATGATTACTGTCTGCACGGGTATTTTTACATATATATATATGCCAGTTTCAGGAATGTTTTCGATGAAAACTGTGTAGGCTGTTCTGAAACAAAAAAAAGTCACAAGAAAAGATGCAAGAACAACAACGTGAGTAGACTTAGAGATCCTCACAGGATCTAAAAACAAAATTAACTTAGGGTTAGTGCTTTTGAGAAAATAATTTAATAAATATACATGCTGAGAAGCTAGTAAAAGAGCAGAAAACACACATTTGTTTGATTTAGTCGAAAAAACAACCTTGTAAAACTTTATCTATTCCTTGATCATTTTAGTCAGCAGGGCAAAACATGACTCTCTCTCCTATCTTCTCCACCCCCTCCCCCCAACCCTCCAGAGGCCTGTAATCAAACTCCAAAACAAAACCAAAACCCCTCGATGGTAGCAATTTTGGAAGTCCACAAATTCCATCTATACCGTGGTAAAACTGATTATACAGTGGCCGGATTTAGGCATGGGCAAGCTGGGCAGTTTGCCCAGGCCTCCACAACCAGGGGGCCTCCACAACCAGGGGGCCTCCACAACCCAGGGGCCTCCGGCATATTTATGAAAAAAAAAAAAATGTAAGGAAAAATGTATTTGTGAGTGCCTGATGGTATTGTTGGTAGTTAGTGGAACAAAGATTAAAATATTCATCTATAACAGATATAAGATATTCACTTTCTCATTCTCTATTTTATATAGAAGTTCAGATTCTTGTTTCTTGAAAAATTATACTTTATGGATGACTGTAAATATGTTCTTGTCACCTTTTTAGTATTCTAGGTTTAGGGTGGCCTCCATACTGAAGGCTGCCCAGGGGCCACCACATGTCTAAATCCGGCCCTGACTGTACATATAATAATATACATATAAAGTATATATATATAATATAATTATATATATATATATATACAATATTCTATGTAGTCTTAAGCTTCGGCTCGCAACACGTTGAGAGTTGAAGGCCTTCCTTCTGTGCACAGGAGTGTCTTTGGTTTTTTACTGAATAAATAGCTTGTATTTGAATTATAGCTTCCGAGATGACTAAAAATTGCTCCTAACAGGTAACCCATCAACTTAAACATATCTTCCCCCCTCCACTGTGCCATACTTTCCAACAGAGGCCATTCCATGCATTATTGAAGCCAGAACCCTGGTCCTAACACTGTCCATACTGTTAAAAACTCCATTGCACATATCTTGTCCACACCATTCATTATAACATTTCTCTATCGGATCCCATTCTAACTGTGTTAATGCCCGTTCCGTCTCTTCAAACTTCCTCGTTGGCTTATGCGGTGTAGGCTGGATAAATCAGCTCTGGAATCAATCTATCCCTGGAGGAACGGAGTTCCGGTGCATCCGATGCCGTACGCCTTTTCTATGGCAGCTATGTCCTTCGTTAAGTTGCGGTGACCAAAGCTGTACACAATTTCTTTATGGGTGCCCTCACTAAATTCCTCCATAGTGTCAACAACTACCTCTTTTGATTTATAATTTATCACCCCAAAGAATACAACCTAAAACCCTGTTAGCTAATTAACTATGGCTACCTGTGCTTGGTGCTATCTGCTTTACTCCCCCATGTACATTGCCACCCCCAGATCATTCTCATGTATCAATGATTCAAAATTATTTTTTATTCACAATTGAAATCTCCCAGAAAACAAGAAGATGGGTTATATCGTCTACTTACAAGCTTAATGTATTACCGCTACCATCCATCGGACCGTACCTGTGCCAGAGCGTTGTTGCAGCCGAAGCAGTGTTCTTGTAGCCACAATCCTGATGGGTCGCCACTCCAACACAGGGATACCAGCAAGCCGGGCACTCATTTTGCCGACCTCAGAAGACGATTGGCAGAGTCAACCCCACCTGGTATTAATTGAACAAGCCGAGCTGAGATTTAAACTCAGGATCCTGGGGATCCCAAGCCCACCACCCAAAACCATTAGCCAACACCAGGCATATTACCATACCACTGTACCAAGTACCACCCCCAGATCTTGTTTTGATATGCTCCAAGACTGCCCCTTGCATATGTAATCCCCACTTACATTATTCTTCTCCATCCACAGCACAAACCAATGTGTTTTGCGTTAATCAATGTTTTAGAGGAGATGACATTACCCACCTTTTGATTCACTGGGAAACAAAAAAAAACTTTTCGGCTGCTTACGAAGGAAATGCAGGTGTTTCTGGCTAAATCTGGGCGCTGATTTCAAACTCTTCAGCAGAACTTTAGCCAGCACGTCAGGTTTTCAAAATATGTATATTTGTATGAATGATACCCAGCGATGCTGATTAGATACTTCTTATTGCAGATTGGCCACATTGTACAATCAAAATCAGTGGCTTAGTAATTAACTTTTCACATCATATTTAGATAACAGCTGGTTGATTCTCCGTGTATAATTTGTAGTCTACAAACAATTAAACATAAACAGGTTCGCGCAAAGGAAGTTAATAAAACATTAGAAACAGTCATCTTAGGAAGGGGTAAACTTTGATCGGGAAATCTGCCCCATGTGAGTGATTCAGAAACAACACTTCAAGTTTACTCGCTTCCTTTTCATTATAGTCAGCGGTAGGCACTGTTCAGATTGTTTTCAGAAGTGTGTGGAGACACTTGTTCTTGTTCTTGTGTGTAGAATTGGTCCCCGTTGAGATACCAGTAGTTAGAGTTGCACCCATCATGTTTGGTTTAACCGGCCTTGATACCGAAGCTTCCATGACCAAATGTTCTCGGTGGACCTTGGCCTATGCTCATCGCTTACCTCGCCCAGATAGGTGGGGAAGAAATCATATGAGAATTGCAAGAGTGCATTTTAAGAGACATCCTTACAGCCCATTCGCTAATAGGCCTTTGAAGCATGTTGTCCAACTAATTCGGCGAATTTACGTCTTCAGCTCTGTTGGTTCCCAGAAAGTCTCACAACCAACAACAAATGTTTCCCATGGCTGTAAACTCAAGGTGGGTTCAGTTTAATTTTTTGGACTCGGGATCACACTCATGTTCTCGGATCTGTTGGCCCAACGGAAAAATGCCTGCTTTGAGTTTGCATCAGTTATCTGTGTGCCAAAACTTTCTCTCTGAGATTACTGTAAAGCCATTACCATTCATGATCGAATGCCTTTACAAAGTTTTTTCCATAAGGGTTAGGGTTAGTTATAATTGCAATGCCAGGGTGAAAATTTTATTTAAAATTCATAGTTTGTCAGTTTCTTTCAATTTTTAATATTTAAAGGTGCATGCTCAAGCTCTTTTTATGAGAAAATAATTATTCTACCAACAGTTGTATTGCTGTAATTGAAACCAGAAAATAGAAAAAATAATAATTTTGATCATTCAAAAACACCCACGAGGGCAAGTACCGTAATTGGGACCATATGTATAACTCAAAAATCCTGTTTGCTGAGAAAATTCTGGCTTCAGATTCAGAATTCAGCATACCGATTTAGTCAGACACAAAATGTTTGTTGTCAGTGATATGTTAAAATAATTTGGAAAACTTTCAAAACAATCCCAATGTTAGGAGGTCAAATTACATAAGATTTAACTGTTGAGGCTTGAGAAACAGTTATAAAAAATTGTTAATGGTTAAAAAGGGAGATTTGAAATTAAAATATTAAAAAGAGATTTAAAAATTTTTAGGTCCTCGTGGAGGATCTGCTAAGTCTTATCACGTTGTTCTCGTCTTTTGTGTACTTTTTTGTTTCACAGCTACAGTTTTCATTCGAAACTTCCTGAAACTTGGCATATATATGTAAAATTACCCTGCGCAGACAGTAACAATTCTCCGGTTGAAAATTCTCCGAGAAAAAAAGTTGTGACGTCAAAATATTCTCCGCTAATGGAAATGCGCCTTAAAAAATATCTCCGAAAACTAGGCAGCTTTTTGAATTCTGTTTGCGGAAGTCGGAACAGGCATTATCAGAGATGAATATTACCGCACATATGATTGCATCACTATGGACGTCATTATCAATTTTTATGGACGTTCATCATTAAGAGGACGAGGATCTTGGCTCATTGAGCTTGTTCTGTTATAAATGAGATAATTTAAATAAAAAAAATGAGAATAAATTTGTTTTTAAATGAGGTTAAAAAAAATTTTTTTTTTTTAAACGACATTAAAAAAAAAAAATGAGATTACATTTTTTTTCTAATGATATTAAAAACATTTTTTTTTAATATTTAAATGAAATAAAAAAATTAGATACAAAAGAAACTGAAAATATGAAATGAGATTAAAATTAAAATTTAAAAAAATGAGATTAAAAAAATTAAAAATAAAATTAAGATCGATTCCAGTGGTCAAGATTTAAGAAAAGTGCTTATCTAAGATTGATCGATGTCCAGTGCAAGATGAGAAAAGGTGGCCTATCTAGATGATCGATGTCAGTGTCAAGATGAGAAAAGGTGGCCTATCTAGATGATCGATTTCCAGTGTCAAGATAAGAAAAAGGGTGGCCTATCTAGATGATCGATGTCCAGTTGTCAAAGATAAGGAAAAGGTGCCTATCTAGATGATTCGGATGTCCAGTGTCAAGATGAGAAAGGTTGGCCTATCTAGATGATCGATGTCCAGTGTCAAATTGAGAAAAGTGGCCTTATCTAGGATTGATCATGTCCAGTGTCAAGATGAGAAAAGGTTGCCTATCTAGATGATCGATGTCCAGTGTCAAGATGAGAAAAGGTGATGGCCTATACTAGATGATCGATGCTCCAGTGTCAAGATGAGAAAAGGTGGCCTATCTGATGATTAGAGCCAACTTAAAAAAAAAACAAATAAAAAAATATACAAATTATTATGTTAAATGCACAATAACAAGGACTGATTCTCTAAAATCAAATGAAATGTATCAATCGTGTGATTGGGTGATTTAGCAAAGGGATCGTGCGAGAATCAATGAAACGTATCGTGTGTGAGATCAAGTTTAACAAAATTGTAATAGTTTCTGAAAGCAAGTTTAACTCATTGTTTAAAGGTTCGGTCCGGAGTTAGTAAATCGTCTGGATAACGATGGACACAAAGTTACGTGCGTTACACGAATTAACTTCTTTGTTGCTCAGTGGCCATGAGGAGTAAAATTAATTCATATACACGCCAACGGCTGAGTTAACAATTGCCCAGAACAATTAATAAAAATAAACACAGGGAATGAAGTAATAATTGCTTAAATAAAAATGTAATAATTTTGTGAAGAAATGCGTTTGCATTTTGATATGAACGTTTTACCACGAGAAAAGGAACCTAACCTTCCGAGGAACTCCTGTTGTTTTGGCGGGAAATACAGGGACTTACTGCACCTGGTTGTTGAAATTTGAAGAAAGAAAAACGATTGTTTGGAAATTTAATTTTTCATTTCTTTGACCGAACAAGCTCAAAGCGAGCGGTAGGAAAAAAATAGGAATGACGTCATAAAATTGATATGATCGTCTCATAGTCTGTATCATATGTGCGGTAATTCATCTCTGCTAATGCCCTGTTCGATTCCGCAAACAGAATTCAAAAAAACTTGGCCTTTAGTTGAGATAATTTTTTTCGGCGATTTCCATTAGCGGAGATATTTTGACGTCACAACTTTTTCTCGGAGGAATTTTCAAAATCGGGAGATGGTTTACTGTCTGCGCAGGGAATTTTACATATATATGGCCAAGTTTCCAGGAAGTTTCTATGAAAATGCTAGGCGTGAAAACAAAAAAAGTCCACAAGAAGAAGATGAAGAACAACAACGTGAGTAAGAATTAGAGATCCTCACGAGGCATCTTAAAAATGCAAACAGAACAGGCAGCTTGTTTGACTTGTTCCGTAACAAGCGGCTTGCTATCGCTTTCCAGGCAAGCATGTTTGACTCAAAAACACTCCTAGCAAGCGCTCCAACGAACGGAGCGCTCGGCACCGCTTAACAACATGCCGGTCTCCATGGAAACAGGGACATCGTGGAACTCGGAGCATTCTGCTTTTTTCCCGCCGTGCGTTTTCAGTTTTACCTTCGATCCTCTTGTGATAACTTCCCGAAACGACGTTATATGTTATAGTAGCGGCGACAGAGCACGAGGAAGAGGGAAAGAAGCGAAATAAATGGGGAGTCAGAAGGAGGATTCCCCGTGTCATATACACAATACCACCCTTACCACTTACGAAGCGAACTGGTACGGAACGGATGGCTTGGCAAGCGATTAGCAAGCCGCTTGCTAATATTACACTCCCAAGGACGATCGAACAGCAGGGTGTAAATTAATTACAAAATGTGGGCAAATATCTTGTAAAGGTTTTAAATAGATTGCTTTGGTCAGAAGATGTTTTTATACGGAAGGTGATTTACATTCAGCCTTGTAATGAAAATAACATTTGAGGAGCCTCGCAAGCTCTCATAACCGCCGGTTCGCACAAATAGAAGAAGAAGAAGATTCTGAGCGTAATGATGTATAGAACTCGTGACAGTAAGCTCGGATGGTTCCGTCGCACAAATAGAAAGAAAAGATTTGAGCTGATGATTGTATAGAAGTCGTGACAGTAAGCTTGGATGTTCCTACCTTCATGTGATGTTAATTTTTTTTTTTTTTTTTAAACTGAATTGCTGTCTTTATTAAAACAACATTCATCGCCCTTATTTTTAAGAATCTAACTATTTGGTTCAAACTACCGAAGGAAGCAATAAGCTAAGCGACGCCCGAGCGCAGTGAAGGAGAGTGTTCGCAAGCACTGGCAAGCATGGCTTTTTTTTTATGTCAGAGAGACAGCTGGGCAAGAGAGGTGAGTACTGCACTGCACTGTACTGTACTGTTATATTTTATCCATGACCTGTCTTACAGTGTGTTTCATTTATATATAAAATCTGAACACAGTAAAATGTATGAATGCCAACATAGTTTAGGCCAATGAGTACAGACTAGTACATAAAGGTGAACTGATTGACTGCGTTTGTTTTCTTGTACTTGTCGCAGACACTGAAGTTGTTTTTCTTTTTGGAAATTCCTCCTTTGTGATTTTTATGCAAGTTCACTGGTCGCCGCATTAATCCCACACCGCTTGATTGAGAGCAGAGGTATAGCCGATGCGCAGGTAGCACTGTCTCGCTTTCTGAGAGATGCTCTGACGTCATATAGATATAGTATGGCACCTGTTTCACAGTTGGTGATGGATAATTATACAATTTTCCAAATTTAAAGTTGTTTTTTGTCAATAAATATGGTTCACAAACCCCCGATTAAAAGAAAACTAGTGCATGCCATACGGTGCGTGCCCGTACCTTGAAAAGACCTTGAAAAGGTCACATACTAGGTCCGCCAGCGTCAATTGTGGGACGTCATAGCCAAACAAATTAAGAAGATTTGAGTCAAGTTCGTGACGTCATAGCACCGTGTCCTGTCATTGGTTGGTAAATAAATGGCCATAACTTTGGAAACACTTGTCCGATTAATATCAAACCCTTGAAAATGGCGACAATCCACAGGGTCCCCAGCATATACCTGGCCAAGTTTCCAATTGGATCGCCACCAGTGGTTGTCGCAGAAACAACGGTCGCAGACAGACAGGACAGACCACACACACAGAGATTGCTGGAATTATAGATAGAGATGCACGAATCATCTGAGCCGAAAAGGTGGGGTTGATATGATATACATGGTGAAGACAGAAGAGGGACTCCTGAGTTGAGGTTTGTAATTGATAGTTATTAAGCTGGCTATAAACTGTCATCCTGGTGTTTTCACAGGCAGGGTGATTCATCAATGTGTGGTGGACCTCCCTCGCATGCACTTAAACTTTGGCGTCCCATCTGCTGCCTGAGTTGGTGCCTGCTAAAGATCCCACTGGTGTCCTTCGCAAATGAGTGGGGGGGGGAGCCATCGCTTTGGCACCATGAACAAAAAAAATCAAAAATCCTGCCCCAAAACATCACGTTCCCCCTGTCCCAAGAGGAAGGTAGTGCAAAAGGGTCAACCCCCAAGTGTGATTAGCAGATTGGTCATGGCTATAGTAATGTTTTATTTATTTATTTGTATGGCTCCCTGTGGCTGCTTGGCTGCATCATTTTCTGGCAAGCCCACAGTGCGGCCAACTGATGCAATGCCCCTTTACCAGCACACTGCTACTCATTTTGCTAACGCCAGAAGGCATGACAGCTGAGTCAACCCTTACCTTGGTGTGTTGATTAACAGCACAACAGGGGCTTTGTACTCAAGACACTCCGAACACAAGCCAGCCACCCCTTAACCATTCAAGGCAACACCAGACCTTAAGAGTAGAATGAACTTCTGTGGATTATGGAATGGTAGCTTGAAAGGCCAAGGGGTGTAAGGCCAGATGGACATGTCGGTAACATGAGAGGCACCGATATCTCCGATATTGGATAATAAAGATTTCTCACTTGGCTTTTGAGGGATGTTGTGATAATTTCAAGATCTTCTGAGTCATTAAAGAGGGTGTAAAAAAAATAAACTATTATTCTGACATTATTGCAGTACTTTGTTGTTAAAATTTTACCCGCAGTCCATTACCGGGTAATATCATGCATGCTGCAACACGGACTGTTGATCCCAAAGACGAAGGAGAAGGTGGATGGTTATGACCATCATCTTGGAGGATACGCGTGCTTTTTCCAGAGGGTGGTGGTCAGGTGAGTCCTTCCTACACGTTGAGTGCATGAAGCAACTGTGGACCACCTTATTCACTTTGACAGGCTCAGACATGAATTTGGTGAAGGGATCTGCGGGTATGATGCATTAATTAATTATCGGTTTGTCATATCCAGCCCGATGACCGTGGCCACCATTGCATGGAACACCTGTGCTGAGCGTAAACTTCGATGCGGAAAGCATGCGTTGCACTTCATGAGGTCCCCACTGGAGCCTGGTGTTGAGGGTGCATGTCAAAGTTGATTGGGAGAGACGTTTGATCATATGCAGCAACACTCTGGTTAAAAACCAATCTTTAAGTACATCTTTCATAACTACGGTATTGAGATTAGCCTTAGTTTGGGAAACTTTTTTGTTTTTTTTTTTACGACAAACTTTTTACGTTGCAGGTCAGCATTCTCATATGCTCTTGTTGAGTCCATGCTTTGGTTTTGTGACAACTTCATGGTGTGGTTTATTTTTAATTTTTAATTTGTTTTATTCGATGCAGTCGTGTAGATGTTTATGGGACATCTCCGTGTGTGCATGCTATGATGTCTTGCAGAGGACACAAAACTCCAAAATCACATCAATATGTAAAGTTTTGTCAGTGCTTGGAATTCAAGTTGGCCCATTTCACAACTTCTTATCTCCAAATCTGAAAGAGAATTTGCTTCATTAAGGTTTCAAATACCCCAAAATTACTCCACCCGATCAATATTTCATTATGAGCTCACCTGGAAGTAGTTCTGGGGAACTTGTGGATGGCGCTCCGTCCACATAAAACTTAGCAACTTCTCTGAAAGTACACGTACGATTTTGATGAAGCTTCACCATCACGTTCATCACTTCCGTTTCCGGTTTTTGAGGAACGGTTGTCTCTCAGGGCGGTCTCTCCCGACTTTCTCAAAGATAAGTTTCCGGTCAATCGTTTGTCATGTTTTGATTGTCTATTTCATGCCTCCATGTTTACTGTGTGTCCGAGTTCAGTTTTGTTTCAAAAATTTTGTGCTACTTTGGTTAGTTTTCGTCAGTCTTTGTCATGTCGGGTTTCCTTGAGGGGCCCTACCCTTCTTCCCGTTTGTGTACACGATCATGTTTATTGTATTTCTCCTTATTACCATCAGTTCTTTATTTACTCCACTTTTCCCTCCACCCTCCTTTCTATCCCCCTCCCAACTGCAATTCTCTGTTTCATGTCTTAAAATATAAAAAAAATTACTTACAAAAAACAAGCTTCAAATGAGCTAAGATCCTCGTCCTCTAATGATGACGTCATAAAAACGAATATGACGACATTGATGTATGCAGGTTTGCGATAGAATTATTCCGTGCTAATTTGCCTGGCTTGATTTCCCGAAACAAAATTCAAACAGCTTGGACTAGTTTCGGAGATAATGTATGGTGAATTTCCATTTAGCGGGCAATATTATGACGTCAACTTTCTTTCTTGGAAAATTTCCAAAAATCGGAATGGTTACTGCCTGCGTGTGGCTTTCTGGCATAACATGGCCAAGTGTCATGAAGATCCATTGAAAACTGGTTGTGAAACAAAAAGTGTTCAAAAATAGGAAAATGACGTCAGTTAAAAATTGATTATGACGTTCATAGTGATGTATCATATGTGCCGCGTAATTCATTCTCTGCTAATGCCCTGTTCGATTCCCGCAAACAGAATTCAAAAAGCTTTGCCTAGTTTCGGAGATAATTTTTCGGCGATTTCAATTAGCGGAGATATTTGAGTTCAATAACTTTTTTCTTAGGAGGAATTTCAAAATCAGAAGATGGTTACTGTCTGCGCAGGGAATTTTTCTACATATATACGCAAGTTTCAGGAAGTTTCAATGAAAACTGTCGGCTGTAAAACAAAAAAGTGCACAAGAAGAGATGAAGAACAACCAATGTGGATAAGACTTAGAGATCCTCCATGAGATCTAAAATCCACAAGAAGAATATGAAGAACAAACAACGTTGAGTAAGACTTAGAAGATCCTCGCGAGGATCTAAAAACCTTTCCGAACAAAATAACCCATTAAACATGTGACTTCCTGTACTGATCTTCTTCTTTTTGTGTCTTCCTTCTTCCTGCCCAATTACACCTGATCGTTAGGGTTTTCACCACCAACAAAACTTCAGCCTTTTCTTCAAACTTTTCCTTTACTCTTCCCCCTCTTCCCCTACACATATAATATAAATAAAATAAAAAACGGTTTCTCCAATGCTTCAACATCCCCTATTTGACCGCCATAGGACGGGACCAGGACAATGCTTCAACGTCCCCTAACAGCTTCTTCAAAATCTTGTGTTCAATTCGAGCCTTACTCCTGCCTCTCGGGCTTCACGCTTGTGGAAACCAAGGCATTTCGGTTCATTAGTATCTCCCACGATGAAGCTGAGTCTTTGGGCCTCTCACTCTTCTCACTGCAGGACAGTCGGTGGTTTCTGTCTCTCTACCATCTCACTCTCCGGTCTTCGTCCCCCCCTGCTCTGTTTCGATTTGTCCGCCACCCATATTTCCGCAGGGCGCTCAAGGTCCGCCAATAACCGCCTTCTGTAAAACTTACGAAAATTCACGAATCACTGCCCAACTTTCACTCTTTCATTCACCTTTTTCCCCCACCTTTGGAATAAAACTAAAACCCTCACTCTATTCAAAGCCCAGTTCTTCCTCCAGGCCTTCAAAACAGCTGTTCACCACCACTCTTATCCAAAAAACATCCAAACCCCTCAATCTTTTTTCTACCCCCGTTATCCACCCCAAACCCACCTCCTTCAAATTCCTTGCCTTTTCTTCCTGAAAGTCCCTGTAATGTCATTCTTGTATACCCCAATGTTCCCCGCCCCATCCCTCTCCCTTCCACAGATCTCCTAATGTCTCTGTTCCCCACTGTTTTGTCCTTCCCTCTCCTGCCCTCTTTTCTCGTTTGCCCCCCCCCCCCTTTGCTGTGCGTTGTGTGTTCGCTCTCATATGAGCGTTCGACAATTTATATTAAAAATTCCGATGTTCTAAAAATTCCATCTGTTACAAGGACTTCCTTTCTCCACTCTGCAATTCTTCTGCACTCTCCATCTTCCAAGTATTTAATATGAATCTCTGACCTAATAATTTTTACAAATCCCAGGTTTGCAATACTTGTTATCTATCATTATTAATCGGTTCTTGTTTTCCAACTTCAAGTGCAAATTTCCATCCCACCTCCTTAAATCTTACCCCTCTTCACCGTCCTTCCATGTTATACCCCCTTACTTACCCCTTCCCATCTTGGCCCCCAATCCTAGCATCTCTCCACTGCCTCTGCCTTACAACAGTTTCCCCCTCTGTTATCCCAAACTGCATGGTTTTCAAATATCTCACTCTCATTCAGCACATCTCCTCAATATCTCTATCATGCTCTCTTCTCCTTCCTCTCATCACCATCTCCCCCTCCTCCCACCCCGTCAAAATCTTCTTCCTCCTCCCACCCGCTCCCACCTACACCATACCACTACCAGTCTCGTTGTCTCCCCACCTCTCCATTCTCCCTCCTCCATGACCATGATGCTACTCATCGTCTCCCCTCCCTCTCAAAGCTTCCTCTAACCCAGTGGTCTTACCTTTGTTTAAACCACCTCGCCCCCTCTAGGTAGTTGCGTCCTTGCCTCCCACGCCCCCCCTCACATCTTCACCAAATTATTTTAAAATCCGCGTGAATTCAAGGAAAAACTGAAAAAATGCATGTTTTTAGTCTTTTTATTAACAAAAGGATTCTGTATTAGCAACACTCATAGTCATATACACAGCACATTTAATGAGAGGACATTAATGAGATACTGGCATTGCTTCTTAGCTACCAGATGTGATGGCCGTGGCGAATGTAGGAGAGAGCATAACGCGTCCCCTTCAATGTTCAGCTTATTTCTGTACTTGGTCTTGACAAGCAAGGAGCGTGAAAAATGCAGCTCACAGAAGATACGTTGATCCAAACATTGTCAGAATCCGAAGAGCTTGATGTGAGATCCAAAGGGTTAAACAGGAAGGTAGTGACCCAGAACGTCCTCTAGATCCAGTTTTTTGAATCTGCTTCAGCCGAGGAAGTTGAACTTTAATTCAAGAAACTCCTTTCGCACTTTCGTCTGAAATATTGTTGGTGGGCCGGGTCTCGGTGTCGCGAGCACGACCGCCAACATGGCAGCAGTAGAGACGGCGTCCACGAAACACCCGGAATTTAGGGTCGCACCCTTCAGATAAATCCGAAAGGTCACTGTCCCTTTATCGGACCGAAGATTCGCCCAAGTTCGACCACGTGGGATTAGGGTCGAATTTCCAATTTCAATACAGTTATACCTAAGTACCCATGTCCTGTCCAAACTACCGGGGAAAAATTCACCTTGGGCAGGATCTGCGCGATCCGGCGTTACGGGCCAAGATCCGCCGTCATACCCCGAGCGAGAGTACAGAAATCCTGCCGGGCCGATTGCACGGATTACGGCAACATGAGGCCTCCTAATCCCATTCGCAGCGCAGCAAACCATATTTATAGAAAGACAAGGACGAGCTGGGACATTCCACAAGAGGGATTATTCTCAATGGAGGGGGGGGGGGGCTGAGGAACACCAAAAAGAGCAGAGTTATCCGAATAAGAAATGTAAATAATGTACAGCAAAAGCACTGAACAATTCTACTTAGAGACGGGCCCACACTCAGACACCACACCCAGAGAAATGGACCCCGTTGGTCTTTTATGCGGCTCTGCCAGCCGAGGAGGATAGTTTCGGCTGTGGGACGTCATAACGTGCTGGCTTACCTGGCTCCGCGTTCGCTGCGGTCGATGTCCGGCACCTTCCCGGAGCAACCATTCGCCAAAGGACGGACCAGGGGCAGCCGAAATCCAGAGGAGGCGAGACAAGGTGGATGCTCCCTTTGATGAAAAATGGTCGACCGCTCCTGCAATTCGCCAGACGAGACACCTCGATTGCGCGGGATGCAGTCCGCGCAGACCAGACAGAAGCGCGCAAATTGCAGTCACGCAGACCAGGACAGAAAAGCCTCAAAGCGACGGGACGCAAATCAGTTCATTCCTTCTTTTGTCCTTCGGGTCGCGTTCCGCTCATCCGTGGCCTGTTATCATTTGGCGGACCACATGTCGCAGCCTCCGCATTCTGCAAAGGGACCCCCCGGCTCTGGTGCTGCCTCGTTTGGCCCATTGGCCGGAAAAATGACGCATACCCTTATTTGGCGCACAGCCAAGCGAAAACTCTTCGTGACCAATATTTGGAATGGAATTCCATTCGCAAAGGAATTCTGCACACGCCCTCATACCAGTGAGCGCACGGAGAATGCCGAGAGTAGAGTGCCTTGTTGTTGTAAAAACGAAGTATGGGCCGTTGTTGTCGTTGTAAGTGATGTTAAAAAAAAAATCCTATCTATAAAAGAACCCACAGCGCACGTTACAATTAACTTCCCATTTGACACAGAGGGACGGCCCTAACTAAAAACACGTACTTACCGATATAACTGATCTAAAGGACTCTGGCTGTTGTTGCTCATGGTGCCAGATTCGTAACAATATAGCTACTTCACATTGGAAATGGCGTTTCCTAAATGAATTTCCAGGGCTTCGCCTCTCATCTATATCGGAAAGTATCTGATGAATTCCGCTTTCAATTTCAGTCAGCCCCCCCCTCTATGAGTAATATTTGTTTCTTTAACTCAGAAATCTAATTTTTGTAATCTCGTGAATGAAAATAAGCAAGTAACCTCCAACTAAAACGCTTCTGCAAAACTTATCTCTGTATTCCTATCCTCGAATTCGACAGTTTCCAGGAGGTCGAGGTTGGCCATTGAAGGCTCAAATGACGTCATGGTGCCATTGATTATGTTAGGATGTTTTTTCTTGGAGGTTTTTTAGTGGGTTGAATGGCATTCACCGGCTTCAAAGATGTTCACCATGTTATAACCGAGATTGCAAAACTCCTTCAGACTGGAACTTTCATGGATATTCTGCTTTCTGCTGTGCGAATCAAAGAAATGGTTTGTCCCACTTTCTTGTCGTAGTTTCATAAAGCCATCCAAGTATGTTTCTCCCTTCGAAAGCCATCGTTTACGTTTGTGGAAAAGCAAAGCTTGATGTTCAGAATCATATCCACACACAGCTTTTGAAGAGATGACTGTTTAAGGCTTCCAGCTTTGATAAAGTTGACTACTTTGGTTAGCCAGGTCATGACATCCCTCATTTCAGCAGGTAGATTCTGGATGCTAGGCTCACGATGAAGGATGCAGTAAAGAACCGGAAGACCAGTTAAATGTTCGTTTTTTTCGTGTTGCGAGTCTCTTGTTATGAAACCAGTATTCAAACAAGCATGCGCCGTGAGCCCATTCAGTAACACACCCCACCAGCGAGTTCCCACGAAGTTGATTTTCTTGGAAAGAGTTTACCATTGAAATAATATCTTGTTGCTGTTGTATAACTTTCCATGGGATGGCAGAAGAGCATTTCCTCTTTTACACTATTGCCTGACACAAAACGAGCATACATCAGTAGCTGAGAACATGAGCAACATCAGTCGTTTCGTTCCAACTGATGGCCAAATACAGTGAGGAAGCTCTACTTGTCGATTAACTTATATTGATGTCTTGAGACATTTCATCGATCCTCCCTTGACGTTATCGTTTGATAGAGAGATTTGGGAAAGCTTGTTTGCACGATCCTTCTCCAGGAACGAGCTCTGCTGCATGCAAGTACACTTGTTTGACGATTCTCCGATTGAATAAGGCCTTCTCTTTTTTTAATCACACAGGTGATCTTATAATAAGCTATCAAATTGTGCGATAATGAACAATCTATTGATTTAGCTTGGTTTATGGATCGCCTTTTTCATAAGAATGCCTGTGTTACCTGGCACGCGTGAGAGCAGATGCGATTGTCTTCAAAAATGGGCTATAGCTGTGGGCTATGCCGAGTCGTAGAGGTCAATTGTAACGCGCTAATTCCCGTGCACGGGTGGTAAAAAATCTGACGAGTTCCGACCCTGGTTACCTGTGTGTAAATAACCCTTGTTGAGAACCGGAACACAAATCAACATTTTTACGATATATATTTGTCAAGATACTTCTGCCCTTACTTCTGCTTTTTTGCACTCATTGCGAATGATTTAGTTTGAAATGGGTACTGCAAATCTGTGAAAAAAAAATAGATTTTAATATTAAAATTAAAATAAAATATGAATTTTAATATTAAATTTAAATAAACGTTAAATTTTAAAATTTATTGTAACACAGAAAATGGTCGGCCGAGTAGCAAACAGAAAATGAAAATTATTAAAGGTGATACTTTTTTTTATGTTCATCACAATATTATGCAAACACTTGTTAAGTGAATTCCAAAAAAATTAGAGAAATTCCTACTTTTTTCTCCGGGCTCGCACCCCCTCTGGAAATTACTCATGCCCCACTAGGGGGGCGCACCCTCCAGGTTAAGAGCCAATGCTCTAACCCCTCTCTCTCAATTCAGCTGCCTTCTTCCTCTTCAAAGCAAACTTCACACTCTTTCCTCCCCCCCCCTCTCCAAGCTTCCCCTCAGCCTTCTCAAAAGCTCCCCCCACACCTTTCTCCCTCACCTCTCCATCACTCCTCACCTTTCTCCCTCAATTCTCCCCTTCACCCTTTTCCCACAAATCTCCCCCTTGCCCTCCCCTTCAAATCTCCCTCCCACTCCCCCTTCTCAAAGCTGCCTCCCCCTCTTCCCACCCCCTCAATTTTTGTTCCCTCCCCCACCTGCTCCCATCTCCACAATACCTCTTCCCAGTCTTATCCTTCCCTCTCCCCACCCCTCCCTTCCCCTCCTCCCCATGGCCGTGCTGCTCTCATCGTCTCCCTCTCCCTCAATGCTGTCCTCTCACGCCTTCCTCGCAAATCACGCCTCCGCCCTCTTCAAAGCAAACTTCCTCCGTGATCCTCCTGGAGCAGTGGTGAGACAAAGCAAAACAACAAGGCGAACAGCAAACAGTACAAAAAAGGTAAACCAGGTAATGCCAAACACCAGGTCTGACCAACATGGTCAGCATGGCCCTTGCACCTACCAACATGGCCCTTGCACCTACAGGACGGTGGTTGACAGCGCATTCGCCCCTTCAGTTTGGCCGATACAGGAGGGCGTAACGTCTCCCCGTCACTGTCACTTACCCCTATGATATTGAGCCCTCTGCGTCCGCGGAGGTGCTCAGTCATATGTCTGTT
>CM068955.1:30428522-30471459 GCA_035128595.1 Eptatretus atami
GCATCTTGGTTGCCACTCCACAGAGCTCCCTCCCCAAGCGCTTCATGGGTACGCAGAAAACTGTAAACCTCAACCCCTCCTCCCTGGCTGCCAAAAGTCTCACTCTTCACAAAGGTTCACTTTGTCGATGTGTGGTCTGAAGATGTTGGCGCCCTGTCTGTTAAGTAAGCCTCATTAAGATCTCTTCATTGTTGTGTGATTGTTGCTTTATTAATCTCGCGCTGTCTGCACTGTGTCTGCTTTATAAGTTGCTTGTAAATTTGCGCCACCCCACACCTCTTCTCATCTTTCTCTGCATTTGCAACACCTCAATAAACCTTGCTGTTGCCACATGCTTTTCCTCGCTTATTGTAAATAAAATATTGTTGTAGAAATGTTCCCAGCTCGCCTTTGTCTTTGCCCTCATTGGTCCAGCATGGTTCGAATCCAGGTTTAGCCGGGTCTTTTATTCACATGGTCCGTTCCTTCCAGCGGAACGTCCTTGGCAGTGTCACTCGGCTGCATCCGATCTGGAAAGGTAATCCGATCCGGTAAGAGTGATCAGGTTCAGACAAGGCGTGCACCGGAGGGCGGGCTGTTCCTCCCGGTGGTTAATTACGTAACGCAATTCCATAGGCGGGAGGACCCTAGGTTCACTACGGTCAGTTAAGCGACCGCCGTGTCACGAATTATCCGTGAGCGACGGCCTACAATTCCGGGGAGACTGTGGGAATCGACGTAGCATCCCCCACCTAGTGGTATTCTCACCCGACCCCGCCAGCCCGCAACAATTTATACATTATACATATTATAGAAATACATACATATATACAATATACATATATACATATACATATATACATATACAACGGTAGGCGGACATGGGTAGTCGGATGGGCCCATTCGATGGGGAATGACCGGAGGATTAAGCACAAGAAATTTGATGATTCTAGCTTCAAGGTTAATGCTGCAGATTGTTTTTTCATTAAAATACCCCCACATTTAGAGGTTTTTCGGCCGTTGCTAGGCAAAGGAGGGGTCCACAACAACGGCTCTTTCTAACACATAACTAGGACATACATGAAACCTACCATACCAGTTTTCATGTAAATCTGACTCATAGTCTGTGAGATATAACGAACTTCGTTTTTTTTAATTGTTTTTCGACCAGGGTTCATTCAAAGTCTATCTTCTCCAACAGTTTTCATAGGATCCGCTGGAAATTTTGACAATATGGCTGAATGTACTGCCGCACAAGTCGCCCGCTGACCCGATTTTTGAAAAAATTAATTTTTTATAAATGTTTCAAAAATTTCAAAGTCCCGTTGCTGGCAACGGTGGTGTCATAGCAAAGTTCTTCATTTGCACACCAACTAGGTCATGGTATGAATCTACCAACCAAGTTTCATCAAAATCGCCAATGTATTAACGGAGCACTGGACCGACAACAGACAGACAGACAGACAAGCCGGTAGGCGGACATGGGTAAGATCGGCCGTTGCTAGGCAACGGAGGGGTCCATAGCAACGGTTCTTTCTCACACATAACTAGGAAATACCATGAAACTACCATACCAGTGTTCATCTATTCTGACTCATAGTCTCTGAGATATAACGAACTCCGTTTTTTTTTATGTTTTCGACCAGGGTTCATTCAAAGTCTATCTTCTCCGACAGTTTTTCATAGGATCCGGCTGAAATTTTTCACAATATGGCTGAATGTACTGCCCACAGTCGCTCGTGGTCCCGATTTTTAATTTTCGAAAAAATATTTTTTCATGATTTTTTCAAAATAAGTTCCGTTGCTACGGCAACGGATGGGTCCATAGCAACGGTTTCATTTGCACACAACTAGGTCATGGTATGACCTACCAACCAAGTTTCATCGAATCGCCATTGTATTAACGGAGCACTGGACCGAACAGAGAGACAAACATATCAACGAAATACTGATAATAAGGGTAGACAATTTCAAAAAAAAATTTTTTGAAAAAAACATTTTTTTTGACTAGATCGACTACCCAACAGACAAACATATTAGACGAAATACTGATAATAAGGGTAGATCAAAAAAAATGTTTTTTCGACGAGATCGACTACCCAAAAGCCGGTAGGCGGACATGGGTAGTCGACTACCCAATATAACCTGACGCGATGGGGCCCGTTCGTGAGTGGGGAATGACCTGAGGATTAAGCCAAGGAAAATTCACGATTCCTAGCTTCAAGGGTTAATGCTGCAGATTGTTTTTTTCGTTAAAATACGCACACATTTAGAGGTTTTTCGGCCGTTACTAGGCAACAAGGGGTTCCATAGCAACGGTTCTTTCTCACACATAACTAGGACGTACCATGAACCTACCATACCAGTTTTCATGTATATCTGACTCATCGTCTCTGAGATATAACGAACTTCGTTTTTTTATTGTTTTTCGACGCAGGGTTCATTCCAAGTCTATCTTCTCCGACAGTTTTCATAGGATCCGCTGGATAATATTTGACAATATGGCTGAATGTACTGCCCACAGTCGCTCGTGGCGCCGATTTTTGATTTTCGAAAAATAAATTTTTTTATGATTTTTTCAAAAATTTCAAAGTCCCGTTGCTAGGCAACGGTGGTGTCCATAGCAACGGTTTTCATTTGCACACAAACTAGGTCTATGGTATGAACCCTACCAACCAAGTTTCATCGAAATCGCCATTGTATTAACGGAGCACTGGACCGAACAGTGGGACAGACAGACAGACAGCCAAATAAACCAATGTCACCCGTAGGGTGATCCGTATCTTGCCAAAAGGTGACCACGTGTGACTTCTTTAAGGTCACACTGAGGTGAACAGAGCTGCTATCCACAGGAGCGACTCCTTGAGGAATATCTGCCTACGAGAGATTCCGATGAGAATCGTTCGTACAGAGTAACATGAAAAATATGCGTTTGCCTCATAACGTCACCAAATCAACGTCATAATGTCTCAGCTTGATATATCTAGAAAGCACTCATCGAGGTGTTCAATTTGTGGTACTAACACGATATGGTTCCTAAACTTGAAAATTTGACCTTGGGGTCAAATATGTTTGACCTTAGGCGTTAACCATGAAGGTAAGGCCAATCGCCACCAAAAATTAATCATCTGAATGCCAGACCATGAACTATATTCCATGAAGTTTGAAGACGATCCGATCAAAATTACTCAAAAATAAGGGTTTCGTCGACTCCCTGATTTGCGACAAAGTGACCTTGAGACCTTTGACCTTGACCTTCAAAATTTTATGCGCTGAAAGGACCTCTATAGGCCTCTGATATGCGAAGTTACAAAAATTTCCAATGATAACTGTGCTCTGCAGAGTGATTTTATACGTGATTACAGTAAAAAAAAAAAAACAAAGCAATCATGAAAAATCCGTTTTTTCGTCTATGACATCATCAAAATGACGTCATAGCGTCAAACTTTTGACAGATTGGAAAGCACTTATCAAGCGCTTTCAATATGAGGTATTACTCGATATGGTATCTAAGATTTCAAATTTGACCCTTGGGGTCATAATGTTTGACCTTAGGCGTTAACATGAAGGTCAAGCCAATCGCCACCAAAATTAATCATCTGAATGCAGACCATGAAATATATTCCCATGAAGTTTGAAGACGATCGATCAAAATTACTCAAAAAATAAGGGTTTCGTCGACTCCCCTGATTTGGACAAAGTGACCTTGACCTTTGACCTTGACCTTCAAAATTTTATGCGCTGAAAGGGACCTCTATAGGCCTCTGATATCGAAGTTACAAAAATTTCCAATGAAAACTGTGCTCTGCAGAGTGATTTATACGTGATTACAGAAAAAAAAAAAATAAAAAACAACAACAAAAAAAACACATGACGGTCAAGGCCAATCGCCACCAAAAATTAATCAGCTGAGCGCCAGACCATGAACATATTCCCATGAAGTTTGAAGCGATCCGATCAAAATTACTCAAAAAATAAGGGTTTTGTCGATTACCTGATTTGCGAAAAAGTGACCTTGACCTTTGACCTTGACCTTCAAAATTTTATGGCCTGAAAGGGACCTCCATAGGCCTCTGATATGTGAGTTACAAAAAATTTCCAATGAAAACTGTGGTCTGCAGAATTTTTTTTTCGTGATTACAGACAAACAAACAAACAACAAAAAAAAAATAAAAAAATAAAAAAACATACAGACTGACCAACAATCTTGCAAAAACTTCGTGTTTGGCAAGATAACAAAAGCCGGTAGGCGGACAGGGTAGTCGGCCGTTGCTAGGCAACTGAGGGGTCCATAGCAACGGTTCTTTCTCACACATAACTAGGACATACCATGAACCTCCATACCAGTTTTCATGTATATCTGACTCATTAGTCTCTGAGATATAACGAACTTCGATTTTTTATTGTTTTCGACCAGGGTTTCATTCAAAGTCTATCTTCTCCGACAGTTTTATAGGACCGGATGGTAATTTTTGACAATATGGTTGAATGTACTGCCCAGTCACTCGTGGCCCGATTTTTGATTTTCTGAAAAAATATTTTTTTTTGATTTTTCAAAAATTCAAAGTCTCGTTGCTAGGCAACGGTGGTGTCCATAGCAACGGTTCTCATTTGCACACAACTAGGTCATGGTATGAACCTACCACCAAGTTTCATCGAAATCGCATTGTATTAACTGAAATCGCCATTTTAATACTGATAATAAGGGTAGAACAAATCTCAAAAAAAAAAAATTTTTGAATTTTTTTTTTCGACTAGATCGACTACCCAACAGACAAACATATCGGACGGAAAAACTGTATAATAAGGGTAGAACAAATTTAAATTTTTTTTTTTCGACTGGATCGACTACCCAACAAGCCGGTAGGCGCACATAGGTAGTCGACTATCCCAATATAACCTGACGCGATGGGCCCGTTCGATGGTGAATGACCTGAGGATTAGCACAAGAAAAATTCATGATTCTAGCTTCAAGGAGAGAATGCTGCAGATTGTTTTTTTTCGTTAAAATATACACCCACATTTAGATAGGTTTTTCGTGCCATTGCCTAGGCCAAACGGAGGGGTCCATAGCAACGTTCTTTTCTCACACATAATAGGACATACCATGAACCTACTTCCAGTTTCATGTATGTCTGAACTCATCGGGTCTCTGAGGATATAACGAACTTCGTTTTTTATTGTTTTTCGACCAGGGTTTTCATTCACAAGTCTATCTTCTCCGACAGTTTCCATAGTCCGGGCTGGAAATTTTTACATATTTGGCTGAATGTACTTGCCCACAGTCGCTTGTGGCAGCGATTTTTTGATTTTTATAAATAATACATTTTTTTTTATCGATTTTTCAAAAATTTCAAAGTCCCACCGTTGCTAGGCAACGTGGGGTGTCGAGCAACGGTTCTCAATTTTGCACACAACTAGCGTTCATTTTGGTATGAAACGCTACGCGAACCAAAGTTTCATCGGAAATCGCCATTGTGTATTAAACGTGAGCATCTGGACCGACAGAGGGACAGACAGACAGACGACACAACTATCGACGGAAAACTGAATATAAGGTAGAACAAATTTTCCAAATTTAAGAAATAATTTTTCTGACTGATCGATCCTACCCATATATATATATATATATATAATATATATATTATATATTATTATATATATATATATTATATATATATATATATCATATTATATATATATTATATATTGTTGCTGGAATTCGCGCCCGCCGGCGTGCCACTTTCGGCCACGTTGACTCGAATCGCGACCGCCTCGCCACCGGTTAACGGACAATTCTGTCGTGCCCTCTCGGACCAACGCGGGGATTCCAGTTCACGGGTGGCCTTTCGGTTCCTCACCACGATCGTGCCAATCGGCCACCCGCGTTGGGATAGGTGGTTGTTCACCAAAACTCGACCTACCTAAGTACCCACAGGATGGTTAAACCGTGGCGACCGCATCCTCGCCGGAGGTCGACTTCGGATACGGTCCGCTAAGCGATCCGTTCCGTGCTATCGGATATATCCGAGCGGTTGTTATCGTCTCGTGCCTCGACGGTTCCTGATTAATTATTCGGGCCGCCCCGCGCCCACTACCGTACCCTTTACGTAAACAAGATGGGAGACCAACGAAGGAAGACGCCAGCGAAACGGGAAGAATTCAAAAGGACGCATTTATTTACAACAGACGGACACAAAGCACATCGTATAGCAAACATTTATAGCAACAATAATATTAAAGAAATCTCATATATCAATAAAAGAAGGAACGACAATAGAACGATACGCAGAGCTCAACGATATGCCGACAACTACGGAACCACTTAAAAACAATACTACATTTACAAGACATGGCGCCGACACCACACTTTCAACAGAAACCCAAAAGAAATGAAGAAAAGATATGTGGCGACTTTCCTTGTCTGGCTGGTGAGTCCCTCTTCTTCCGCCGACCTTCAGCGTGGCCGCGGCCTGGCCGACCTCTCTCTCTTGCCGGCCTGCGAACCGCCTCTCCGCACTCTCGTCCGGACGCGCAGGGTCCCACCTCACAACCGACGCCGCGCGGTCTGCCGTCCGTGCCTCCGTTACAGGTCGCTCGCCCAAGCCGCGAGCGCAGGACCTCTTCCACAAACACAGACACAGTCAGACAGGGACTCGACGACAAACTTTCTCGGCGAACCACTGAAGAGGAAAGAGAAGCCGCCCTGCTGCCCGGCGTGTTTGTCTTTTTTCATCGGTCTCCAGGAACCCACCATATGCAAATTCTCAGGATCCAAACGACCTCAGGGGCGGAGCACAGCTGCCGATTGGACGGAGAAAAAGGGGCGTGAATCTTTCCTGATCCTCAAATTTGCATATCCCGATTTCCCTCAGGCGCGTCTGGAGGCGGGGCCAAGGCGCCCCGGCGCTTCCTAATTGGTATGGTATTCATGATGTGGGCGTGTAGCATTTCTCTGAATCCGAATTCTCCTCGGGAAAAAACCGCCATCTGCACTCGCGGCTCGCGTGTATCCTGGACTGAAGATAGTCCCGACGCTCGGTGCGCCACTCAGGTGGTGCGGATGGCCCGTAGGAGAAAGTGGTGGAGGGTTTTCGGCGGTGTCCGATGGCCATGGTGCCGTTCTGTGAATTGGCGGTGATTGTGTGAGTTTGCGATAGCGAGTTGGGTGAAGTAGGTTGTGGCTGCTCGGCGTTGTTGTTGTTGTTGGCGTTGGTTTGGGCTCAAAACAAAGGTGAGAACAGAAAAACGCCTAAACTCAAAGGATCGGCACTCCCGATGAATCACTAATTTCCTCTAAACAATGGGTTTGGGGCTTAACTACACCATGTACTTCAGCAATATAACTCACCTACGGGACCTGATGGTGTTAATGCGAATTTCTCACAGCCCGTACAATATTATATACAGCTCTGGAAAAAAAATAAGAGAACCACTCCAAAAAAAAATTTCATCAGCATTCTACATGTATGGCAGCCATTCCTATTCCAGTGTCTGTAGAATTCCAACACAGGCACTACTCTCATTCTACTTAGTGATGGTAGCTGATTTAGGTTGATCACACTAAACGCGAATGCTTATTTACACAGGAAAAGTATAAAAAACCACTGCTGTGGTCATCGCTATCCTCTTGCAATGGACCAGCTGGATGGCAATAAACAGTGCTAGTTATGTACTTCAAAATGTAAGTGGAATCATAAATAATAACTATTGACCATGCCAAAAGAGTTGAAAAGAAAGGTTTTTGATGTGAAGAAAAGAAGGGTTCATTCTGGCTTTACTGGCAGAGGGATACGTGAGCGTCACATTGGTCTTCCATCCTTAAAATTTCAAAGATGGCAATTCATAAGAACAAGGTCAAGCAGCAGACATTGGGGACAACAAAGCTAAGACAGACTGGCAGAGGGCGAAAACGTACTTTTATCTGTCGCGGGATGACCGCCAACTCATTCGAATGTCACTCAACCAACCGTAGGATGACATCAAGTGACTACAAAAAGAATGGCAAACGGCAGCTGGGGTGAAGTGCATGGCAGAGGACGGTTTCGAAAACTCTTCCTTGGGGCAGGGCTGAAGTCGTGCAAAGCGAGAAAAGCCCATTTTCATCAATGAGAAGCAAAGAGAAAGCCAGGCTTGAGGTTTGCAAAAGACGCATAAGGTATTGGACGCGTAGAGGACTGGAGTAAGCGGCATCTTCGTCTGATGAGGTCAATTTTTCAGTCTTTGTCCCAACACCTGGTCGTCTTGGTTAGACTGGACCTGGGAGAGGCCTACAAGCCACAGTGTCCTCGCACCCACTGTGAAATTTGGTCGTGGAGGATCGGTGATGATCTGGGGTGCTTCAGCAAGGCTGGAATCAGGCAGATTTGTCTTTGTGAAGGACTCAATGTATCAAGCCAGCGTACAAGGTTGTCCTGGAAGTCACTTTGCTTCCCTTCTGCTTCTGACAATGTTTCCCCCAACTCTGAGGATTGGGTTTTTCCAGCAGGACAATGCTCCATTGCCACACCAACCAGGTCAATCAAGGTGTGGGTGGAGGACCATCAGATTCGAGGACCTGTCATGGCCAGGACCCAATCTCCAGACCGTGAACCCATGAAAACCTCTGGAATGTATCAAGAGGAAGATGGTATGGTCACAAGCCATCAAACAGAAGCCGAGCTGCTTTGAATTTTTGCACCAGGAGTGGGCATGAAGTTCACCCACAGCAATGTGAAAGACTGGTGGAGAGTTAGCAATGCCATGACGTCGATGAAAGCTGTGATTGAAAATCAGGGTTATTCCACAATAAATTTTTCTGACTTTCCTAAGTTAAACATTAATTTTGTTGGTTGTTTAAAAATTGAACTTGAAACTTGTTTTTGTTTGTTTTATTTTGAGGTCTGAAAACACTGGAATCTTTTTGTTTGTTATTTTGACCAGTTGTCATTTTCTGCAAAAAAATGCTCTAAACATGAAAATATTTTTATTCGGAATTTTGCGAGAAATGTTTCAGTAGTTTTATAGAATAAAACAAAAATGTTTCATTTTACTCAAACATATCTATAAATACGTAAAACCCAGAAAAACTGATAATTTTGCAGTGGTCTTTTAATTTTTTTCCAGAGCTGATATATAGTATTGTAATATAATATATTATATATATATATATAATATATATACTTATATATATATATATATATTATTATATATTATATATATATATATATATATATAGCAGTGGGGAGAAACAAGTATTTGACTGCACTGCCGATTTTGCAAAGGTTTTCCCACTTACAAAGCACGTAGAGGTTGTTAAATTTTTATCAATTATGGTTACACTTCAACTGTGAAAGACGGAATCTAAAACAAAAATCCTGAAAATCACATTGTATGATTTTAAACATAATTAATTTGCATTTTATTGCATGAAATAAGTATTTTGATTACATCAGAAAACAGACTTAATATTTGGTAGCAGACAACTCCTTTGTTTTGCAATTATTTGAGATCAGACGTTTCCTTTTGTAGTTCTTAAACCAGGTTTGCACAGGACTTGCAGCAGGTTATTTTGGCTCACTCCTCCATACTAGATCTTCTTCAGCTCCTTTCAGGTATCGGGGCTGTCGCTGGGGCAAACACAGAACTTCCAGCTCGCCTCGAAAGATATTTTCTATTGGGTTTCAGGTCTGGGGACTGGCTTGGCCCACTCCAAGGACCTGGTGCGACGCTTCTTACGAGAGCCCTCCTTAGTTGCGCCCTGGCTGTGTGTTTCGGGTCGTTGTCATTGGCTGGAAGACCAGCCACGCCCCATCTTCAATGCTCTTGTTGAGGGAAGGAAGGTTGTTTGGCCAATATTCTTCGCATACATGGCCTCATCCATCCTCCCCCTCATACGGTGCAGATCGTCCTGTCCCCTTGCAGAAATACGCATCCCCAAAGAATGATGTTTTCCACCTCCATGTCTTCACGGTTGGGATTGATTGTTCTTTGGGGTTTACTTCATCCATTTTTTCTTCTTCCCCAAACACTGGCAAGTTGGAGTTTAAAACCAAAAAGCTCTATTTTGGTCTCATCAGACACATTATCTTCTCCCATTCCCTCTCTGGATATCGCAGTGGTCATTGGCAAACTTCAGAGGGCCTGGACATGCGCTGGCTGTTGAGCAGAGGGACCTTGCGTGCGCTTGCATGGATTTTAATCCATGACGGCGTAGTGTGTTACTTTATGTTTTCTTATGGATACTTGTTTTGGTGCCCAGCTCTCTTCAGGTTCCTGCCGGTAGTTCTGGCTGATCCCTCACCTTTCTCATGACATTGAGGCTCCAGAGGTGAGATTCTTGCTATGGCACCCCAGGACCGAGGGAGTTGACTGTTATCTTGAAACTTCCTTCCCATTTTCTATAATTGCAACCAACAGGTTGTTGCCTTCCTCACCGAAGTGCCTTGCCTATTGTCTGTAGCCCATCCCAGCCTTGGTGCAAAGTTACAATTTTGTTCGCCTGAGTCCTTAGGTGACAGCTTTTGGTCTTGCGCCATTGGTGGAGAGGTTGGAGTCTGATTGATTGAGTGTGGACAGCTGTCTTTTATGCAGATAACGAGTTTCAAACAGGGTGCAGTTAATACAGTAATGAGTGGAGAATGGGAGGGCTTCTTAAAGACAAACAACAGGTCTGTGAGAGCCGGGAATTGCTTACTGGTTGGTATAGGTATCATACTTATTTCATTCAAATAAATCAAATTATTATTTTAAATAATCATACAATGTGAGTTCAGGATTTTTTATTTAGATTTCCGTTCTTTCACAGTTTGAAGTGATACCTTTATATAAAAATTAACAGACCTCTAACGTGCTTTGTAAGTGGGCAAACCTGCAAAAATCGCCAGTTGTATCATTAATACTTGTTCTCCGCACTGTGTGTATATTATATATATATATATAATATATAATATATAGTAATACAGTCATGCGACCACTTAACGACGTTCCGCGCAACGACGTGAGTTCGCATATACGACGGATCTGCCAGCTACTGAAAAAAAAAAAAAATGAAAAAAAAAAAATGTAGCTGAAAAATTCTATCGGCTGATGATGTAGACCGACGTTGCGCTGCAGTCGTAATAAAAATAAGCACATTACAATATGTACGCTGTACAGTACATAATACTTCATAATGATAATAAACACAGTGTGGCCCCATTATAATGCGATCGTTGAGGTCCATAAAATTCATCGCGAAAAAAGCAGGTGTCGTGCTAAAATCGGGATTTCAAGGAAATCGGCTTCAAACTGAACCCAATGTATCCACGTTTACCTTCTTAGAGTAATTACCTTTAAATTGAAGAATTCCACGAATAAATCGTGTGATACAGTTGAAAATTAAAACACAAATTTTTTTGGTGTAGCTTTTGCATGTTGTTTAAAACAATTGACACTGTTCCGAAAATATATATCACAATGACAGGAGCTCGTTTCTTCATTATAAATTATGAACATCGATGCAATGATTACGTGTTTATAAAATTCCAAACGTATTATTATCTTTCTATTAATCGATGCGAGATGTGATGTTGTAAGCTGCTGCAAGAACCGATGGCCGTCATGAACAGCACAAAGGTTAAATCTAACGTGTCTTCCGTCTCTCTTGGAGCGGTACAATTGCCGGACAGTTATTCAGTACAGTAACATGCTGTTAAAGTTTTTGTATCCGAGGAGTACAATAGGCTACATCATATAGCCTAGGTGTGTACGTTGGCTTATACCATTATAGGCCTAGGTGTGTAGTTTTGTGTAAAAAGTTTACGGGTGTTCGAATAACGAAAAACGAAAAAAAAAATGATATGTTCGCACAACGACGCGAGTCGCTTAAACGACGCGTTTTCAGAAACGTAACCCGTCGTTAAGTGGCGCATATGACTGTATATGTTGTTTTATGTAATATGTACTATATATGTAATATGCATTTTTCTATATGATATATTATGTGTATATATGTTGATATATATGTATATATACGTTAGATATACTATATATATTGAGGTAGTCGATTTAGACACAAAATAATTTTTTTTCAAAAAAAAAAAAAATTTGAATTTGTTCCACCCTTATTTCATTTTTTTCCGTCGATATGTCTTGGCTGTCTGTCTGTCTGTCCTCTGTTCGGTCCAGTGCCGTTAATACAATGACGATTTTCGATAAACTTGGTTGGTAGGTTCATAACCTATGACCTAGTTCTGTTGCAAATGAGAACCGTGCTAATGGCACACACCGTTGCCTAGCATGGGACTTTGAAATTTTTGAAAAAATCATAAAAAATTTAAATTTTTTTCGAAAATCAAAAAAACGGGCACGAGCGATCTGTGGGCAGTACATTCAGCTATTGTCATAAAATTTCCAGACGGATCTATGAAAACTGTCGGAGAAGATAGACTTGAATGAACGCCTGGTCGAAAACAAAAAAAACGAGGTTCGTTTTTATGCTCAGAGGACTATGAGTTCAGATATACATGAAACTGGTATTGGTAGGTTCATGGTCATTGTCCTTAGTTATGTGTGAGAAAGAAAACCGTTCGCTATGGACCCCTCCGTTGCCGAGCAATGGTCGAAAAACCTCTAAATGTGGGGGTATTTTAACGAAAAAAACAATCTGCAGCATTAACTCTTGAAGCTAGAATCATGATTTTCTTGTGCTTAATCCTCAGTTCATTCCCCATCGAATGGGCCCACCGCGAAAGGTTCTATTGGGTAGTCGACTACCCATGTCTGCCTACCGGCTTGTTTGTCTGTCTCTCTGTTCGGTCCAGTGCTCCGTTATAATACAATGGCGATTTTCGATGAAACTTGGTTGGTAGGTTCACACCATGACTAGTTGTGTGCAAATGAGAACCGTTGCTATGGACGGACCGTTATGTGTAAGAAAGAACCGTTGCTATGGACCCCTCCGTTGCCTAGCAACGGCCGAAAAACCTCTAAATGTGGGGGTATTTTACGAAAAAACAATCTGCAGCATTTAACCCTTGAAGCTGGAATCTATGAATTTTCTTGTTGGCTTAATCCTCAGGTCATTCCCCATCGAACGGGCCCAATCGCGTCAGGTTCTATTGGGTAGTCGACATCCCTCCATGTCCGCCTACCGGCTTGTTGTGTATATATATACATTATATATACATACATATAACATACATATATATATATATATCACATATATATTATATATATACTATATATATACATTGTTTAGGATTTCAGCATCCGGTCTGATGAATGCATCCACACATCCATGTCCTCAGACAGTTTATTTCCTTCAATGCATGTTCAGATTAGCCCATCCCCATGTCTAGTGGGATCTTAAATGTGATGTGGTCGAGAAGGGAAAAGGATGGATCCCTCTCTTATGGGAAGCTTTTTCTTTACGACAGACACGTTTACACACATTTCTTTCACGAGCTCTGAGCCCAGCCGCCCTCATTTTTTCCTCAGCAACATTTTCTTGCGATACTCCGACGCCCGCCTTTTTTGAGAGCACCCGGGGTCGTCATGGTAACCCGTGCGCAAGTGGGGCGGGGTGAGCTTGGGGCGGACTGCACCCGCGGAGCGGCCCGCGAGATATAAAACGAACGGAGGTATGTTCTGGAGGAGACAAAACTGGTGAGAGCAGGAAAGCAAGAGGAAAAGCGGTAGTCCGAAAGATTACGCGGGGCGAAAGAAAGCGGGGTGAAAGCGAGAAGCGGACGAAAGAATAGTTGGGGCGCAAAGAAAAGCAGGAAGGGAGAAGAGACGGAGAAGTAAGATTTGTGAAGCGGCAGCAAGAAGCGCGTGTGTAGCGCAGCAAAAGAGGAGAAGGAAGCGAGCTTGTATGGGGGCGTTGTGGTGTCTGTACCTATGTACACCAACAACGAGATAAATTCGTCTTCCAGTGCTTGGGCAGGGTGAGCGTTGGTGCATGTGTGGGTGTCTGACAGGCGCAACGAGACAATTCGTCCTTCCAGTGCTTGGGCAGCGATGCTGTGTGGTGCGATGGGGTTGTGTGAGCAGCGCCGCCCACAATGTTGGAGGCACGGGTCGGTCACCAACAACACCAGGGTTATTATACTCGCGGTACACCCCTGACGATCTCGGTTGCCCCTCCAGACTTCGACTGGCGTTCCAGGCTGTTTGCGAGAGTCGTGCACGGTCAAAGCTGGGTGCTTGGCGACGGACGTGACACCGCACGCATGCATTTTCAGGGTAACGTTTTTCACTTTCACGACGACTTTTGGAGAGTTAAAGACGATTCTCTTCCCCCCCCCCCCCCCCCCCCCCCCCGATTAAATGTGGGGGTATTTTAATGAAAAAACAATCTGCAGCATTAACCCTTGAAGCTAGAATCATCAATTTTCTTGTGCTTAATCCTCCGGTCATTCCCCATCGAATGGGCCCATCGCGACTACCCATGTCCGCCTACCGGCTTGTATATGTATATATGTATATGTATATATGTATATTTGTATATATGTATGTATTTCTATATATGTATATATGTATATATTGTTGCGGGCTGGCGGGGTCGGGTGAGAATACCACTAGGTGGGGGATGCTACGTCGATTCCCACCAGTCTCCCCGGAATTGTAGGCCGTCGCTCACGGATAATTCCGTGACACGGCGGGTCGCTTAACTGACCGTGTGACCTAGGGTCCTCCCGCCTATGGAATTGGGTTACGTAATTAACCACCGGGGAACCACGCCCTCGGTACGCCTTGTCTGAACCTGATCACTCTTCCGGATCGGATTACCTTTCCAGATCGGATGCAGCCGAGTGACACTGCCAAGGACGTTCCGGCTGGAAGGAACGGACCATTGGGAATAAAGACCCGGCTAAACCTGGATTCGAACCATGCTGGACCAATGAGGGAAAAGACAAAGGCGAGCTGGGAACATTTCTACAACAATTATTTATTTACAATAAGCGAGGAAAAGCATGTGGCACAGCAAAGGTTTATTGGGTGTGCAATGCAGAGAAAGATGAGAGAGGTGTGGGGTGCGGCAATTTTACAAGCAACTTATAAAGCAGACACAGTGCAGACTTGACGCGAGATTAATAAAGCAACAATCACAACAATGAAAGATCTTATGCAGGCTTACTTAACAGACAGGCGCCAACACTCTCAGCCACACACTCAGACAAAGTAAACCCAATTGTGAAAGGGACTTTTGCAGCCAGGGAGGGAGGGAGTTGAGGTTACAGTTTCTCGGTACCTGAGCGCTTCGGGGAGGGATGCTCTGTGGTGTGGCACCCGACAATGGCTGAGTTGTTCGGCCACAACCGTACGTGTGGAGATCGTGTCTGCAGGAGGGCTCGAGTGGAGAAGAGCGGAGTCTAAAGAGGGGGGGGCGAGAGATGAGCAGCAGGCAGGACCAGGCAAGAGGCCGTTCGTCGAGGTCGTGAGGTCGGAGATAAGGAACAGAAAGCGGGCCAGACAGGAGGCTTTATCGAGAAGCAAGGGCGGTTCGACGTCGTGTCGGCGGAGACAAGTAGCAGGAAACTCCACTCTCAATGACTCCTTCTCTCCTTCAATTCTCCTTACTCCTTCTTCAATACTCAAAAACCTCTCTCAATTCTCCTTCCAACCAACTTGCAATTCTCTTCCACCCTTGCAATTCTCTCCCAACCCTTGCAATTCTCTCCCCAACCCTTGCATCTCTTCCCAACCCTTGCAATTCTCTCCCCAACGCACTTGCAATTCTCTTCCAACCCACTTGCAATTCTCTTCCCAACCCACTTGCAATTCCTCCCAACCAACTTGCAATTTCTTCCTAACCAACCTGCAACTCTTTCCAACCCACTTGCAATTCTCTTCCCACCAACCTGCAATTCTCTCCAACCAACTTACAAGTCTCTTCCCAACAACTGCAATTCTCTTCCCAACCAACTTGCAATCTCTTCCCAACCAACCTGCAATTCTCTTCCAACCAACCAACTACACGGAGGTCCGTGCTTTTTAGAACCCGGAGGTCGGGGAGGAGCCTTGCCGAAACCTGATGTCACTGTCCGAGCCGAGCATGCCGATGGACCGGCCCTTCATGTGGTCCGCTTTTCTGGGCTGGGTTTCAGCCAGACTGGTATGGTCCGCCCCGCCGTGCATTTCAGCCTTTGGCAGGTGGTGCAGCTTTAGCGTTTGTCCAGCCGAACGTCGGGATTTTGCCTCTGAAAACGAGTCGCTGGGTAGACGGTGGTACGCTGTGGCCAGTGAAACGAGGATAGCAAGCGAGATGAAGGCACCGTGGATCGTAAAAGGAGGGAAAAAAAAAGGGGAAAAATGATTTATAATTCTAACTAATAGCCCATCGCAATGCACTCCCTTGTCTTCCCACTAGACAAAAGGTAGGGACCTAACTGCACCTATATTATGGAATAACTGACTCAGGACAACTATCGGTTGTATGCATGCGGTTCCAAGAACCGCAACAATATATATATATATATATATATATAATGTATATATGTATATGTGTATATATATATATAAACCGGGCGTAGTGGCGACGCCTGTAATCCGGCTACTCGGAGGCTTGGGTTGGAGGATCGCTCTAGGACGGAGTCCTGCTCTGCGCTGGGCCGCGCTATAAGAGGGTGTAGGGCAGCCCGGAATCATGGCAAAACCCAATCCTTATCCCCATTTGTAAGAGGCGACCAGGGTTGCGTCAGGAAGGGCATCCGGCATAAAACCTATGCCAAATCAGTATGCGGACATAAACGGATTGATCCGCTGTGGCGACCCCTAACGGGAGCAGCCGAAAGAAGAAGAAGATATGTATATATACATATATATTATACACACACATACACTCTATATGATATTAATTATCCATTATTCAAATTCATATTTTTCTTTATTACATTGTTTCTGTCAACAAGCCTCAACTCCTGGACAAAGATATGACCACACAGTACTGTATGTATGATTGGATTGTCGGATCTCAGAATCATGTGGAAAGTGATGAGAGTTCCAAACCAGCAATTCCGTAATTATATTTTGTCCTTTTGTCCAAGAGCAGAGAATGCTGGCTGTTGTTTTTAACATCGACACATGTTATGTGGTTGTAAAAGCTTTGAAAATGCTTTGCCAAATTTGAGTGTTAAGTATAGGTGTGCCAGAAAGGTGTTGGAGAGTGCAACAGGGAAATTGAGTGTGAGACTGAGTTTAAATATGGTGTCACCATACAGGGAACTTGGCCGCCAGCACAGCATGGTTGAGCTGGACACCAAGACAATGAGCACAGAGCAGTTACAGCAGCTTGAAGAGGCCTGCAATAGTGCGGTGCGAGCCAGTACACCTGTCCACGTGCAGGAGTTTTTTCCTGGAGATCCTGAACTTGAGGCGGTGAGCAGTGTCTCGAGTTCAGACATTTACTCCTTTCCATAACTTTGATAATTTTCCTTTGGCAATGTCGCCATTGATGAATGGCATCAAAGTTATCACTAGAATTCCTTTCCACCTCCAGAGAATGACATTATTCCTTAGTTTTGAAAACCACCACAGGGAGCTCCCATTATTCCATAGTCATTGTGCCCTCTCTATTTTATTGACCCTCGACTCCTGTAGGCACACACCCGAGGTCTGCCTGATGACATTGCAGGCCCAATGAGAATGGTGCTGATCAAGGGGATTGATGCCAATATGTGTTGTGGGACACATGTCTCCAACCTGAGCCAACTTCAGGTCTGCCGGCAACCTTTCTCCTTACTTCCCTGTAATGTTTGTGGAATTGAACCTGCTTGCTGGTGTTACTGGTGTGTTGTGTTGGAGCAGCACATCTATATGGTTGTCCATGATTCACTGTGTGCTGTTCCATTCGGTCTTGAAGTTTTTCCTGACTTGAGAGTCCTTTGTCCTGCAGTGGACTGAAATAGGCTTGTTTAAGGTAAGATGAGGAGGGGAAATGCTTTTAAATGTGCTGTAAGTTTCTGAGCTGGTTGTGTTGGTGGCCAGGATAGTGTCGTCATAATGCAACTTTGGCAGGAAGATATCGGTAAGTTGACAGGAGTCGGTAATTGTTACAGCCTGACAAGGTCAGTGTGCCATTATTGCTTCAGGTCATCAAAAGTGAAAATTATTTTGATTCTTCATACATGTTGAGAAGCTTTCTCAATAATTGTGGAAGATGACTTGAATGTCCATCTATCCCATGAAGGTTTCTGAAGGCACTGGCAAGGTGGTTGGGAGATTACCATAAAATGTTGTTATGCTTGTGGGGGTAGATGGAGGAATTTAACAGGAAAGTTAGGTTTGAATAGAGTTGTTTGGTCCGTGCACGTGTAGGAAACATCTCGATGTAATTAAGTAGGGAGACTGTGAGCTTAAATGTTGTGTGTCACCACGGGGGGTGGTGTGGTGTGGTGTTAATTAGATAGGGATTAAGGATACGTTCCCCCCGAATGCGATTTCCCTCCTGTGACCTATTCCTACGTTTTTGCATTTTCAAGCAAGCAAGGTGTGCCGAGCAGGCAGAGGCCCCGCCTTCCCGGGTTTTGTGTGACCAAGCCACGCCCTGGAGGTGGAACGGTTGTTCGGTGTGATGTCAAGGAGAGATCAGAAGCGAGGAGGGGGTTGGCTTGGTTGGTTCAGTTCGGTGGAAGGGACGCACGCGGTTGAGAGAGAACGGGGTGAGGAGATGGCCTGTAAGGACAGGGCTTTACGGCTGGCTTTTCTTCGACGCATGATTTGGCTCGCGTACTGAGCAAGATGATGGCCATTGGCTCCTGGTTAGGTCATGAGAGACGAACCCCGGGGCCTCATGTATGTCACCGAGGGGGACAGCGCCATTCTGAAAAGCAGTGGGTTGGTGAGGACGATCGACGCACGAAGAAGCTGCATGGGGTCTTTGAGCCTTGGTGTTGAATACCGATCATGAATCACCTGACGTAGGTTTCCCGCTGCAAGAGAGCGGCTTGGCACCATTTTTTGGGCGCGTCTACACATGCAGGATGAAGCACCTTGATTCAAAGTTCCACAAAGACAATCTCTGGACCAAGCTAAGTGCCAGAATAAAGGAAGGACTTGCTTTTATTTCGTTTCCCCTTGTCTATTTAGGTCTGTGTGTTGAGGTGCCTTGACTTTAAGTTTAATTTATCTCATGATTATTATTTCATTTCTGCATTATCCCCTTGTAAATATTTATATTATCATTAAATTCCTGCGTTTATTTTAAGTTGATGTGTCCGTGTATTTGTCATGGGGTTCGAGTATAAACCCCCTGTGCTGTGCATCCATCTGTGCCTCCGTCGCTCCGCCATTGCGCCCCACCCCTCCCGGGCGTGTTATCATCTCCGAGGATCAACGTATCCGCCTCCTAAGAAGAACAGCTTGGCTATCCGGGCTGGTGGTGTTAACCGCCCGTCACAACAAATTGGGTCGGGGGTTTATCCTTAACCGCCATGCCTGCGACAATATATTGTCCCAGGAATGCATGTTAAGGGCTGGCAAGATAGCTTTGAGGTACTGTACGTGCACTTTCCTTTGAGCTGTATAGTCTGGGTTAGAATCTCGACCCAGCTCTAAACTCTCACCTTGGTGTTGCACATGCACGAAGGACGTGAATCCAGAGGACTTATCTGCCGGAGGACTGGGCGTTTGTGGGCGTTAAAGATGACATTGTCTTTTGTGAAGAGTGTGTGAGCCGAGCTATCATCGGCGCTCTGTCCAGATTCTAAATTCATTCACTTTCAGTCAAATGTCAGACCGAGCCAGTCATTTTGTGAAAGACTTGGGACTTGAGCCAAAAACTCTTCCTGGCTGAACCCACAAGAAAAAACAAATGGAAGAGCGAGAACAAATAACGGATCAGGACGCAACATAACAAAAGGAACAGCATAAGGGAAGGGGGAACTACCAACAGCAGAGCAGAGGGAGGAAATAGATGGACACGGACAAACAAAGGGTGCAGGTAACGATGTAGGGAGACATTAGGGGTGGACATGATGGATACAGAAGTAAAATTTTTCAATGATATTTTAAAAGGTTAGGGATGGATTTGGACTAAACTTGGTGGACAGGTTGGGAACGTGACGAGGACAAATTTATTCGATTTTGGTGAAATCCTGATCCGGATACAGATCCGAGAATTTTTTTAAATTATTTTTTCCAGTGATTCTTTATTGTTGAGAGACGTGGCCAAAATGATATATAGCATAATATTTCAAAAAGTTGTGGACGAGTTATAACAAAACTTTGTGGATGATTTAGTTCGGTGACAAGAACAAGCTGATTAGATTTTGGTTTAGGTCCGAATCCATATCCGGCTTCTCAGTGGGATCCAAAACGTAAACTGCTCATCCTGGTGGAGGCATGTGCTCCACTGAATGCCTTTCAAGTTGGCTCGTGCGTCCTGCTCTCTTTGTTATTGGGGGCGATCCAACTGATGGGTGGGGAGACTTTGCCGTACCGGTAACGTCACGAGTCACAACGGTTGTCCTCATGTTCCAATGCATCCACACAAAACATCTGAGGTATTCTGGTCACCTTTTGAGGGTTCTGGTTGATTTTTCCCACCTGCCTCACACATGAAGGCTTGTTTATGTGTATTTTGAAAGAACATAAAGGACATATAACAGAGGAAAGACCAGAAAATATAAACTCACAGGGATGATAAGTCTCGATCCAGACAATGGGAGAGAGGACGATCCGTCTATCTATTGCATACACAACGCATATCTGTTCCACTAAAAAGTACGTCACGCTTGTACTTAAACAAATATTAAGAAATAATTCACGTTATACGAAACAGTTTTGCCCCACGAGGACGATTTCCATGACTATCGTTAACCAGTTACGGAGGTAGCTTACTTGCCTTTGCGTTGTCTCGTCTGGGTTTGACTCCCAACTTGACAATAAACAATCCCCTTGGTCTTTCTCAGACTTTGCACCAATGAGTTCAGTCATTTATGGTGGACATTAATCCAGCAGCTTCATCTGTGAGCATTCACTGGTGGATGTTAAAGACCACACGGTACCTTTTAAAATTAGTCGGCCATTGTGTGCCAGTACCTTGGCCAGATTCTAAACTTGATCTACAAGGACACTGCATAAATGACACAGCTGTTCCTTTATAATGCTGCAACAGTAGACGGAACCAATGAACAAATCCCCCAGTTACTCTTGCATTAGGTTGGTGATGGTCACTCCTGTCACTGGTGAGGCCAGGTGGAGGACTTGTGGCACACGGCACTTTAAAAGGACACATCACAGGGTATTTGGCCGACAAGCTGCAGGCCATGTTGGCGAGGTGAGCTATGGAGCCTGAGTTGAGGGTGGAACTGCCAAAAAGGCAGCGTCGCCAGCTGCCAATGGTGGGACAAGCTGCGTCCTGGTAAGGCGGTCCTCGAGGTGAAGAAGGCCATGGCCACGCATGCACACGCCAGTTGAGCTTTGAGTCGAAAGGAGACATCTCTCTGTTTTCGTGGCTCATCCACGAAGGACCGTTGGAGAGACATGGATGCCATCTCCTGAACATTGCGCCATCCTCTCTTCTTCCGCCCCGAGCTGCAGTTCACTATGTTCAACGTCGTCCTGCAGAACCAGAGACCAACTCATGCCTGACACAAGTCCTTTCCTATTCTCCTTCATTGTGAGTCAGGTATTTGGTGCCACAGCTGGGGTTAGGCCTTATAGTTTGCCTGTATCCAATTATGTGTGTTCCCTTCTGTCCTATTTGTGTCTGTTGACCACCAGATCTGTGCCATTATTTATTGATTGTCTTGTCCTTGCGTATCCTTGTATTTCTTCTTTAATAAACCATTTTATTTTGTAAGAAATGTTTTCCCTTCTGCCTCCCACGCTCAACTCACCACTAGTTCTGACTTCGATTGAACACTCCTTGAGGAATTGTGAATAGTAATTTTAAAACGCAGTAAATTCAGCAAACATTGTTTCGGTCATTCATTGAGGCCTTAGGCGTCCAGGTACAGAGCGGTCTATGTTGATGGACCCCTCCAATGCGGCAATACATTTCGCGCAATGCGATGAAAAATGCCACCTGTGCGAACCAGTGGCACATTCATGAGCAGTTTATTTTGTTGTTAATTTGTCAAAGGAATGAATGTTCTTTGGTGCAAGTACCTTGCTGTGATTTATGAATCGTTTCGTACTTCTTGCACACCTTGAGCAGAGCAAAGCGGTTTCCACATGATGTGAGATAAACCAATTTGCAAGTTTCACGAAAAATGTCGACTGAGAAAATTTTTCGTACATCCTTTGGTTGGACGGTTCACAAAACAACTGCGCAGTCGTGGTTTGTTGACGTTTGTCAACTTTTTCAGATGAGGTCATGTCTCTTTAAAAAAAAAAATATTTGTGTGCGGCCTGTGACTGCTTGGTTGCATCATTTTCTGGGGGCACGGCTGTGCCGCTGATGCAATTCCCCTGTCACCAACACGCTGGTACTCATTTTGCCGACCTCGGAAGGATGACAGGCTGAGTCGACCCACCTGGTGTTAATTCAACAGCCCGACAGATGCTTGAACTCAAGATCCTAGGATATTAAGCCAACCACCTTAACCGTAAAGCCTACGACAGCATGCCTGTCATGTCCCTAATGGTATGAAACATAACGTTTTATTTTTGGAAGTGTACCTCGAGGAGAATTTAAACGGTCATTATTTAAATTGTGTACTTCAAACACGATGACAGAATCACTGCCGTTTGAGTTCGGGATGCCACAATTCCCCAACCCAACTGAGTTCCACATATGTAATGTGTCATAGACCACCATGCAAGGTGGATGTGTCCGTCTCTGATGGAAATCCCGGAAAAATTGTCGAAGCTGCAAAATTAACTGCTTACTATGAGGATTTACGAAGAAACTGTTGACAGCTACATCTGGTGATGCTCAATTCATTTATTTTTGAGTTTTACGTAATGTCATTGTTTAGTCACGTAAATGTAGTTGTGTGGAGGTATACATGGAAAGAAAGCTCGCCCCCCACTCTCTCTCTCCCTCCATGCTCGAAAGCGTTTGTCATGATTTGTAGTTATCGAGTAGTGGACTCCCAATGTTGTGCTTTCCAATCTTCTTCCAGGCATGATAAAACGCTCATTCTTTTCTCGTTTGCTTTGAATCCAAGCTCAGCCACATCCAGGGACATCGTACGATGTACGTCCTATGTTGGAGGACACACAAACAGTTTGTCGGTGACGTTTCTAGAAATTTACTTTTGGTTTTAACCCGTGGGAGTACAAATGGAAAAGTAAAATGGAACGACAGGCAGTGGAACAAAAGCATAAGAGTGCTGTGGGGAAGGAGTGAGTCAGAGTGAGAACAGGGCAGGACAATGCCATTGAACTCAACTTCGCCATTTTCACGGGTCCCTCTGCATACCTTTACTGATGATGTCGAGGTCACATGGAGGAGTCGTCTTAATGGATCCAATGGCGTTTGTTCCACATCACTTTCCGACTGTGCCACAGTAGACGGCGAACTTGAACCATGCATGGGTTAGAATTCTCCACTTGAATTACACGGGCCTGCAACATCGATCTGTTTATTTTATTTTTTTTATTTTCCACAGTGATCTGAGGTTCGTGGAGAAGCCCGTCATGGATTACTACTAGGAAATGGACATCAGGAAACATTACTCTACTTTTACCAATTAACAGTATGTGGGATTTGAAGCTGAGATCCCATCTTATCGTATAATGATAATAATGATAATAATATGAGTTTCATAACAAAGGGCTTCAACATCGGTGGAGGCTATTCGGCCCATCAAGGCCATGCAATGGTTACCAACCCACGGTTGTTTGTCCATACTCCATCCTTTTAAATGCTGAGTGTCAAGCAAGGAAGCAGCACGTACCAATTTAAAAGTCTTTGGTGTGACTCGGCCCGGGTTCGAACAACCTACCTCACAGACTCGGAGCGGACGCTCTAACTGTTACACCACCACCGAGTCTGCTTTGATTCATAAGCTTTGTGCGCGATTAATGATGCAATTTACATTTTATTTTGGAGCATTGAAATCACCCCAGTCCGACAAGATTATCATCGTTGGAATTTGTTCTTTATCATAACCGAGGATGCTTCCACCGTGGTGATGATAATGAGTGAGCTTCATATTTAATGAATTATGCTTTGTGTGTTCCAGGGAACAATGCATTATTGCAATTGTTATGATGTAATAGTGTTTTGTGTCTACTGATTGTGCCAATAGGCCATAAAGCTGCTTTGTGTGGAGAAGGGAAAGCGAAACAAAAGCAACGTGACATTTATCATCGGCGGGAGGTTGCTGCAGTACGTTGAGCGAAGCTATTCCGTGGAGCGATCCCTCGCCAGCCTGCTCAGGTGTGCTGCTAAGGACTCTGGGTAATGGATTGCCTGGAATCTTGAGCCTCCAAGAGCCAGATGATTTTTTTGAGGAAGCGGTCCGGATGAGGTTTGGTCTGTGTATGAAGGGGACGGAGTCCTCGGTTTGACCGAGCCATCGTCCTGTGTATGAATAATTGTGCCGCTTCAATGGAAAGGCAGCCAAGTGTGCTGCTGATGGCGACATTTTTTGTGCCCCGCTAGTCGGCCTCGTCTTCTCACGTCCTCCGAGCAACCTTCGTATTTTATCGTGCTAAATGGCGGAGGTCATTACATACTCGGCAAACCTTTTGCCTCTGGTGGCTTTCAAAAGCAAATCAGGGTTTCTGGGTGAGAGGACCACAGATTGTTTCATGAAATGGAAAGTTATAATACCTTAACAATCCTGAACTATAACTTCCCCCTACCAGTTAAGATTTGTTTTCCGTCCCTTCAATAATGATGGCCAAATGGTGAGGACGGTGGACTTGGTGTATCCCGTAGGTTGTAGGCCAAATCCAGCTGAAGGCAGCAGTATGAATAATTTGTAATTTAAGCTTCTGAAAGCCGAGCTCATCTCAGGATAATTGTTGTCGCCATCAGATTGTTTGTCAAAACCCAGCTGGCTTAATAATGACCTTTAGGCTTCCTGCTGCTCGACCTGGTCTGGTTTACTTGTGATGACAGTCCACACTTTGTAGTTGACTCCCAATACCCTCGAGTAAACTTAGGACGGGCAGCACTTTGCACATTGCTCTCAATGAACATGCACCGCCGAGCAATGGGTGGTTGGAGGAGAGTTGATTTTTCCGGCGATAAAGAACGTGACATCGTTGTGATGTGTTCATAACCAATTAGAGCTTGTACAACGCAGTTCTACAGCACTTTTTCATCGGCCTTTAAAATGCATCAATGCGTGTATCTAACTTGTTCATCAGCGGTTTCATATCTTCGTTGATTCAAAGGATTAAATGGCTGGTTAGCTCGTGTGGGTGGTGTGCTTGCCAACAAACTGTGTAACTTTCCATTTGGTTCGGCGACAACAGGCGGCGCTGCATCGTGTCTTCCTTGCCATCTGGATTTCAAATGACCATCGTAAATTTCGGCCTAACGGGTACTTGGTATTGTTTATTTGCCAAAGGTACTTATGTAGTGACGCTTATCCAGATGCACCTTGTTAGAACGTAGAAGGTTCGTACTTGACCATCAGGGTCTCATTTTGCGGTGACACTGCTTTGCATTGCTGCCCGTAGTTTGTGGAATTCCTCAGTTCGACAGTGGTTCCAAAATTCTGGTTATGCAGAGACGGTTTGATAAATGTGAACCTACTTTTTTGGCCTTGAGTGAAAATACTTCAGCCATGTGTGGTCTTTGCACAAGGAGAGCAAACTCCAAGAGGACGGTGTTCCCTGCCCGTGTTTTCTGTCTGCGTTTTCAGCACCAATGCAGGGGAGCATGTGGACTCTGTTAAGAGGTTGTTGAACCAAGTTCGACAGCAGCAAAAGGTCAGTGTTACTGAAAGGAGTGTTCAAAGTTAAACATTATATATATTATTATTCCTTGCAGGTATACCGTGGGAAACCCGCAGGCATTGACAGGTATGATATTTGGACATCTTGAGTTAGATCCTGCACGTCGAGTTTTCCAAAATGGGAACTGGCAATTCGTCAGATTCAGAAATGATGGGTACTGGCAAATCTTTCCTCTCCCTTCTCTCTCCTCCTCCCCTCCCACTCCTCTGCTCTCCCCCTCTCTCCTTCTCCACCTCTCTCCTCTCTCCCTCTCTCCTCTCCCCTCCTCCTCTCCCCTCTCTCCTCTTCCCCTCTCTCCTCTCCCTCTCCCTCTCCCCTCTCTCTCTTCCCCCTCTCTCCTCTCCCCCTCTCTCTCCCTCTCTTCCTCTCCCCCTTCTTCCTCTCCCCTCTCTCCTCTCCTCTCTCCTCTCCCTCTCTCTCCCCTTCTCTCCTCAACCCTCTCTCTCCTCACCCCTCTCTCCTCTCCCCTCTCTCCTCTCCCCTTTCTCTCTCCCCACTTCTCCTCTCCCACTCTCTCTCTCCCACTCTTCTCTCCCACTCTCTCTCTCCATCTCTCCTCTCCCCTCTCTCCTCTCCCTCTCTCCTCTCCCTCTCTCTCTCCTTCCCCCTTCTCCTCACCCCTCTCTCCTCCCCTCTCTCCTCTCCCCTCTCTCCTCTCCCCCTCTCTCCTTCCCCTCTCTCCTCTCCCTTCTCTCCTCTCCCCTCTCTCTCTCACTCTCTCCTCTCCCACTCTCTCCTCTCCCACTCTCTCCTCTCCCACTCTCTCCTCTCCCACTCTCTCCTCTCCACTCTCTCCTCCCTCCTCTTAGTGTAGTAGATAGTAGAAAAATCGTGCAAATTATGATACAAGCATCAAATTTGGCATTTTTGTTCTGCAGGGCTTTCTGATCAAATCTGCCCGATTGGCCATTTGAAAATCCAAATTTTGAAAATTTGAAGAAAAAATTTTTTTTGAAAAAAAATTGAAGTCACAGCTGGCTGAAATTCTTGAAGCGCAAGTGAACATCCCAGACAGAGAACCAAGGGGAGATGCAGTCATCATTGATGGCTCAGCACTTATCAATGCCCTACCTCCACGCACTTCAAAGATATTTGATGACTATGCTAAAGAAGACATCATCCCAAAGGTGGAATCCTATGGTGCCAGGTACGAGAGGGTGGACGTAGTGTTTGATGTGTACAAGAAGTCAAGTCTGAAGTCCGAGGCAAGGTCGAAAAGGGGCAGGAATCAGAAGAAGATGACAGGAACCAGTAAGACCCCAAGTAACTGGAGAAGCTTTCTTCGAGATGACAGCAACAAGACTGAGCTGTTTCACTTCCTTGCGAAAAGATGTGTGAAGCACAGACGACAAGCACAGTCATTGTCACAAAAGGAGAAGATGCCATTAGCAACACAAGGAAGTCACTGGATGCTGTGTCTCCATGTTGTCATGAAGAAGCTGACACTCGAATATTTTACACGCCAGGGATCAACGACGGATGGTAGCAAGTCCATTATCATCAAGGCTAATGACACGGACGTACTAGTCATAGCAATATCTGTACTGCCATCCTTACAGGAACTAGGTCTTGAGAACATGTGGATTGCCTTTGGCCAAGGAGCCAAGGCGCGATGGATTCCAGTCCATGAGGTAGTTTCTGCAATAGGGCCTGAGAAAGCTAGAGGGATCCCATACTTCCATGCGTTCACTAGATGTGACGTCGTGTCTGCCTTCCGCGGTAAAGGGAAGAAAACTGCATGGCAGACTTGGAACGTCTTTGATGATGTTTCTGAAACATTCACCGATCTCAGCCAGCATCCAACATTGATTCGTGATCTTGACTTTTTTGAAGTTTTTTTTTTTTCTTCAATTTTCAAAATTTGGATTTTCAAATGGCCAATCAGGCAGATTTGATTAGAATCCCTGGAGAACAAATGTGCCAAATTTGATGCTTGTATCATCATTTGCACGATTCCTCTCAAAAATTGCTGTTATCTGCCCTACTATCATGAGACATGTATGATTTTATTGACGACGTATACAAAATTAAACGGGTTCTGGTTCCTGGTTCCTGGTTCCTTGGTAGCTAGACACTATCTTCTCTGTTCTGAGAGGCTTTCTTTGAAAGCTGAGGATACCTGGTCCGGAATTGTGTTGCTTTTTTGTATACTTAGTTGAGGCTCGTGGAAGAGCTAGCATTGGTACACTGAATGGATCAGGCCAAAAGATACAGCAAGGAGAGAGAGGGGGGAAACACCAACAGCAGAGCCGAACGCCAAGATGGGGGGGAGGGACAAACAATGCGTGTGGGTGGAATGCGGGGCAGGAGAGGATGCATGTACTGTACTGTCGTACCAAGAGTCATGAGATACGTATGATTTTATTGACAACGTATAGTCAGCATGGAGTGGACAAGATACAAGAGGGAAAACTGGAAATTTGGAAGCAGGAGGGATTGGGGTGGGGGTGGGAGGGGAGGGGGGATAAGGGTAGAAAATGTCATGGTTTTGTATTGGGGACAATCTGAGAAAGTGGTGAACAGCTGTCTTGAAGACCTGGAGGGAAGAATGATATTGAAGAGGATGTGGAAGATGATTGCACAGGTGGTAAAAAACAGAGGAACAAATGAGTGGAGGTGAGCAGTGATCCTGGATTTCGGTAGTTTTACCAGAAGAGGGTTGGTGGTGGACCATGTGAGCCCTGCATAAACTTGGAGGGGATGAAGCACAGAAAGAGCAGAGGGAGCAAAACCAGAAGGGAGGAGGTAGAAGACAGAGAGACCACAACCTGTCTGTGATGGTGAAGTGATAAGCCCATGGGACTCCGCTTCATCGTGGGAGATTCCAATGATCTTAAAGGACTTGGTTTCCACAACGTAAAGCTGAGTAAGTTGTGAGGCAGGACCGCCATCCCTGAGGGGAGGGCAGTCCTCCATCAAGCTGAGGATGAAAGCCTTGTCGATGGATAAGAGTTCAGATGTGCCAAGGAAGGACTTTGCCAATGGAGGATGCCCAGTCGGTGACTGGCTTTGGAGGCCAACTTTGACTGGCTTTGGAGGCCAATGTGGTTTTCCCAAAAAATACTTTGGCTGAGAGCGAGACCAAAAAGTTTGAGTGACTGAATTTTTTTCAAGAGGATTGTTAAGATAGTAGATTGGGAGGTTTGCCAGATGGTCCTTTCAGTGAGAGATAGTGAGAGTGTGAGATTTGTCAGGATTGAAAGACATATTTCAAGTGTTTGACCATCTTGTGATTTTCTCAAGATCTGAAGAGAGGGAAGAGGCTGCAACCTGCCTGTCTGAAGGATGAAGGATGTCATCTGGAGCAGAGGGTAGCGTCATCAGAGAAAAGATAATGGGGATTTTCTTGATAGTCAAAGAGATCGTTGATGAAGATGAGGAATAGGACTGGGCCCAGAACACTGCATTGGTGAACTCCAGCCCTGACACGGAGAGGAGATTAAAGTATTCCGTTGAGTGCTACACTTTGGCTTCGAGAGTAGATGAAATCAGTCAGCCATGTATGGGATTGGTCTTGGCTGTCATAGGGAGACTGTTTGGAGAGTACGACAGGATGCCAGACTGTATCGAAAGCACAAGATATGTCTACAGAGACTGCGCTGATCTCATGTCTGACATTGAGGGCCTCCATCCGTTGTTGGGTGAGTCGAAGGAGCATGGCCAAGGTGGATTGACCTGGTCTGAAACCAAATTGATAATCTGAGATGAGGTTGTTGGACAAATGGAAGGATTTCATGTCAACTGTTTTTGATGGGATTCCATGACCTTGTTGATGATTGGAAGTAAGCTGATACGTCTGTAGTTGAGTGGATCAGTTGTTGCTCCTTTTTTAGGACCAAGGGTGCCGGAAGCATTATGATTCCAGGTTGTCCGTCCGTCCGTCCGGATTTTCGTGTACGCGATAACTCAAGAAGCAAATTGTAGAATTTCATCAAACTTGGTAAAAAGGTAAAGTAAGACAGGGCAGTGATTAGATTTTGGGCCAGATTTGATAAAGGTCAAGGGTCAAAGGTCAAGGTCAAACTCTGAAATTTTACTGTTTACCCCTAACTCAAGAATATTGGACAGAATTTCATCAAACTTGGTGCAAAGGTAAAGTTAAGACAGGGCAATTAACTGATTAGATTTTGGGCCAGATATGATAAAGGTCAAGGGTTAAATATGTCAATACTCAAGTGTTTGTGCGGGAGAGCGGAGGCATACCCGTCAACTGCGCGCAGTCGAATTACTCTAGTTATGTAATGCGGTGATGTTGGCGGATTTCCAAGCAGACGGAAGATGACTTTGCGGAAATGACGGTGGAAAGGGCACTAGAGGATCTGCAAGAGCAGTGAAGGTTTTTAGAACACGTGAGATAACGCCGTCTGATACAGTAGCAGAGTCGAGATTGAAAGAACCTTCTCGACCTTCTCAGGTGTATGCATGTTAAATGATCAGGGTTAGTTTTGCTTTTGTAGCCTTTCCCATGAAACTTCATGGCTTGAATTGGCGATTGCTGCGTTGTTGCAATCTTCCCGAGGAAGATCCCACTCTCTGATGGCCGATTATCATTGAAACTCCATTAACTTCTCCCACTGGGACTGAAATGGCAATGACACTGTTCTCTGATGTTTTCCTGTGTCTTTTTATTTATTCGTATGGAGCCTGCGGCTGCCTAGCTGAATAATTTTTTGTGGGCACGACTGTGCTGCTGATGCAATGCTCCCTGTTACCAGCACGCTGGTACCCATTTCACCAAACTCGGAAGGATGGCATGCTGAGTCAACCCGCCCGGTGTGAATTCAATGGTGGGCGGGGGCTTTGAACCTCACACCTTGAGATCTTAAGCCAGCCACCCTAACCGTGAAGCCAACACCAGGCTGTTCCTGTGGCTGTTGATATTTGCAGCTTCGCAAATCAGCTGCACGTGCGGGCGATTTTTATACACCTGAATGGGCATCCCATGACTTCTGGGAGGATGGTGTGTGCCCATGGCCTTGTGAAGCAGGCTAAATTCAGGGGAACTTATCCAATATATAATTCCATATACAGATATCCTGCAGCTGTCGCATTTCTCTTTATTTTTATTTCTCTAATTTGAACGATCGGTATTATGTCAGCAGCACAGGCCACATTTGTTTGCTCTTTTGAAATGCTCTGGATTGTTGGACTTGACGTAAATTATGCATCAGGCAAAAACATCCTTTGTGCATTCAGTCATTTTGACATCACAATTGATTCCATTTGAGTGGCTGGGCCTTTTCCTTGAGTGGAAATTCGTCCAGTTTTGATGATGTTCCAAATGTCATTTCTCTCACGACATGCACTTGGCGTCCTTCCGGTGTCCGCTCTCCTTGAAATGTTTTGATATTAAGTTTTTGTAGTCACGGACAGGCCGGCTGATGTTTCTGTGTCCTTTCATTCCATGTTGCAGAACAAAAACTGCCTGCTGCATGACTTGGCTCTGCTTACAGCGCAGAGTTTTCTACGAGAACAGCACTCGATGGACTTCTGTCACTGCACCGGTGCACAGCACTTACAAACACCCTCTTTGTGACCATTCTGACATTATATGTATATATATATAATATATATATATATATATATATATTATATATATATATATATTGTTACGGATTTCAGAATCGGTCTGATGAATGCATCCACAAATCCAGGTCCTCAGACAGTTATTTACTTAAATGCATGTTCAGATTAGCCCCATCCCCATGTCTAATAGGATTTTAAATGTGATGCATGAGAGGTATAGAATAGATCCCCTCTCTGATGGGAAGCTTTTTTTCTTTACGACAGACACGTTTACACACATTTCTTTCGCGAGCTCCGATGCCCGCCCTTATTTTTCCTCAGCATTTCTTTCCCGAGTTCTGATGCGCGCCCTCATTTTTCCTCAGCAACGTTCTTTCACGAGCGCCAATGCCCGCCTTTTTTGAGAGCACACTGGTCGTCATGGTAACCGTGCGCAAGTGGGCGGGGTGAGCTTTGGGCGGACTCTGCGCCCGCCGAGACGGCCCGCAGATATAAAAACGAATTGGAGGTCCGTTCTGAGGCGAGAGAAAGAGGAGGGAGAAGAGAACGAGAAAGAAAGCAAGAGTTGAAGCGCGCGAGGGAAGAAGCGCACCAGAGAAGCGTGCAAGCGAGGAAGTGTGCAAGCCCGCAAGTGAGCAAGCGAGCGTGTGGTGCGCGTCTGGATGTGAGCAGCGCCGACGGCGAGTGAGGCAGGGGTTGGTCACCAACAAGTGAGGTGCGGGTCAGTCACCGACGGATCGTGTGGGTCACTGGACGTCACAAGTTTTGTGAAGTGTGAGGAACTGCCGTGTCGCAGCACCAGGGTCGAAACTCGTGACAGACGATCTTGGTGCCCTCCAGCCGTCGACTGGCGTTCAAGGCTGTTCGCGAGAGGGTGCACGGCAAGGCTGGGTGCTGGCGACGGACAAGACACGCACACACATTTCAGGACGTTTTCACTTCACGGACGACTGCTTTCTAGTGAGCGAGACGATTCTTCTCCCCCCGAATGATCTGTTGGGTACCCATGTCTGTGTTTAGCTGTAAGTTAACCGCCGATAAGCATCTGCTCTTTGTCTCTTTCTTGGCATTTTGATTGATTTTGCTTTGGAATTAATTCATTTATTTACCTCGGAAAAAAAACATGTTTATTTATTTATTTTATTATTAATAAATCATTTGTCGATTTCCAACCTGTCCGTGTTTGGCCTTTCCTTCCATTGGTCTAGCATTGTTCGAACCGAGATAGACTGGGAGGTAATTACCACAGATTTGACCAAAAATGGTCGGCACGCACCAGCGGTTAAAACGCTCGACCGCCCTAATTAAAATCTAATCGAGATAACATCGGTGCTTTGCCGAGGGCACGCTCCCTGCTCAGGTAACCACGTGACCTCTAGTTAAACGGAATAATTAGACGGTGGACACTGGAACTCGTGGTTGACTGGGTGGTGTTCGTTGTTCTAAAGCAACGCACCGTACCACAATGTTAATTGTGAGCGGTGGCCCCAGCTCCGGCTCCACCGAGGACAACCGGGGATTAATCCCCCTGAGTGACTAGCTGGTGTCTCGCCACCCATGGCCGCAACAACTGGTGTCAGGGAGTGGGAAATTTTTCAAACTCCTTGATCAATAAATTGGTGTCAGGTCGTCGACCTGTGGTGACCGTCGTCGACCGTCGCTTCATGCACCTCAAAATTCAGAGCGGTTAGACCAAATTTTTGTTAAATTTATTGGGACGGACAATGGCAGACCAACACGGGCAGGTCCCGGTGGGCCATGTAGATGATGTAAATATGGATGCGGAATTGACCCAGGACCCGCATGAAATCATAATGGAGGGTGAAGAGGAAGCAATGGGAGAGATGGAAAATAACCCCCACCCTCGGCCTCAGGAAAATGCAGCGCCGATAGCACAGAATGCCGGGTTATCGCCACCAGAATGACATGATGTGGTGCCTGATGCAAATAATGGCAGAAGTAATTATGAGTGAAGATAACAAAGTGTTTTTCAAAAGGATGAGGGAAGATAACAACAGAAAAATGGACGTGATGGGCGAAGAAAACAATGGAATGGAAGCGATGAGCAGAAAATGGACGAAACAAAAGAAAAATGGACGTGATGGCGATGAAAAAATGGGAGATGAGTGAAGCGATGGGCAGAAGAAATGGCGCGGTAACGAGAGGAAGTAGGGAGTGTAGGATCGGTGTCGGGAAGAGATGAGGGAGAGCGAAGCCAGACTGATGGGAGAGATTGGGAAGATAACGAAGGAGGTAGAAGGACTGACGATCGACAGAAATGAGTTGAAGAACAAATGGATAAGCACACGGGGCGATAGAGGAGTTAAGAGCCGCCGAGAAGGAGACAACAAGAGAGATGACGGCAATGATAAAACGAATGTAAAATGGCAACACGAGAAACTGACGAAGAGAGTAGAGGAGGTGACACAGACATGGAACAAAGGAAGGGAAATGGAAACACAAATAGAAACAACGAAGGTGCGTAGAGGGGGAAATACAAGAGGCGCATCGGGAATTGACGATGGTTAAAGAGGAGGTGGACGAGGTAAAAATTGAGATTATTGAAATTAAAGCAAAACATGTAGAAACAGGTAGTAGAGTAAAGGAAGAGATTATTGAATGCATGGACGTGTTATATTGAGCCGCTGACAGAGTGTCTCGGTACCCGTTGCCGCAACAATATTATATATATATATATATATATATATATATATAATATATATATATATATATAATATAATATATTATTCGAACCACAGTGTCTGTCTGTGCATTTGTCTGTCTCCCATTTATGGTGGCTGCTTCCCACGCTGCATTTGAAAAGCTGCGCACGCAGACGAAGCTCAACATTCTACCAGGAGAAATGCATAATACCAAACAAGTTCCATTTTAAACGTATAAATACAACATGGAATCGCAGTTTGTTAATGAGCAATGCTTTGAGATGACCTGGGCTGACGGGATGGCCTCGAGGTACGCACACCGCCTGTCTCACATGGGTTTGAATCCTGAGCCAGCTATAAATTGTTATCCTGGTGTTTCACAGGCAGGCTGATTCATCATTGTGTGTGCCGTCCCTCAGATGGACGTGAAACTGGGCATCCGGTCTACCGACATCAGTTGGTAGTTGTTAAAGATCCCCACAGTGTCCTTCCCGAAGAGTGGGTGAGCTATCGTTGGCACCATGGCCAAATTACAAATTCCTGCCTGAGCTATTGCTGGAAAGGCAATGGCAAACCACCCAGTACAACTAAACCCTTGCTCAGGAAGCTGCTTCGGCAGTACTGAACATGACTGGGCAGATCACCAGGATACAAATATATACAGGTGTATATACTGTATACATGTATACACCTGTATATATTCCCTCCTATATATCGGCTCGAGATAGTGTGTGCTTGTGTGTGTATTTTTTCGTTTTTACGAACAAACGACAAACAATAAGTCCAAGGCCGAGGAATATTTGGTTTATAAGCAATGCTAGTAAAAATACATAAAATGTGAATAAACATCAAAAGTGAATGCTATACTGTTTCAAAGGATAAACGAACAATTTGATTGATGGCATGTTTGTAAATTATAAAAACTACAACAAAATAACCCCCCAAAAAAGCACAATTTAGTAACTTTGAAAGTATGGAATTGAAAATATGAATAAATATACATGTTGAAAGCTTTTCAACCATCAAAGTCAATTAAAATCCCCCAAATAATGTTCATCAAAAATGAATATGGCAGCAAACAATGAATGCAAGTGCAATCAATCCAGGTTAAATCATCACAACAAACGATATGATTGAAGTGATGAAAAATATGTAATTGAAGAGATAATCCGGTACTTATTGAACAAAATTTAAAAACTTGCAATCAAAAACATGGACAAAAATTAATGAAATAAAAACATGGGCAAAAATAAATAAAACAACAAAAAGAGCCATCAGAGATTGGAAACCCTTGCCAGGACTTATTTTGAGTGGTGTAATTTTATAAGTTTTAGGGTAAATCCAATATGGCTGCCAAACTATGTGACCAATGACATCATATATGTGAACCTTTAGTTCCTCATGGGCAGGCAGTAATACGTGCAAAGTTTCGCCTTGATCTGTTCAGCCACTTCAGAGAAGAATATTTTTGAAGGTTAAAATATACGAGGTGTGTTCAAAAAGTATCCAACCTTAATTTTTCGTGCGTAAACAAATGAAGCTAGGGAGATCTAAGGACCTATATGGTTGCCTGCGAATTTCCACAGCCGTAACAATATATACGAGGTGTGTTCAAAAAGTATCCGACCTTTGTTCATAAAAAATGCTCGTATCCAGATACAACAAACTTACACTAATCTCCTTCAAAGTAGTCCTTGGCTGCCAACACTTCTCCAACGGTTCTCGCCACTGTCGGAAGCAGCGCTGGAACGCCTCTTTTGGGATGGCGCGCAGCTGGTCCGTCGCATTTCGCATGATGTCTTCTCTGGACTGAAATCTGGTCTCTTTCAGAGGCATTTTCAGCTTGGGGAAAAGCCAGAAGTCACACGGAGCCATGTCGGGAGAGTAGGGAGCCTGACGAAGCACAGGTGTGTTGTGTTTGGCCAGGAAACTCTGTATCAAATGTGAAGAATGGCGGGTGCGTTATCGTGATGGAGCTGCCAATTGACCGCTGCCCACAGGTCTGGCCGTTTGCGTCGCACAGCGTCACGAAGGCGACGCAGTACCTCTTGGTAGTACTCTTTGGTGATGGTTGTGCCGTGTGGTGCGTACTCGTGATGAACCACGCCACCGGAGTCAAAGAAGACGGTCAGATGACTTTGACATTGCTGCGGACCTTCCTTGCTTTTTTTGGCCTCGGGGATGTTGGATGCTTCCATTGTGATGACTGGAACTTGGTTTCTGGGTCGTACCCATAAACCCAGGTCTCATCGCCAGTGATCACTGTGTTGAAGAAGTTGGGATCGCTGTTCACAGTCTCCAGCATGTCCTGTGCGATCTCCAAACGGAGTTGCTTCTGCTCGATCGTTAGCAGCTTTGGCACGAACTTCGCTAAGATTCTCCTTAAGCCCAAATCCTCAGTCACAATGGAATGAACGGATCCAATGCTGACGCCCGCCTCGTCTGCAAGTTCTCTGATCGTGATTCGACGATCCTGCATCAGCAGGGTCCTCACTTGGTCAATGACGATCTCATTTCGGGATGTTGAGGGCCTACCAGAACGTGCTTCACTTTCCACTGATGTGCGACCATCTTTGAAGCGGTTGTACCACTCTTTTATCTGGGTGGTGCCCATTGCTTCGTTCCCGAAGGCCTGTTGAATCTTGCAGATCGTTTCCACTTGGGAATCGCCAAGCTTACACAAATTTGATGCAGTAGCGTTGTTCAAGTTTTTCCGTCATTTTGTCAAAAACGAAAATCCGACGGCGCTCACTTACACTTCCTCACTCATCGGCAGTCTGTCGGCGACTGACAGCTTCTGCAGGTGGGAAAATATTCACGCATACGAATTAGGATCGCCTACATACGTGCACCAAACCACCGCCTCCCTAGCTTCATTTGTTTACGCACGAAAAATTAAGGTTGGATACTTTTTGAACACACCTCGTATATTTTAACCTTCAAAAATATCTTCTCTGAAGTGGCTGAACAGATCAAGGCGAAACTTTGCACGTATTACTGCCTGCCCATGAGGAACTAAAGGTTCACATATATGATGTCATTGGTCACATAGTTTGGCAGCCATATTGGATTTACCCTAAACTTATAAAATTACACCACTCAAAATAAGTCCTGGCAAGGGTTTCCAATCTCTGATGGCTCTTTTTGTTGTTTTATTTATTTTTGCCCATGTTTTTATTTCATTAATTTTTGTCCATGTTTTTGATTGCAAGTTTTTAAATTTTGTTCAATAAGTACCGGATTATCTCTTCAATTACATATTTTCATCACTTCAATCATATCGTTTGTTGTGATGATTTAACCTGGATTGATTGCACTTGCATTCATTGTTTGCTGCCATATTCATTTTTGATGAACATTATTTGGGGGATTTTAATTGACTTTGATGGTTGAAAAGCTTTCAACATGTATATTTATTCATATTTTCAATTCCATACTTTCAAAGTTACTAAATTGTGCTTTTTTGGGGGGTTATTTTGTTGTAGTTTTTATAATTTACAAACATGCCATCAATCAAATTGTTCGTTTATCCTTTGAAACAGTATAGCATTCACTTTTGATGTTTATTCACATTTTATGTATTTTTTACTAGCATTGCTTATAAACCAAATATTCCTCGGCCTTGGACTTATTGTTTGTCGTTTGTTCGTAAAAACGAAAAATACACACACAAGCACACACCTATCTCGAGCCGATATATAGGAGGAATATATACAGGTGTATACATGTATACAGTATATACACCTGTATATATTGTATCCTGGTGATCTGCCCAGTCATGTTCAGTACTGCGCGAAGCAGCTTCCTGAGCAAGGGTTTAGTTGTACTGGGTGGTTGCCATTGCCTTTCCAGCAATAGCTCAGGCAGGAATTTGTAAATTTGGCCATGGTGCCAACGATAGCTCACCCACTCTTCGGGAAGGACACTGTGGGGATCTTTAACAACTACCAACTGATGTCGGTAGACCGGATGCCCAGTTTCACGTCCATCTGAGGGACGGCACACACAATGATGAATCAGCCTGCCTGTGAAACACCAGGATAACAATTTATAGCTGGCTCAGGATTCAAACCCATGTGAGACAGGCGGTGTGCGTACCTCGAGGCCATCCCGTCAGCCCAGGTCATCTCAAAGCATTGCTCATTAACAAACTGCGATTCCATGTTTGTATTATACGTTTAAAATGGAACTTGTTTGGTATTATGCATTTCTCCTGGTAGAATGTTGAGCTTCGTCTGCGTGCGCAGCTTTTCAAATGCAGCGTGGGAAGCAGCCACCATAAATGGGAGACAGACAAATGCACAGACAGACACTGTGGTTCGGAATAATATATATATATATATATATATATATATTATATATATATATATATATATATATATATATATATTGTTGCGGCAACGGGTACCGAGACACTCTGTCACGCTGCAATATAACACGTCCATGCATTCAATAATCTCTTCCTTTACTCTACTACCTGTTTCTACATGTTTTGCTTTAATTTCAATAATCTCAATTTTTACCTCGTCCACCTCCTCTTTAACATCGTCAATTCCCGATGCGCCTCTTGTATTTCCCCTCTAACGTCACCTTCGTTGTTTCTATTTGTGTTTCCATTTCCCGTTCCTTTGTTCCATCGTCTGTGTCACCTCCTCTACTCTCTTCGTCAGTTTCTCGTGTGCCATTTTACATTCGTTTTCATTGCCGTCATCTCTCTTGTTGTCTCCTTCTCGGCGGCTCTTAACTCCTCTATCGCCCCTGTGTGCTTATCCATTTGGTTCCTTCAACTCATTCTGTCCGATCGTCAGTCCTTCTACTCCTTGTTATCTTCCCAATCTCTCCCATCAGTCTGGCTTCGCTTCCCTCATCTCTTCCCGGACACGATCCTACACTCCCTTACTTCCTCTCGTACCGCGCCATTTCTCTGCCCATCGTTCACTCATCTCCCATTTTATTTCATCGCCATCACGTCCATTTTTTCTGTTGTTTCGTCCATTTTTCTGCTCATCGCTTCCATTCCATTGTTTTCTTCGCCCATCACGTCCATTTTTCTGTTGTTATCTTCCCTCATCCTTTTGAAAACACTTTGTTATCTTCATCTCATAATTATTCTGCCATTATTTGCATCAGGCCCACATCATGTCATTCTGGTGGCGATAACCCGGCATTCTGTGCTATCGGCGCTGCATTTTCCTGAGGCCGAGGGTGGGGGTTATTTTCATCTCTCCCATTGCTTCCTCTTCACCCTCCATTATGATTTCATGCGGGTCCTGGGTCAATTCCGCATTCCATATTTACATCATCTACATGGCCCACCGGACCTGCCCGTGTTGGTCTGCCATTGTCCGTCCCATAAATTTAACAAAAATTTGGTCTAACGCTCTGAATTTTGAGGTGCATGAAGCGACGGTCGACGACGGTCACCACAGGTCGACGACCTGACACCAATATTTGATCAGGAGTTTGAAAAATTTCCCACTCCCTGGACACAGTTGTTGCGGCCATGGTGGTGAGACACCAGCTAGTCACTCAGGGGGATTAATCCCCGGTGTCCTCGGTGGAGCCGGAGCTGGGGCCACGCTCACAATAACATTGTGGTACGGTGCGTTGCTTTAGAACAACGAACACCACCCAGTCAACCACGAGTTCCGTGTCCACCGTCTAATTATCCGTTTAACTAGAGGTCACGTGGTTACCTGAGCAGGGAGCGTGCCCTCGGCAAAGCACGATGTTATCTCGATTAGATTTTAATTAGGGCGGTCGAGCGTTTTAACCGCTGGTGCGTGCCGACCATTTTTGGTCAAATCTGTGGTAATTACCTCCCAGTCTATCTCGGTTCGAACAATGCTAGACCAATGAAGGAAAGGCCAAACACGGGACAGGTTGGAAATCGACAAATGATTTATTAATAATAAATAAATAAATAAACATGTTTTTTTTCCGAGGTAAATAAATGAATTATTCCAAAGCAAAATCAATCAAAATGCCAAGAAAGAGACAAAGAGCAGATGCTTATCGGCGGTTAACTTACAGCTTAAACACAGACATGGGTGACCAACAGATCATTCGGGGGAGAAGAATCGTCTCGCTCACTAGAAAGCAGTCGTCCGTTAAGTGAAAACGTCCTGAATGTGTGTGCGTGTCTTGTCCGTCGCCAGCACCCAGCCTTGCCGTGCACCCTCCCTCCGAACAGCCTTGAACGCCAGTCGACGGCTGGAGCGGCACCAAGATCGTCTGTCACGAGTTTCGACCTGGTGCTGCGACACGGCAGTTCCTCACACTTCACAAAACTTGTGACGTCCAGTGACCCACACGATCCGTCGGTGACTGACCCGCACCTCACTTGTTGGTGACCAACCCCTGCCTCACTCGCCGTCGGCGCTGCTCACATCACGACGCGCACCACACGCTCGCTTGCTCACTTGCGGGCTTGCACACTTCCTCGCTTGCACGCTTCTCTGGTGCGCTTCTTCCTCGCGCGCTTCAACTCTTGCTTTCTTTCTCGTTCTCGTTCTCCCTCCTCTTTCTCTCGCCTCAGAACGGACCTCCAATTCGTTTTTATATCTGCGGGCCGTCTCGGCGGGCGCAGAGTCCGCCCAAAGCTCACCCCGCCCACTTGCGCACGGTTACCATGACGCCAGTGTGCTCTCAAAAAAGGCGGGCATTGGCGCTCGTGAAAGAACGTTGCTGAGGAAAAAATGAGGGCGCGCATCAGAACTCGGGAAAGAAATGCTGAGGAAAAATAAGGGCGAGGCATCGGAGCTCGCGAAGAAAGTGTGTAAACGTGTCTGTCGTAAAGAAAAAAAGCTTCCCATCAGAGAGGGGATCTATTCTTACCTTCACAATGCATCACATTTAAAATCCTATTAAGACATGGGGATGGGGCTAATCTGAACATGCATTTAAGAATAAAACTGTCTAGGACCTGGATTGTTGGATGCATTCATCAGACCGGATTCTGAAATCCGTAACAATATATATATATATATATATATATATATATATATATATATATATATATATATACATATAATGTCAGAATGGTCACAAAGAGGGGTGTTGTAAGTGCTGTGCACCGGTGCAGTGACAGAAGTCCATCGTGTGCTGGTTCTCGTAGAAAACTCTGCGCTGTAAGCAGAGCCAAGTCATGCAGCAGGCAGTTTTTGTTTCTGCAACATGAATGAAAGGACACAGAACATCAGCCGGCCTGTCCGTGACTACAAAAACTTTAATAATCAAAACATTTCAAGGAGAGCGACACCGTAAGGACGCCAAGTGCATGTCGTGAGAGAATGACATTTGGAACATCATCAAAACTGACGAATTTCCACTCAAGGAAAAGGCCCAGCACTCAATGGAATCAATTGTGATGTCAAAATGACTGAGTGCACAAAGGATGTTTTTGCCTGATGCATAATTTACGTCAAGTCCAACTCCAGAGCATTTCAAAAGAGCAAACAAATGTGGCCTGTGCTGCTGACATAATACCGAATCGTTCAAATTAGAGAAATAAAAATAAAGAGAAATGCGACAGCTGCAGGATATCTGTATATGGAATTATATATTGGATAAGTCCCCTGAATTAGCCTGCTTCACAAGGCCATGGGCACACACCATCCTCCCAGAAGTCATGGGATGCCCATTCAGGTGTATAAAAATCGCCCGCCACGTGCAGCTGATTTGCGAAGCTGCAAATATCAACAGCCAACAGGAACAGCCTGGTGTTGGCTTCACGGTTAGGGTGGCTGGCTTAAGATCTCAAGGTGTAGGTTCAAAGCCCCCGCCCACCATTGAATTCACACCGGGCGGGTTGACTCAGCATGCCATCCTTCCGAGTTTGGTGAAATGGGTACCAGCGTGCTGGTAACAGGGAGCATTGCATCAGCAGCACAGTCTGCCCACAAAAATTATTCAGCTAGGCAGCCGCAGGCTCCATACGAATAAATAAAAAGACACAGGAAAACATCAGAGAACAGTGTCATTGCCTTTCAGTCCAGTGGGAGAAGTTAATGAGTTTCAATAATAACGGCCATCAGAGAGTGGGATCTTCCTCGGGAAGATTGCAACAACGCAGCAATCGCCAATTCAAGCCATGAGTTTCATGGAAAGGCTACAAAGCAAAACTAACCCTGATCATTTAACATGCATACACCTGAGAAGGTCGAGAAGGTTCTTTCAATCTCGACTCGCTACTGTATCAGACGGCGTTATCTCACGTGTTCTAAAAACCTTCACTGCTCTTGCAGATCCTCTAGGCCCTTTCCACCGTCATTTCCGCAAAGTCATCTTCCGTCTGCTTGGAAATCCGACAACATCACCGCATTACATAACTAGAGTAATTCGACTGCGCGCAGTTGACGGGTATGCCTCCGCTCTCCCGCACAAACACTTGAGTATTGACATATTTAACCCTTGACCTTTATCATATCTGGCCAAAATCTATCAGTTAATTGCCCTGTCTAACTTTACCTTTGCACCAAGTTTGATGAAATTCTGTCCAATATTTCTTGAGTTAGGGGCGAAACAGTAAAATTTCAGAGTTTGACCTTGACCTTTGACCCTTGACCTTATCAAATCTGGCCAAATCTAATCACTTAATTGCCCTGTCTTACTTTACTTTTTACCAAGTTTGATGAAATTCTACAATTTGCTTCTTGAGTTATCGCGTACACGAAAATCCGGACGGACGGACGGACAACCTGGAATCATAATGCTTCCGGCCCCTTGGTCCTTAAAAGGAGCAACAACTGATCCACTCAACTACAGACGTATCAGCTTACTTCCAATCATCAACAGGTCATGGAATCCCATCAAAACAGTTGACATGAAATCCTTCCATTTGTCCAACAACCTCATCTCAGATTATCAATTGGTTTCAGACCAGGTCAATCCCCTTGGCCATGCTCCTTCGACCTCCCAACAACGGATGGAGGCCTCAATGG
>CM068955.1:30493615-30511333 GCA_035128595.1 Eptatretus atami
GGTGCTGGCGATAACTCGCCTACATTTACGAAAAAGAAACCATGGGATCTTTAGCGGTCTAACCAAATGACTAGTGGCTAGGCAGACGGGCTCTTCTGGCTCGGATGTCCTTTCGACGCGCGCGACGCGACTCATTGATGCTTCGCCCTACATGCGGAATACCAGGGTGACAGTTTATAGCCGAAGTCGAGATATGCAAACGAGGACTAGACAGCTCAAAGGTGACCGCACGTACCTTCCTGCTATATCGCCAGAGATGGTTATGCCCCACGTTGTTGAAAACGGTCTCGCACGACCAACATTTGTGTCTTTGTGACCACATTTGCTGTTTCAAATGAATTGCACCCTTCGTCAGTCTGTGTGATTTTGAGATCTAATTTACCAATAGTTTGGCATATGAATGGAATTATCAATATCTCAACCACCTGACTACCTGTGTGCAGGGTGGCAGAGATTGGAAGGCCGAGGGGCTGCGAAGGGTGGCCGCTATCAGGGCAAAGCCTCCAAGATGTGCCGGAGATCCAGGCTGGAAGCTCTCATTCGCACTTACCTTTCTGATTTCCACCCTGTGAAAGTAACGGCACTGATTCGGCAACGGATGTCCCAGGTGGATGTATCCTTGCCCTGACTCAATTTTTTTTTTGTTTTACTTCTGAAAGCGATAATACTGTTACTAAATTTAATTTATGTTTATAACATGTGGAGTTACTTAACTTCTGTGTGACCGTAAATAATCCGCTCCTGTCGGCTTGACATGATCGATAGTTTTCCCCGAGTGTTTCACCTTTTTGAGTTAAGTTCTGTCGTCATAGCAACAAACCACAATTGGTCATAAATTTGATTTTCTCCACGATCTTCCGTGTTGTAATGGAATTGTCTTCACGAATAAAAGAAAGATTTGTCTTTCGGATAAAATCGTTGAATTGTTTTTTTTTTTTCTTGCTGATCAAAAAAAGGGTACGACCACACAGGCACACAAACCTCTGACTGTCTAACCTGGGTTTGAATCTGACCCAGCTATAAACTGCCGTCCTGGTGTTTCACAGCACCAGATGTTTCACAGATAACATAGCTGGAGTCAAAGAAAAACTAGATTTATTTTTCATGGTTTGTTTTAAAATGATGGAAAATTAATACATAGGATAATGACAAACGTACGTTCTTGTACAAGTATCTCCGAGAGATCTAAGCAAGTTCCTTAAAATCAATGGAATCTCCCATCATGAAGCTGGGTCTCCCTGTTGGCCTGTTACTCCCGCATCGCAAGACAGGTTGGTGGCCTGTCTGTCTTTTACCAACTCCTTTCTGCTCTTCACCAGCTGCCGTGTCTGTGCTCTGCTCCACCCCGTCTCCCCATCCCCCCACCCCTGTTTCGACAGGGCACACATAATGCTCAACCACTTCTGGTGAAATTCCAAAAACCCAGGCTCACCGCTCACCTCCACTCATTTGTTCCTCTTTTCTCTTGCCTGTCAAAACTACTGTAACTTCTCAGTCTGGTCAATCTCCTTCTTCCCTTTGGGCTTCAAAAACGGCTGTCACCGCACCTCATGTTATCTCCGTCCATAGTCATGATCTTTTCGATACCCTTTCCCCTGCTGTCATTCTTCCCCACCCGATTCTTCCTTCAAGCGCCCCTCTACCTGACTGTCCGTGTGTCGCCCCCCCCTCTTTTTACCATGTTACTTGTTTCGTATGCAAGCGTGGAATTTTTGAGCTGCACCTGTACTCCATGCACCAATCGCATCCCTTCCTTTTCTCCTCAATTACTCCTATCTCCCCCCCCCCAAGATCCTGGGATTATCTCTACCCTCCATTCTCCTTTCTTCCTCCCTTCTCTTACTTGTCTCAGTTCAATACTCTCAACACCCCACCCACCGGTCCACTAATAAATAGCCCCAAAGACCTGAATCGCTGATTCCCCTTAAAATTCCCGACTACATCCGACCCTCGCCACGTCAAAAATTCAGCCACATTCCAAAAATTTGGTTTGGAAAGGGCACGACTCATAATGCCACCGGCATGACATCATACGGGTTCAACACCGGATGACACCATCATGCTGTGTACGTTCAACAGATAAAAATTGTGGTTGGAAGGAAAAATATGGATACGGCATTCGAATTTGTATTGTACAGAATCAAATGAGTATTACGATGTTTTACTTTGTGCATCGTTTAAAACGGGAATATCACCGCACTGAACTAGACCGCCAGTTCCATCGAAAGATCGTAGCACCTTTCTAAACGACCAAAGGTGGGTCGTGTATGCAATGGGTAGACACTCATCAGTCTATACGATTTGTCGTTATGGTCAAACGCCGTGTCTTCCTCATCATCATGGATGATGAGGAAGAGAGGTTACCTAAAGACCGAATGGTCTTTCCTTTAATTGCTTTGTGATTGCGAATGAGAAGTGCAGACGCCATGCTCTCGTGAAACATTGTGCCCTTTATTGAGATATTAAGCTGACTACTCTGCCTGCTTTGCTCATGGATGCTTGAAATCCCATTCCAGCCACAGGTAGCATCATCTGAGGCCAGACCCCAAGTAGTCACAGTCCAAGCAGGAGCGGACCGACGGTGTTCAGAAGTGTTCACACCCTCGACTTTTGTCACATTTGTTGTGTTAAAGCCTAATGTAAAATGGATAAATTTAAATTTTTGTCACCGATCTACACAAAAACCCGTAATGATAAAGGACGTTTTTGGAAATGTTTACAAATAATTAAAAACGAAAAGAAGAAATGTCTTGCCGACAAGAAGTATTCAACCCCGTGAATCAATACTTTGTAGAAGTGCCTTGGCAGCGATTTACAGCTTCAAGTCCTCTTGTGTACGTCTTTGCACTCTGGATTTTGGAATTTTCTCCCATTCTTCATTGCAGATTTATTCAAGCTCCGTCAAGTTTGATGGGAGCGTCGGTGAACAGAAATCTTCAAATCTTCCCACAGATTCTCAATGGATTCAAGTCTGGACCGCTCAAGGACTTTCACGTTGTTCTCAAGCCATTCCAGTGTTGCTTTGGTTGTAAGCTTGGGGTCATTGTCGTGTTGGAATGTAAATCTTTGTGCATTCTCAGTCTTTTCACTCTGAACAGGTTCTCCTCAGGGTTTGCTTGTATTTGGCTCCATTTATTGTTCCCTCTATCCTTACAAGTCTCCTAATCCCTGTCACTGAAAAGCATCCACATAGCATGATGCGACCACCACCATACTTCACGGTAGGGATGCTGTTCAATGGATGATGAGCTTGGCTCGGTTTCTACCAGACGTCGCACTTTACATTCAGCCAAAGAGTTCAATTTCCATCTCATCAGACCACAGAATATTTTCCTCAAGCTCTCAGATTCCTTCATGTGCCTTCTTTTTTTTTTTTTACAACTCAGGTGTGCTGTTCATGTTGCCTTTTTCTCAGGAGTGTTTCCATCTGGCCACTTTCCTGTAAAGTCGAGATTTGTGAAGTACTGCAGAGATTGTTGGCCTCCAGCAGGTTCTCCCATCTCAGCCAAGGAACTCTGTTTCTGTCAGTGGTCATGGTTCTTGGTCACTCCCTGACCAAGGTCCTTCTTACCCGGTTGCTCAGTTTGGTCAGACGGCCAGTCTAGGAAAGAGTCTAGGTAGTTCCATATTCTGTCCATTTCCTAATGATGGAGCTCACTGTTCTCTTGGGAACTTTCAACACTCTAGAAATTGTTTTATACTCTCCCCAGATCTATGCCTCCTCATAATTATACTCGGAGTTCTACGGACAGTTTCTTGGACTTCAGGCAGGAGTTTCTGTTCTGACATGCAGTGTCAACTGTGGGACCTCATATAGAAAGATGTGTTTCTTTCTAAATCAGCGTCCAATCAATTTAATTGGCCACGGGTGGACTCCAATCAAGTTGTGGAGACATCTCAAGGATTATCAAAGAGGTTGTATACTTATTGATGCAAGGCATTTCAGTTTTTCATTTTAATTGCTTTGTAAAAAAAATTCTAAAAACTTGTTTTCACTTTGTCATTCCGGGTTGTGTTTGTGTTGATCGGTGACAATTTTTTTTTAATGTAATCCATTTTGAATTCAGCCTGTAATAACAAAATGTGAAAAAGTCGAGGGTGTGAATCCTATCTGAAGGGCAGTGTATACGATGATGTAACGTCATGCGTACAGGGTCTCAGGTCATTGGTTTTTATTCCTTGGATATAGTTGTGTTTTTAAAATAAAAGTTCGTTGACACATCTTGGATCAGTCTCTCTCTCTCTCTATCGAGTCAGCTTGTGGCTGCTGGTTGATCATTGGTTGGGACGCGGCTATGCGCTGATGCAGTGTCCCGCTTACCAGTACAGTGGTACTCATTTTGCCGACCTCGGAAGGATGACAGGCTGAGTCAACCTCCTGGGTGTGTATTAATTCAGCAGCCAATGGGGCTTGAACTCAGGACCCTCAGATCCAAGCCAACACCTACAAGCCAACACCCTAACCACAAAGCCACACCAGGCTTGTGTCTTGGATCAGTGTGAGATCTCATTCATAGACCAGAGGGCACTGAAGTTAGCAACCAGTAACTGCCACCTCTCTCCCACCACCACCACCACCACCATCTCCTGCAACCAGCTTTCCTTGCCTGTACGATATGTTGATGGCTCAAAATATCCTCTTTTGAACAAAGGTCAAGGCTCATGGAAAAAGCCGCCAACAGAGGTCACCATACCAAGCTGGCTGAGATCCAGAGCGGCGGATTCAATTTTTTTCTGAGTACGACATCATTAAGGATTTACAGAAACAGGGAAGGACAAGAGAGCCCCAGGAACGAGGAGAGAACAGAGAAAATGGTAGAAGTTAATGAAAGTATGGAAAAAGATGGTGGATTGGTGATTGATAAGAGAGGCAACCAACACGTGCTCAGACGGACGGACGGACTGCTGGCGATGTGTTTCGAGGCAATTGATGCTCCGTCAGTTTCTCAATATCTCGGTTTGAGTCGCTTGTGCCAAATATGCTTCTCAATCATCCCTGGGCTCGTTGGAGGGGCGAAAACGGAGGAGGGGAGGAGCGATGGGCGTGGTCTGTGAGCAGACGTGGTCTAGATGAGCGATGGCGTGGTCTAGATGAGCGATGGGCGTGGTCTAGATGAGCGATGGACGTGGTCTAGATGAGGATGGCGTGGTCTAGATGAGCGATGGGCGTGGTCTAGATGAGCGATGGCGTGGTCAGATGAGCGATGAGCGATGGACGTGGTCTAGATGAGCGATGGGCGTGTCTAGATGAGCGATGGCGTGGTCTGATGAGCGATGGACTGGTCTGATGCGATGGCGTGGTCTAGATGAGCGATTGTCTAGATGAGCGATGGGCGTGGTCTAGATGAGCGATGGGCGTGGTCTAGATAGCACGCAGCCTTGCGATTTCTCGGCGCATTCGATGTGCACGAGGAGCACGTGGAGTGACGGGAGGAGTATCTGGACCTCTGGATCCGCAACGCGGACGCTGCAGCTCACGGTGAGGACCGCCTGGTAGGGCGTCCCGCGCCGTGCCGCTGCCGTGCGCGTGCCGTGCCGTGCTGCCGGTGCGCATATCACGGTGTGAGGAAGAACGTGCACTCTTCCTCGGAAGGTCGTCCAACACGATGAAGGATATTCCGTGTCGATCCGTGATCCGGCCAAGATTACCTCGAATATATCGTTAATTATAGCGAGTGATGGTCCATCTGGTCCGACCATGCGGTGGTGGTTACATGTGGAAAGGTAACCACGTGGAAAGGTACCACGTGCGAAAGGTAACCCCGTGAGAAAGGTAACACGTGAAAAAGGTAACCCGTGAGAAAGGTAACCCGTGAGAAAGGTAACCACGTGAGAAAGGTAACCCTGTGAAAAAGGTAACCCCGTGAGAAAGGTAACCCGTGAGAAAGGTAACCCGTGAGAAGGTAACCACGTGCAAAAGGTAACCACGTGAAAAAGGTAACCCTGTGAAAAAGGTAACCACGTGGGAAATGTAACCACGTGCGAAAGGTAACCACGTGCAAAAGGTAACCACGTGCGAAAGCGGGGATGGGATGGAGGGACTGACTGGTTCAAACTCCACGATTTGGGAGGGAAATGGTGAACAGACCTTGTGACTCGACCGTCCCTGATCAATTAACGTGCGTGTCGCCAGTGGGACACGGACAGGTGTCCTGAGTACACGTTTGTGGGACACGGACAGGTGTCCTGAGTACACGTTTGTGGGACACGGACAGGTGCCCTGAGCGCACGTTTCTGGGACACGACAGGTGCCCTGAGCGCACGTTTGTGGGACACGGACAGGTGCCCTGAGTGCACGTTTGTGGGACACGGACAGGTGTCCTGAGTACACGTTTGTGGGACACGGACAGGTGTCCTGAGTGCATGTTTCTGGGACACGGACAGGTGCCTGAGTGCATGTTCTGGGACACGGACAGGTGCCCTGAGTGCATGTTTCTGGGACACGGACAGGTGCCCTGAGTGCATGTTTCTGGGACGGACAGGTGTCCTGAGTGCATGTTTCTGGACACGGACAGGTGCCCTGAGTGCACGTTTGTGGACACGGACAGGTGTCCTGAGTGCAGTTTTGGGACACGGACAGGTGCCTGAGTGCACTTTGTGGGACACGGACAGGTGTCCTGAGTACACGTTTGTGGGACACGGACAGGTGTCCTGAGTACACGTTTGTGGACACGGACAGGTGTCCTGAGTACATGTTGTGGACACGGACAGGTGTCCTGAGTGCATGTTTCTGGACACGGACAGGTGCCCTGAGTGCATGTTTCTGGGACACGGACAGGTGTCCTGAGTACACGTTTCTGGGACACGGACAGGTGTCCTGAGTACACGTTTCTGGACACGGACAGGTGCCCTGAGCGCACGTTTGTGGGACACGGACAGGTGCCCTGAGCGCACGTTTGTGGACACTGACAGGTGTCCTGAGGACACGTTGTGGGACACTGACAGGTGTCCTGAGTACACGTTTGTGGGACACGGACAGGTGCCCTGAGTACACGTTTGTGGGACACGGACAGGTGCCCTGAGCGCACGTTTTGGGACACGGACAGGTGTCCTGAGTACACGTTTGTGGGACACTGACAGGTGTCCTGAGTACACGTTTGTGGGACACGGACAGGTGCCCTGAGTACACGTTTGTGGGACACGCGACAGGTGCCCTGAGTACACGTTTCTGGACACGGACAGGTGTCCTGAGTACACGTTTCTGGGACACGACAGGTACGCTCAATGTACGTGTTTGTTTTCATTCTAACGATCGTGCTGATACGGACGTGAACTCTACCTCCGATTTCAGATTAAACAGCTTCTTGATTCCGACATAGCCGTTTGTGCCAAATTGTGAAACTTCTCATATTAATAATAATAATATTACACCTGGACCGGTAACCCTCCTTTGATTGGGAAACTTCATCATGTTGCTGCAGTGGCTGCTGAGCCTCCCGCAGTTTCACGGTTGTTGCGGTTGTTTGTTTGTTTGTTTGTTTGTTTGTTTACCTCCTCGAGACCAAGGGGAGCGTCACGTGGTAAGCGGTTCACGAGCACCGCGACCAGGGAACCAGTGGTACGTGACACCGAAACTGCACCTCCTACTTTCACGCACACCATCGGCTCCACGTCCGCTCCATCCCCAGGTTTACTCTGATCCGCTTTGTCCCCAACAGGTGTGGACCCACGGTCGGAGCCGCCGCAGCGGCGATGGGCAACGCGGTGCCGCAGGGTGCCCTGGTGGCGCCTCCCTCGGGGTCCGGTGCGGGGGTCGCCTTGGAGGTCCGTAACCCGCACGCCGGCGTCACGGTGCCCCCTCCGAGGCTGCCGATGCCTGAGCTGGAGGAGCTGGAGGAGCGCTTCGTTTCAGCACTGGTAAGGAGGACTCGACACACACACACACACGGGGGCGCTTCTGCTGGAAAGTTTTCACAACTTCATGCTTATTGTTCCGTGCAATGAAACAGATAGTCGGAAGTCTCCGCAAGGTAGCACACCACCACACCAACCACCCAAGCCTGCTGTTGGCCTAACATTTAAGGTGGCCGTCTTAAGATCTTAGGATTTTGAGTTCAAGCCCCTGTTGTGTACATTGAATGAACACCAGGTGGGTTGACTCAGCTTTATCCTTCCGAGGTCGGCAAAATGAGCACCAGTGTACTGGTAAGGGGGACACTGCATCAGCGGCATAGCCGCGTCCAACCAATGATGCAACCAGCAGCCACAGGCTGCACGAGAGAGAGAGAGAGATAGAGAGAGAGATAGAGATAGAGATAGAGATAGAGATAGAGATAGTTAGTTTGTGTGTTTGCGTGTGCATGGAGTTTGTAACCACGCCACCCATTATCCCGTCTCCTGCTTTAATGCCAAGATGGTGGAAGCGGAGAGGGAATAAAGAGGGTGAATCATTCAAACGGATACTTGAAACTTCTGGTCAACAACAGAAAATAAACTTTGCACACATTTGGCATCGCAACACGGTGGTGAATACTTGTCGAGGGTAAACAAGTACAACACCAGCTGAGTGTTGTTCAATTTTCCAGAAAAACAAAAATGGATAGAGTGGGTGACGGGGAGGGGGGTCTGCGGTTGTTTTCATAAAGAAATTTTAGATTGAGTGGTTTCATCAGGTGGCAGGATGTGTGTGCAATGTGCATGGACGATGGTATTTGGGGTTGGTGTAGGCATGATGGGCCCAATGGCCTCCTCCTGTGCCAAAGCTCCTTTACATAAACGCCACTTGTAACTCGTTGATTGTGTTGACGTTGGAACTTGACGCGCTTGCTCGTACAAGGTGCTTATCAGGAACGAGACGGATTCGGATTCTAACTTGCAGGCGTTTTCTCCCCTATCCTTCAATTTGTTGTGGCCAAGTGTCAGCTTTTGTGCTTTATTTTTTTGGTGTGAAACGCTTCCTTATCGCCTTGACAGGCGTTTCCTTCCCTGTTTGAATAACTGGCACTGTATATGGTTCCTTCACCTCGTCGAGCTCCGAGCTCTTGTACCGATAACGAACACGCGCTACCTGTAACTGTTTTAATAGAAACTACTCTTCCAGTACCTTGCACAATTTGGCATCAGGAATAAGGGGGCATCTAATTGTTACGAACGCAACTAGAAGGGCACTCGGGAGAGCGCATACCTTCGCCACGCGATGCCTGTTCCACGACAACATATCAGGCCCATTACATTTTTGAAATATCATGCTACACAGTACTATCTCGTTTTTTGTCCTATCTCTCAATGGTGAAGAATCACTTTAAAAAAATTAAATAATTCTCATATCCAGATCCAATCCGGATCGATCATCTTCACCAAATCGAATCAATTCGTCCTTGCGACACACCCAACCTGTCGACCAAGTTTCATCCGGATCTGTCCACAACTTTTAGAGATATCCTGTACACAGACAGACAGACAGACAGGGGTGAAAACATAACCTCCTTCACCTCGTGTGTGGAGGTAAATATGATGTTGGGCTTTGTCTCCACCCTTGGATGCTCTGATCATTTCCCTCCTTTCTTTGTCCCGTCATTGTCTCCTTTTCTTCTTTAAATTTCTCCTTTTGAGCCTCCCCAATCCTCCACCGCACGTGTCCCTCGTGAACGATGATGATATGTTCCATAGGTTTTTGCAGAACGTTGGTGCTTCTGAAGCAGTTTCTCAGCTCGTATTATGTTGGGTGGTTTGCCATTGCCTTCCCAGCAGTCAGTTGGGGCAGGAATTTTTGCTAATTTGTTCAGGGTGCCGGCGATAACTCACATACTCGGCATGATGGACGCGTGTGGGATTAACATCCACCAACTTAACTAATGCTGGCAGACAGATATCCAGTTTAATGTCCATCTGAGGGACGGCACACACATCGATGCCTCACCCTGTCGGTGAAACATCGGGATGATGGTTTATAGGTGCGTTGAGATTGAAACCGCAGGCTAGACAGCTTAAGGTGAGTCCAACCTCGAGGCCATCCTGCCCCCTCCCCCCCCCCCCACTGAATATATGCCACTAATTTGAGTTATTTGAAAACTATGTGTTTTTTTTTGTCCTTGGTAAGGAATTTTGTGTGTACATTCTGAAAGTTACAATAACGAAATTTTAGGATTGTCTCAATCTGATAATGATGATACAACCTCATTAATCCATATACTGTATATGGGCTTTCTGGCAAATTTATACTGCATGGCATGCCTTTTGTTGTGTATTCGAAAACCCTTCAGAGGCCGACAGGACTTTACAAAGGAGTGGAATTGATCAACTTCAACCCAATTGGGAGCAACTAGCTGCAAAAATGAATTGATGGATTATTCACAATTTATGACTTTGTTTTCAATGGCGGATTTAATTTAATTTTGTCAGTAATTCTGCAGTCGATCAAACTTTTCCAGTGTTTGCAGCATCCCCAACGGTGCTGAGATTCCACGCAGAACGCGTACAGAGGAGTGCGGTAATCTTTTCACCGTCTACCTGCCGGCAGTCAGACAAATTGAAAATCATTCCAAACAGGAAACTTTCCGCTTTTTAAGGACGTCATAAAGGATACAAACAACAAGCACAAATAACTAATGTAACATGTTAAACAAGGTAATGTAAAAGGGGCTTCATCGACGGTAATCTTCTGCAAAAAAATTTTTTTGATCCTCGTGGAGGATCTCTAAGTCTTACTCACGTTGTTGTTTCATTTTCTCTTGGTGACTTTTTTGTTTCACAACCTACAGTTTTCATCGAAACTTCCTGAAACTTGGCATATATATGTAAAAATACCTGCGCAGACAGTAACGATCTCCGATTTTGAAAAATCCTCCTAGAAAAAAAAGTTATGATGTCAAATATCTCCGCTAATGGAAATCGCTAAAAAATTATCTCCGAAACTAGTCAAGCTTTTTGAATTTTGTTTGCGGGAATCAAGCCGGGCATTAGCACAGATAATTTATCACAAACCTGATCCATCACAATGACGTCATATTCGTTTTTATGACGTCATCAATAGAGGACGAGGATCTTAGCTCATTTGAGCTTGTTTTCTGAAACTTTTACCATCTTCATTCTATTTAAATTGAATTATATACCTGAACACTGCAGAGCACAAATTGCCTCATTGTAAGTATTTTTTTTTTTAAACCTTCCGTTTTGCAGTATTTGAACAAAAATATTTCTCCTGTTTCATGCCCTGGGGGGCAGAGTTACTGTGATATTCCACATTCAGACAAATATGGGGCACCTCGCGCTGCTTGTTTGGTGCAAGATGCAAAGCGAGATTGTGAAGGACCCTTCCAAGTCCGATTTCTCAAAACCTCAGGGGTAAGGTGTTCCATGAACTCTCAGGTTATTATCTTGCCAAAACGAAGTTTTTGCAAGATATGTTAGTCAGTCTGTATGTTTTTTTTTTTTTTTTTTTTTTTTGTTTGTTTGTTTGTCTGTAATCACGAAAAAAAAATTCTGCAGACCACAGTTTTCATTGGAAATTTTTGTAACTTCGCATATCAGAGGCCTATGGAGGTCCCTTTCAGGCCATAAAATTTTGAAGGTCAAGGTCAAAGGTCAAGGTCACTTTGTCGCAAATCAGGGGAGTCGACGAAACCCTTATTTTTGAGTAATTTTGATCGGATCGTCTTCAAACTTCATGGGAATATAGTTCATGGTCTGGCATTCAGCTGATTATTTTGGTGGCGATTGGCCTGACCTTCATGTTTTTTTTTTTGGTTTTTTTTGTCTGTAATCACGTATAAATCACTCTGCAGAGCACAGTTATCATTGGAAATTTTTGTAACTTCGCACATCAGAGGCCTACAGAGCGTCCCTTTCAGCGCATAAATTTTGAAGGTCAAGGTCAAAGGTCAAGGTCACTTTGTCGCAAATCAGGGGAGTCGACGAAACCCTTATTTTTTGAGTAATTTTAATCGATCGTCTCAACTTATGGGAATTAGTATTGGTCTGCGCTCAGCTGATTATTTGGTGGCGATTGGCCTTGACCTTCATGGTTAGCGCCTAAGGTCAAACATATTTGACCCCAAGGTCAAATTTTCAAGTTTTAGGAACCATATCGTGTAGTACCTCAAATTGAACACCTCGATGAGTGCTTTCTAGATATGTCAAGCATGAGACATTATGACGTCATTTGGTGACGTTTATGAGGCAAACGCATTTTTCATGGTTACTCTGTAGAACGATTCTCATCGGAATCTCTCGTAGGCAGATATTCCTCAAGGAGTCGCTCCTGGTGGATAGCAGCTCTGTTCACCTCAGTGTGACCTTAAAGAAGTCACACGTGGTCACCTTTTGGCAAGATACGGGTCACCCTAAGGTGACATTGTTTATTATCTTGCCAAAACGAAGTTTTGCAAGATATGATAGTGAGTCTGTATGTTTTTTTTTTTTTTTTTTTTTTTGTTTTGTTTTGTTTGTCTGTAATCACGAAAAAAATTCTGCAGACCACAGTTTTCATTGGAAATTTTGTAACTTCGCATATCAGAGGCCTATGGAGGTCCCTTTCAGGCCATAAAATTTTGAAGGTCAAGGTCAAAGGTCAAGGTCACTGTCACAAATCATGGGAATCGACAAAACCCTTATTTTTTGAGTAATTTTGATCGGATCGTCTTCAAACTTCATGGAATATAGTTCATGGTCTGGCATTCAGCTGATTAATTTTTGGTGGCGATTGGCCTTGACCTTCATGGTTAACGCCTAAGGTCAAACATATTTGACCCCAAGGTCAAATTTTCAAGTTTTAGGAACCATATCGTGTATACCTCAAATTGAACACCTCGATGAGTGCTTTCTAGATATATCAAGCTTGAGACATTATGACGTGATTTGGTGACGTTATGAGGCAAACGCATATTTTTCATGGTTACTCTGTAGAACGATTCTCATCGGAATCTCTCGTAGGCAGATATTCCTCAAGGAGTCGCTCCTGTGGATAGCAGCTCTGTTCACCTCAGTGTGACCTTAAAGAAGTCACACGTGGTCACCTTTTGGCAAGATACGGATCACCCTACGGGTGACATTGGTTTTTTTTTTTTTGTCTGTAATCACGTATAAATCGCTCTGCAGAGCACAGTTATCATGGAAATTTTTGTAACTTCGCATATCAGAGGCCTATAGAGGTCCCTTTCAGCGCACAAAATTTGAAGGTCAAGGTCAAAGGTCAAGGTCACTTTGTCGCAAATCAGGGGAGTCGACAAAACCCTTATTTTTTGAGTAATTTTGATCGGATCGTCTTCAAACTTCATGGAATATAGTTAATGGTCTGGCGCTCAGCTGATTAATTTTTTGTGGCAATTGCCTTGACCTTCATAGTTAGCGCCTAAGGTCAACATATTTGACCCCAAGGTCAAATTTTCAAGTTTTAGGAACCATATCGTGTAGTACCTAAATTGAAACACCTCGATGAGTGCTTTCTAGATATGTCAAGCATGAGACATTATGACGTCATTTGGTGATTTATGAGGCAAACACATATTTTTCATGGTTACTCTGTAGAACGATTTCATCGGAATCTCTCGTAGGCAGATATTCCTCAAGGAGTCGCTCCTGGTGATAGCAGCTCTGTTCACCTCAGTGTGACCTTAAAGAAGTCACACGTGGTCACCTTTTGGCAAGATAATTGGTTTATTTATTTATTTATTTATAAGTACATTCTTAATCTGCTTGAAACCCCTTGGCAAAATATTAGACTCGTTCCCTAATCATAAATACTTGCCAATTAAAATAACTTCCAATTATCTCCCCGCACAATGGAAGGTGGCTGATGTCATTCCCATCGATAAAGAGGTTTCCATTTTATATACCCCCTTGAATGACAGATGTATGTAATTGACGGCGTCGATCAAGGTACGAAAAGCTGACGTTTTGGCCCGAACACCCGAAACGTGAGTTTATTCTTGCTTCCCATGGTGATTGTCATACTTCAATCAACGTTCTGTCAAATTCCGTCCATTATTCCATCTGCCCAATGATGCAGGCCAAACACTTCATTCACAAAGATTAGTTTTCCACTTCCCATTGAATGACGGGCTCGTTGCCTCCTTTCCCATACTCTTCAATGCAAAGGAATGTACAATCTCGAGGCCGATCGCCTCCCCAGCTCTTCAATATCAGATTGTCAATTTGGCTTCTGTCATTGCCATTCCATCGACGACATGATGCTTGCGCTAGCTCGACATTGGAGAGACCCTCTGAACCTTAGGTATGAGGTCATGGCTGTCTCACTGGACGTTCCCAACAATTCGCCGTCACCCGTCACCCAGTCGTGGTTACAGAACTTTCTGTTGATGGCATCTTGGGTCCCCTCCTTGACTGGCTGGTGAATTTTCTTCATCATACTCTTTAGCAATGCATCGAGCCCATAACGACATCCTATCTCCTTCCCCCAGCCTCGGAGGCTGCTGTCCCTCAATGCAGCTAACTAGGGCCTATCCTGTTCCTGGCCTATATTTTAATGAGCAATTGTGCTACTTTATTTTGGAAAAATAAAAAAAAGAAGCAAAAACTCTATATCAGTGTGTCGATGATTCCAGTTTGTGACAGACAGGCACGATGCCACTGGATCCTTGCGTACAAATCTGGGGAAATTCGGAAATTGTCAATCACTTGGAATACGTCATTCAATGCGTCCAAATCCCACAGACTCATTTTGTCTCTTCATCCAGACTGCTTGGCTAATCCACCAATGTATTTATTTAATCAACTTCTGGCAGAGGACGCAATCTCTCGAGGTGCTTTGGCTAACGATTTTCCACGTTCTTTCCTGGGCCCATATATCTAATCTGGCCTCTAGGGCAGGTGAATGTGGGGGTGGGTGGGCAGGGCGGGAATCTTTGAATTCTTTGCATATGTAAGTAATTCTTTGACTGCAATTAGCTCTAAACATTATGCAAGGCCTTCTTCCCCAGCACCATGGAGTAGAGATGGCTGTCTTGTGTGGGTTAGTGCTGCCAGACCTCACCTTGTGCTTCTGGAAGCGGTGGAATCTGTCCCTCTCAAACTCCACCAGGCCACACTAGCTCGGCAAGAAATCTACCGCTTTGTCCTCTCCAAATCCAGGTTTAACCGTTCACCTCTACTCTTATCGCACTATTCTCCCGACTGTGGAATTCCCTACCCGAGGTCGTCCATGCAGTCATGTTGTTCACTCCACCTCTTTCAGATGGTGAGTCATCACCATCTCGTGATGTCCCATAATGCTAGCTGTGATCTCTTCTCTCACTGGTTCTCCTCTCCAGCCCAGATGTGACTTTTCACATTCATCCTGTTTGTCAGCTTTTCCTGTCTTCTCATGCGTCCTATGTTTACTCATCCTCTCTGTTCCTTTGTCACATCCGTATGTCCCAACCTATTACGCTGCCTATCTGCTGCTTTTTGTCCCAATTTCCACCCCTTGTCTGCCAGTTCCCACTCTCCACCCTTGTTGAAATGTTGACCTCTAACCCCTCTGCCTGAGCTTTGTTTTAAATAAATACATTATTTTTAACACAATAATTCACTTGTGCTACTTTACTGTACTTTCGAATTGGCAAGCGTCGAACTTGGATTCTTCAACAACTACTGATGATGATTGCGTACGAACACAAAATTTAATGGAATAAATTATTAGGAAGATTTGACTTTAAAAAAAAAAAAAGAAGAATAGAGGAAGAAAAAGATGATTTAACTCGGGACGTCGATCATCATCGGAAGTTTGACCTCCTGTTTGTACGCCCATCATCATCCCCGAGTTACTGGGAGCTCCTCAGTTGGCTCTAACCAATTTTAATATACAGTATCGTAGCAAAAGTGAATGGACGGGTTTTAATTACTTCTGCCAACAAAGGTGGATGTAGCTTATGTTTTCACCTGTCTGTCTGTCCGTGAGCTGGATATCTCAAAAAGTTATGGACAGATTCGGACACTAGAATTGATATATATTTTTTTTTAAAGTGATTCTTCACCTTTGAGAAATAGTGCCAACAATATGTAACATGATATTTAAAAAACGTTGTGTATGGATTTTGACAAAACTTGCTGGATGAGTTGGGTAGGTGATAGGCCGGATCTGGATCCGTACCTGAACCAAAAATCGAATCTGCATATTCTTGTTACCGAAGCAACTCATCCACCAAGTTTTGTCAAAATCCATCCACAACTTTTTGAAATATCATTGTATTTCTCGGTTTTTGGCACCACCTCTCAATGCTGAAGAATCGCTGAGAAAATTGAGAAAAATTATCATTTCTGGATACGGATCCAGATCTTCACCAAAATCAAATCGGTTCATCTTTGTTACACACCCAACCTGTCAACCAAATTGTCCGAATGTGTCCACAACCTTTTGAGACATCCTGCTCACAGACAGACGTGGGTGAAAACACAACCTCCATTCACCTTCAGTGGCAGATGTAATATACAATAAACCAAACTTATTTGAGGTAAAGGTTGAGAACGTAGAGCTTGTGGTTGGTATTACGAACGATTCACATTGAGCCCGTGCTTGAAGATTCTATTGGCTTTCGGCATTTCTGTCATCCTTTGGCGGAGTGTATTATGGGGTCCTGTTTGTTGGACTGCCGAACATGTCTTCTCGAATGAATCAGTGAACCCATTCTGTGTCTCTCATCTTTATTCTTGAAGAGCAAAACTACCCGTCGCTGTGTAGATAGATTTAATCAAAATACAACATGTTGTACTTCACCAACATCTTGCACTATTCACTCTATAATTTGCCCGAGCTCATCTTCCATCGACTTGGAAGTCAGCTCGCATCACCTTCATCAGGCAACCTTTCAGCTCATATCTTGTGCTCCGCTGCGCTGCGAAGCTCCGTGTTCGATGCTTTGGTTTTAACCTCTGTTTAAAATGAGCGAAATAAAACATTTTGAAAAATTCAAATTATTCTCACTTCCAAGATTTCAGATTTCAACATCACCGTAATGCATATTATCAATTAGCTTTAAACTTTCTTTATGTAAGAAGAAGAAGATGGTTTGTAATACCGGCTACCATTGGGGGCATAATGCACTACACATTTACGTCGAGAGAATTGGGGTCTTCTCCTCCTCCCCCCCCCCCCATTCCACAGATAGTCTACCAGACAGAAACCATCCTTGGGGTACCCTTATGCAACATGTGAATTTGGTTGGATTTAGCTCAGTAGTTTTTTTTAGTATTCGAAGCAATACAAAAGAAATATACAAACACTAATTGAGCTTTATATATTACATGCACTCTATGGATGCCTTGATGGTGTCGTTGACTTTTGTAAGTAACGTTATTGTGGGAATTGCTTGTGGTTTCTATTGGAATCGGAAATGTTGATTTCCCACCAATTTATTTATTTATTTAATTTTTGAGGGACTATTTTTAATGCCTGGTGTTGGCTTTAATGATTTAGGGTGGTGGGCTTGGGATCCTCGGGTCCTGAGTTCAAATACCACACACCATTGAATTAACACCAGGTGGGGTTGACAGCCTGTCATCCTTCTGAGGTTGGCAAAATGAGTGCCAGCTTGCTGGTATCCTGCGTCGAGGTGGCGACCCGTCCAGGATTGCGTCCAATAGCCAAGGAGACTGTTAAGGCAGCACCAACGCTCTGCAAATTGTATGGTCCCGATGGATCGATGGATGGTCCATTTTTTTGAACAAGCCTTTGTCTTCCGAGTTCTATTTAAAATTTTACCCTGAAGGTTAAAAATGTAATTAAGACGAGTCTCGCATTAAATGAAAGGCTGATTTGTGGTGGCACAGGCTTTTTCAAACTCT
>CM068955.1:30542305-30554672 GCA_035128595.1 Eptatretus atami
ATGTATATATGTATGTTGTATATATGTATATATTGTTGCGAATTCGCGCCCCCGGCGTGCGAACGGCCAACGTGACTCGAATGCGCGCACGTCGCCCGCGGACGGACAATTCCGTCGAACCCTCCGGGAACATGCCCGGAGCCAGTCACGGTGGGCCTTTCGACCTGCCTCACCACAATCGTGCCAATCGGCCACCCGTAGGATAGGGTTGTTCGCCAACTCGACCTACTAAGTACCCACGCGGATGGTAAACCGGGCGATCGCACCTCGCCGCAGGTCGACTCCGGACATGAAGCCGCTTGGGCGGCCCGTTCCGTGCTATCGGGATAACCGGCGGTGTTATCGCCGACCTGGACGGTTCAGATTAATTACCGGGCGTTTTAGCCACTAAGGACCCCTTACGTGAAACAGGATGGAGAGTCAAATAGAGAAAAAGACGAAGCGAAACAGGAAAACAGTTCACACACAATGCACATTTATTTCACACACAGAAAGCACGTATATACAGCCATACAGTCAAAATGCACATAAAGCAAATGCAAGAAGAAACAGTTAAAAACCGACTACGCGCACCACCGGCAACACTTAAACAGTTCTACTTTACAAGACACGGCGGTGTGGGGAATGGCAGATGCTCCGTCCCGCCAGCGGGGTCTCGGGACCGCCCCACAGAAGACCAGGCCAGCGGCCACCACGAAGAGACGAAGAGGAAGAGCGAGCCGGAAGAGAGGAAGAAGACGAAGAGAGCAAGAGCCAGAGCGCCCGCCCATGTCTGGCTTTTATATCGCGGCTCGCGCCCTTCACTCCGCCCCCTTTTTCGGCTCCACCCTCCTTCGAGAGGGTTCTCGAAGAGGGGCGTTCCCTCCCCCCGACCGCCTCACGCTGGTCATCCACCAATCGCGGCGCGAGCTGCCCCTCCCCCTTCTCCTCCCTCACACCAAGCGCGGAGAAGAATGGCAGGAAAAACCCACCAGCATCGTTGGCAGTTTTCGTTCGTTTTAAATCAAAGATAGGGAAAGAAAAAACGACTGACTCAAAGCGTCGCAGCCCGGATGGATCACATAAATTCCCTCTATGCAACGGGTTTGGGCTAACTAACACATGTACCTAAAGGAGATACCTCACCTAAGGGCCCTTTATGGTTGTAATGCGAATTTCCACAGCCGTAACAATATGTATATATATATATTATATATATATATATATATACATATATATATATATATATATATATATATATATATATATATATATATATATATAACATCATGATGAGCCAAAACATTATGAACACCCTGCCTAATAGCTGTTGGTCCTCCGTGTGCCACCAAAACCAGCGCCGACCCGCCGAGGCATGGACTCTACAAGACCCCTGAAGGTGTCCTGTGGTATCTGGCACCAAAGCATAAGCAGCAGATCCTTCAAGTCCTGTAAGTTGCGAGGTGGAGCCGCCGTTGGATCGGACTCGTTGGTCCAGCACATCCACAGATGCTCAATCGGATTGAGATCTGGAAAATTTGGAGCCAGGGCAAACACCGTGAACACTTCATCATGTTCCTCAAACCATTCCCGAACAATGTGTGCAGTGTGGCAGGCGCCTTATCCTGCTGAAAGAGGCCACTGCCATCAGGGAATACCATTGCCATGAAGGGGTGTACCTGGTCTGCAACGATGTTTAGGAAGGTGACACGTGTCAAATTGACAATCCACTTGAATGGCCGGACCCAGCGGTTCCCAGCAGAATTTGCCCAGAGCATCACACTCCCTCTACTGGCATGTCGTCTTCCCACAGTGCATCCTGGTGCCATCACTTCACCAGGTAAACGGCGCACAAGTACACGGCTATCCACGTGATCTAAAAGAAAACAGACTCATCGGACCAGGTGACCTTTCCACTGCTCCAAGGTCCAGTTCCCATCGCTCGCATGCCCATTGTAGGTGCTTTCGATGGTGGACAGGGTCATCATTGGCACTCTGACTGGTCTGCGGCTACGCAGCTCCATACGCAGCTAGGGGCGATGCACTGGGATTGTGACACATTCCTCCCGTGACCACCATTAAAATATTCTTTGACTTGTACCACAGTAGACCTTCTGTCGGTTCGGACCAGACGGGATAGCCTTCGTTGCCCTCGCGCATCGATGAGCCTTGGGCGCCCAACACCCTGTCGCCGGTTTGTTGTTTGTCCCTCTCGGATCACTGTCAGAAGGTATTCACCACTGCTGACCGGGAGCAGCCCACAAGCCTTGCCGTTTCAGAGATGCTCTGACCCAGTCGTTTGGCATAACAATTTGGCCCTTGTGAAAAGTTCACTCAGGTCTTTACTCCTGCCCATTTCTCGCTGCATCCAACACATCACTCCAAGAACTGACTGTTCACTTGCTGCTTAATATATCCCACCCCTTGACAGGTGCCATTGTAACAAGATAATCAATGTTATTCACTTCACCTGTCCGTGGTCATAATGTTTTGGCTCATCAGTGTATGTGTATGTGTGTATATATGTATATATAATATAATAATATATTATATATATATATATATAATATATATATATAAAATATAATTGGAGAAAGTGTATGCGATTATGATATGTATCTCCAGTGCCTTCAAGAGGTATTCACACCCTCGACTTTTTCACATTTTGTTGTGTTGCAGCCTGAATTTAAAATGGATTAAACTTATAAAATTTTTGTCACCGATTCCACAAAATACCCCATAATGACAAAGTGAAACATGTTTTCGAATTTTTTTTACATTAAAAATGTATAGAAGCGTCTTTGTCCAGTGATTACAGCTTAAGTCCTCTTTGGGTATGTTTGTATCAGCTTTGCACATCTGGATTTGGGGTTTCTCGCCATTCTTCCTTGCAGATTTGCTCAAGCTCCGTCAATGGATAGGGAGCGTCGGTGAACAGGAATCTTCAAGTCTGGGCTTTGGCTGGCCACTTAGCCCTTTCATGTTCTTGTTCTTGAAGCCATTCCAAGTGTGCTTGGCTCGATGCTTGGGGTCATTGTCCTGTTGGAACATAAATCGTCACCGCAGTCGTGAGGTCGTTTACACTCTGAAGCAGGTTCTCCTCAAGGATTTGTCTGTATTTGGCTCCTATCATTGTTCCCCCTCCCTATCCACAAGTCTCCGCATCCCTTCTGCTGAAAAGCATCCCCATAAACATGATGCTGCCACCACCATGCTTCATGTTATGGATGGTGTTGGATGGGTGTTGAGCTGTTCTTGATTTCCACCAGACATAGCACTTTGCATCAGGCCAAAGTTCAATTTCATCTCATCGGGCCACAGAATCTTTTGCATCGTTCTCTCAGAGGCTTTCCACTAACTCCAGGTCTGTGTCCTTTTCTCAGGAGTGGTTCCGGTCTGGCCACTCTCCATAAAGCCTAGATTTGTGAAGTGCTGCAGAGATGTTCGTCCTTCGGTAGTTCTCTCATCTCAGCCCAAGGAACTCTAGTTCTGGCAGATTGGTCATTGGGTTATTGGTCCTCCCTCCCATGAAGGTCTTCTTGCCCTGTTTGCTCGGTTTGGTTGGACGGCCAGCTCTAGGAAGAGTCTAGGTATTCCATATTCTTTCGCATTCCTTGGGAACTTTTGGGTGCTCTTGGACTTTACACTCTAGAAATTGTTTTATACTCTTCCCAGATCTATGCCTCCTCACAATTCGATCTTGGACTTCAATGAGGAGTTTCTGTTCTGACATGCACCGTCAACTGTGGACCTCGTATAGAAAGGTGTGTTACTTCTAAATCACGTTCAATCAATTGAATTGGCCACAGGTGGACTCCAATCAAGTGTGGAGACATCTCAAGGATGTTAAAGGAAATTGGATGCACCTTAGCTCAATTTGGTGTGTTGTAGCAAAGGGTTGATACTTATTGACTCAAGACTTTCAGCTTTTATTTTTCATCAATTTGTAAAAATTTTCTAAAGACTTGTTTTCACTTTCATGCATGGCGGTATTTTTGTGTGGATCGGTGACAAAAAATTTAAATTAAATAAAAATTTAATTCAGGCTTTAACAACAAACAAAATGTGATAAAAGTTGAGGGGTTTGAATATTCTGAAGGTTATGTATGGTATCATGTTTGTATATCTGCTCTTCACCTATTGGTTGGACAGCTGACCTGGTGTCACCCACAATTAGTAACTAAAGTAACCAGGGGATCCTAAATGGACTTGAGGACCCAAAAGACCACAAGAGGACTAAAAATACATCAATGACTCAAAATACCTTGAGGACCAAAAAGACCCAATGGGACTATCTGGAAAGCATGGAAATTTTGCATAATTTAAAAGGTGACTTCAGGTCCATTACACCCCCTCCCCCCCCCACAGAACACACACACTCCCAAGTCCTCACCCCGCCCTCCAGCCACTCTCTTCCCTCTCTCTGCCCCCCCCCCACACCACACCCATTCTTGTGCTCTCTCTCCCCATCGTCTTTCAAATCTTCAAACCCCCTCCAACCCAAAGTCCTAACGCCCCACCCCTCCGAATCCCCTCGATCCCAACTTGCCGCCTCCCCAACCCATTCTGTCATCAATTCTCCCCTTTTTTCTTTCAAGGACGTACCCCCCCCCAACGCCAAGTCCCAATCTCCCCCACCTCCGCAACATCTCAATCTCCCTCTTTCCAACTATACGCAAGCCCTCACCCACACAACTCTTCTGTCCTCTTCTCCCATTTCTTCCCGTTGCTTAACGACTTACACAAAGGAGCCTTTGTGCATGAGAAGTCATTCGGCTCTCATGCCTTCATTGTGCTGTGTGTTCCCGTTTGTTAAGACAATGTTAAAGTAAATTAAGATGGAACGTAAATTCACAACCACTTGCCTGTTTCTTCCATTATCCTTGCGATAAATTCCCGGACGAGTTTTTGTGTGTTTGTTGTCGCGCGACTACTCCTACAGTTGTGGGCGAATTTACAACGCAACTTGCCTAAATTAGGATCAGCATGACCCCATTTAATTTGAATAGGGGTGGTTTTATCTTTTCTGGTGTCTGGGGTGGCGAATGGGTGGTGGTTAGGGGAAGGACCACAAATTCTCACATGTAAACGTGTAGTCGTGTAGGCACCTCCAGGCGGGGGAGGGTATACGTCTTCACCATTTACAGTACAGTAATTCCTGCGTCCGCCACAATTTCCAGTGCAGTCAGGTGTTTTGAATCTAAACAGAAGGTATGTTTTTTGCTTCATGCACTTAACCCGGGCTTATTTTTTTTTGTTGCCTCTACACCACCCAAAATAAAGGTATGCATCAGAAGGAACTGTTGCATGCTTTGGAACAAATCGCCCAGTAGGGCGGTACCTACTAGTATGAAGAATTAAGTTGTATTCGTCCTGGGAATGTAAAAATTGGTTGAGCAGCAAGCAGTGGGTGAGTTCATGCCCTTCGATGAACATTTAAAAAGCATCTTAAAGATAATTGTCATAAGCCTGCAGTGCGTGGCAGCAGGATTACTGTCTAATGACCTAATGCGGAAAAATGTAATCCAACAAGCGTTGACTGTGCAGAGAGCTTGCTTGTTAACGAGAGGATAAAATAAAAAATAAAAACTGTTCGCACGTGAATTTTCCTCAAAGTTTAGATTTTTGAAAAATAAAACTTGATCGGCCAATGCAAATTTGAAATAACGCGGTTTTATTTTCCGGACTTATTTCATGCTTATGACCACATTCGGCTATCAAGTGGCCTTTGGAAATTTTCCGCAGATGTTCCAAAACCAGAGGGGAAAAATGGGGGAAGTTTGGATTGTGGGGTGTTTAAGTTATTGTATCAAGGGGTCAAAAAGTATTGTATCAAGGATGAGGTTTATCAATTTTTTGGTCCCCAAAGAAATGGGCACCCAAAATTTCTGCGTCATATGTGTTCGAGCAAACTCGAATAGTAACCGTAACTGTCCGAGCAATGTTCCAATTCATTCTCCCCAGGCTGCAATTCTCGTGGAGGAGCTTGTTACACGTTTATCGCTTACAGAGTCAAGGAATTTTTTATTTTTTATTTGTAGGACAGAACCAATTTAACAAAGATTTACAAGATCATGAGTCGACATTGGCCACACCGCGGGTATATGGGAGGTTTGAACATAACAATTCCCGCACGACGAGCCCAGTGCTCGGATAGGAACACCAAGAGGTGGCAAATAATACTTACTGTGCGATCACAATCGAAACGTCCAGTACGTCTTGATGAGGTAAGCATGACAATTGATACGTTCCCAAGTACATTTCGTATTCCATCTTCAAACGGTATTTCCTTTTAAAGCTGGTGAAATTATTCAGATTAAATCGTGCTGTTGTTTATTCCGGTGTATATACGTCGTCTCGCCCTGCACCTCGAAGCATTTCTTCTGACTCAGAAATAAAATGCCATCTTTCTGTATTTGCTGATGGCTTGGTCTGTTTTTGTTTTTGTTTGTCGGTCAGTTGGGAATGTTGGAGATTGTGTTGAACGGCAGTATGTAATATATAGATAAAACACAGTCCGTAATTTCATTCACAGACCATGACTGCCTCAGCGAGAGAATCAGCAATGTCAACGCATCACACACATGTCGTCCCCCACCACCCCTTGTTGGAAATGGGATGGATTTGTTTCTAAATGTATGAAATTTCCAAGATTCCAAAAATGTAAATATCATCGTCTCGACTTTAAAATCCTTTAATCCAACTCCTCATTGAGATTTATAGTGTTCTTGTGTCGTGTTTTTACCTCCAGCCACTGAAGCCATACAGAGCGTTTTTCAGCCCTTCACAATTTGGGGGACGGTTGGGAGTGCCACAAGGAAGATTGATTTAATTTGTGGTTAAGATCCCAAATCTAGATCCCGGACACAAAGAGTTATTATATTTTTAACTCATTCTTGCCACCATTGAGAGAATGGGGCTAAAAACGATATTGCACACCCTGGGGGTAGTCACATTTGCCTGGTGTTGCTTAATTGTTCGGGGTGTGGGCTTTTGAATTCCTCGGGTCACCGAGTTCAAAATCCCGGCGACACGGCTGTTGACTAATACCAGGTAGGGGCGACCTCTGCCTGTCATCTTTCCGAGGCTCGGCAAAATGATGCAGATTGCTGTATCCTGCGTCGAGTGCTGACCCGTCCAGATTGGTGGCCCGATTAGCCAAGGAAGACTGCTTTAGACAGCACCATATGCTCGCCACGAGAATGTGTCCAATAGATTTGGATATTTTTTTTTTTTTCACCATTGAGAAATGGGGCCAAAAACGTTCGCATGAGATCTTCAAAACGTTGTGACGAGTTATGACAAAACGAGGTGGAAGAGTTGGTTAGGTGACAAAAACAAGCCAATTTGAACTGGTTAAGGCGCGGGATTCATATCCAACATATCAGTGGGTTACAAATGTAAACGGCGGAGGTATGTTCTCTACGGAGTGCCGTTCCGTTGCAAGTGTCACTCCTTGAGTGATTTTATTTTATTTTATTTTATTTTATTTATTTTATTTTCATTGTCTGTCCTCTGTGTTTGTTTTGTCCACGGCAGAACTTTAGTCTTTTTCTCCGCAACACTTGTCTGATTGAGACAAAATTTTCACCATCGACGCCTACATGTAGAATGTTTTAATTATAATTATCACACACATAGCGTCACGTGGTATGGCAGCCTGTAGGAAAACAGAAAAAAAAACTTTGGACCTCTGTTTTCTCTGCACTGCACGCAAGGGAAATTGAAACTTGGGTCATAGCAAGTATTTCCTCACGGGGATGAGTGCGATCTTATGTTTTTAATTTTTTAATTCATTTATTTATGCTTTTATAGTCATAGGTGCCTTCATTTTGACATCATAATTTGCAAATGTGGAATGCTACATCTGAGCAGTATGCAAATTTTTGAAGGGTCATCTTGGGGTAAATTGGGCTCCAAAGAAAAAAAACAAAAATGACTACATCGGTGTGATGTGTGGTCGTAATGACAGCTTAGCTGTCCGGGGGTAGTATCATTTCTTGAAGCCGCGACTGTGTTGCTGATGCAGTGCCCCTCTACCAGTAACACACATGGCACTGGTACTCATTTCGCCGACCTCGCAGGATGACAGGCCGAGTCAACCCCCTGGTGTATTAGTTCAGCGGCCGACGGGGCTTGAACCAGGACCCTCGGATCCCAAGCCGCCACCCTAACCACTTTGAGCCAACATCCAGGCTATACGACATCGGTCCACGTGATTCGGCAGCCATATTGTTGAAAAATTAAAACATAAAAGAACCTTCAAAAATTGCTTCTTCTCCCGAGCAGCTGGAAAATCGAGAGAATACGTCATAACAAATATTCCACAAGCCTTGCGGATACCAGGGTATTCATGAATAATTTGTTGGTCAATGGTCTGGCATGCTATATTGTATTGAGCAAAATCTTTAAAAAGTTTTCTTCTCTTTAATCCGCTTCATCAATCGTATCAAACTTAACAATATATGCTTGTACTGATTGCGGAATACATTGTTAATTTCAACCTGATCTCAGGCACATGGACTAGCAGCCAGAGTTGTTTTAATTTTTTTGAATCTGGGTTGACACACCAGTCCGCAACACCACACGAAAACAAGTCGCTGGTGAGGTTCTGTAATCTCTGATTGCTCTTTTTTTTTTTTGTGTATTTTGGCTCGTGTGCTTTCCTCGGCATTCTCTCGGTCTCTTCCTGCAGACACAGATATCTTGCATTACCAGTTTCCAGTCGAACTTATTATATGTCCCCGCGCAGATTCACTGGAGGCATTGTTTTTTTGGGTTGTCCGGTCTCTCGTGCCCTCCGTGATCGTTTTTAAAATGATATGTTTTTGAACATGTTATTAGATGGATGTGCTCAATGGGATGCTCATACATTTTGGTTTTTTTCTTTTTACAAGATCTAAGGTTCATGAAAAGCGATGTCACCAATTTCGTGCACACACTTTTCAGACAGATGCCAGACAAAACGACTGACTTGCAGGACAAAACGCAACCCACACCTTGGCAAGAAATGAGCCGAACTTCTTGGTCAAATGCTTTCTGGTGGTTGAGGTTGATGAAACAAATCGATAAGCTTGTGGAACTAGAGAGATTTTTGCAAAAATAATTATTTTTTACTGTGTACTAATGAATTAACATATTTCATGACATTAAATTTTCTTCTGCCGAATCCCATGAACTTGCTCCTGACAAGGCTGCAACTCCTCATCAGATGACAACGAGAAGAAAGTGGGAGCTCATCTGTGACCACGGTTTGTAGCAAATTTTTAGACACTTATAATGGGCGATGTATAGAACAGGACTTTGTCTAAGAGGTGCTAATGATGCATTATTTAGGTTGGCATGATAGTGGTGGTGAGGTGAGGTGAGTAGTGTGGAGGTGCCAGGTGTGGGAAGAAACTGCGAATGAAATGTGCAGTGTAGAAATGCACCGTGTGCATATAAACATGAATCGAGATGATGTAAAAGGTAATGTTGGTACATTATTGGTATTTCAGGCTGGTTGTAGACTCACTCTAAAATGTAATGGATGGGCTAACAAGAATGCAAATGGACCAGCAGCTTGACATGCCGTGTGCCAATATCCACAGACGGTTTCAGGTGAAGAATCCTCCTCATACCTACATCAGCCGCCTCCAAAGCACACCGTGAGTGGGTCACTCGCCGGGTAAGTGAGAATTGGTTTTGTGGGGTGGTGGGGGGGGGATCGTTCTGTGACTTGACGAAGCATGAGGGTCTGTTTGTGGCAGATCATTGGAAAGTAATTTTAGGTGACATTTGATCTGTCATCTATACCGTTCCACTTTGTGATAGGATTTGGTGTTGGCCGTATAACTATATCCGTGACAAAAAGGCGGTCGAGGAAGTGTGTGCCGATAACTATCACCCACTACTCAATGTAATTTCACCGTGTTGATTGGGTTGCTTTGAAGGATTGAAATTGTCCTGATGGACAATTATCTTTCTTTGTGGATACCATTATTCTTTAAAATTGCGGCAATGAAACAGTTACAAAGTATACTGTATTGTTTCATGGAAGGGGGAGGGGGGAAACCCATTCGATTGACTTAAAAATTGAATTGGGCCGTGTTTGCGTTGGGCTGCATTATGTTTTTATTAGATATTTATTGAGAGATATGTCATGTTGTAAAGCTTGCACTGAGGAGCAGTTAAGTTCCATTAGATTAAGATTGTACCGTGTGAACCTCCTGTAAAAACAGCGCGAGGCCAGATGACTTGTGGCACATCGGCATGGAAAGCGCTTCACCCATAAAAGAAAGCAACCAAATGGTTTGCCCCACTCAGAACACCAGCAAACGCATGGTGGCCCATGAAACTGTGGTGGGCCAAACAAACCATGACTTGTGGAGCCATTGGGAGAGGTTGGTGAGATGGCCCAAAAAGATAGACACCACCAACCAGAAGCAGTGGGCAATGGTGGCCTGGTGTGCCAGCGAAACGACTGTCCCTGAAGGGTGGGCCTCTGTGGAAAACTACGCGAGGGAGTTTGGCATGTTGGGCTTTGGAGAAGTAACATCTCTCTCTCTGTCCATCTCTATCTCTATCCTCTATCTTTTTCCTTGCATCGTCGCAAGCATGAGGACCTATTCCCCGAGAGACGTGGAATCGCATCGCTCATCTCTGATCACCGCCATCCTGCCGCACTGAACGCCTGTGTGCCAGTGACCTGCCACGTTACCGCCGACTCGTGCTTGCACAAGTTGGTTTGGCCTTCCTGCATTTGTTGCTTCTTGTATGAGTCTGGTATTTTGGCACATTAGGGGGTTATGTTAGTCTTTTTGTACATGAGTTTGTGTGCCTGTCACCACGCAGGTCTGTGGCATAATATCCAGAGCATCTTGTCTACACTTTATCCCCATAATTCATCATAATTAGCTATTTTATTTTATGAAGCATCTCCCACCTTTTTTTCTTCCCGCATGTTTTCAAACGACGCCAGATTCGGCTTTGGTTGGGTGATCTCTTGTGGAATTGTAATTGTAATTCTGAACACAGTACAGCAACTTATCATCGTTTTGTCATTCATAGAGGGTCCTTTGACGCAGACTGCCCAGTTAATGGACCCGCGTCTGTGACAGTATAATACAGTATTATATGATTCTGAGGCCGTGGATTTGTACAAAATGAACATTTTTATTTTGGGGTGCATTTACAGTTAAAACTGGAAGGGCACACGGTTAGAGCGGATACCTCCCACCCTGTAATGCCTTGATTCCCACGAGAAACATTTCGGCCGCAATAACATTTTTGAGATATCATGCTTATATCGTTTTTTGAGGCCCGATCTCTCATGGTGAAGAATCGCTTAAAAAATTATAGGTAGTCTGATCTGGATCCGCGATCTTCACCAACATCTAATCAGTCATCCTTGTCGCACACTATCCTCTCCATGAAATTCCATCCAGATCCGTCCAGCAACGTTTGAGGTAAGCCTGTACACCAACAAACAGACAGAAGGGATGAAAACATAACTCATTCACGCTTCGTGGTGGAGGTAATAAAGTTGAGCAGAGAGAGACGATGTTGTGCCCTGCCTCATTGTAAGAGAAGGGGAGGTGGGGGAGGTTTGGGAGGAAGGTGAAAATCGTAGCCCGACGTGATCAGAATAACGATTGCCATTGTGCAAGAGGAGTTTGTTCATCCATTGGTGGCCATTGACTGCGAGTTTTACAACCCTTCGTTTTGAGATCTTCTTTTGTATTTTGGGGGCATTTTAATTCAAGTTTCTCAGTTGGACTTGCGTGTGAAACTTTAAAAGCACAAAAATTCACTCTCTGAGCAAAACATGGTCAATGAATCATTTATTAAAGCATAAAGAGAGGAAAGGAGAATCTATGTCTGTTTTATCAACAATATATATATATATATACTGATATAATGTTGAAAGGGGGAGGGGGAAGTCTCTGGTTCCTCCTCGGAATCGCAGGCCGTCGCACACTGAAATAACTTCACGTCACAGAGCAGATGCGCTAAATACGACAACAGAACGCTCAATAATTGACCACGTGACCAGTGTTCCTCCGTCTGACTACCGTTTAAATTATAAAACATGGTTGACGTGTCAGGGATCGCGCCATCAAAGCGTACTTGCTTAACTTTAGCCGTATCAGGTGGCAGCCGAGCGGAGCTGCAAGTACACAACGGCTTAATAAATAGATTTTTCGGGTATAACTTCCTGGCTATGCTAAAGGGGGCTGTCACACCTTGACGTTTTAGCCAGCGTATGGCAGGTCTCAAAATGTATGTAAACACCTGCGTGCTATCGGGATAACCGAGCGGTGTTATCGCCGACCTGGACGGTTCAGATTAATTACCGGGCGTTTTAGCCCACTAAGGACCCCTTACGTGAAACAGGATGGAGAGTCAA
>CM068955.1:30554682-30568261 GCA_035128595.1 Eptatretus atami
GAAGACGAAGAGAGCAAGAGCCAGAGCGCCCCGCCCATGTCTGGCTTTTATATCGCGGGGCTCCGCCCTTCACTCCGCCCCCATTTTCGGCTCCACCCTCCTTCGAGAGGGTCGGCCGCTGTTTTGGTGGCACACGGAGGACCAACAGCATATTAGGCAGGTGTTCATAATGTTTGGCTCATCAGTGTATGTATATATATATATATATGTTGCGAATTCGCGCCCGTCGGCGTGCGAACGACCACGTGACTCGAATCGCGGCCGCTTCGCCCACCGGACGGACAATTCAGTCGTGACCCTCCCGGCTAACGCCGGGATCCAGTCACGGGTGGACCTTTCGGACTCACCACAACCCAGTCCGCATTCTACCCGCGCGGAATAGGGTGAATCGCCGAAAGTCGATATACCTAAGTACCCGCGCGGGTAACCTACCGAGGGATTGACCTCGCCACAGGCCGACTTCGGACACGATCCGCTTAAGCGGCTCGTTCCGGGCTAACGGATAAACCGAGCGGTGTTATCGTCGGCCTTGACGGTTCAGATTAATTATCGGGCGGATTACCCACGACGAACCCTTTACATGAAACAAGATGGAGACCCAACGAAGGAAGGACGCAGCGACACGGGGAAGAATTCAACAAGACGCATTTATACACAGACGGACACAAAGCACACGTATAGCACATATATAGCAACAATAATAATTAAAGAATGCACATATATCAAACAGAAAACAAAAGAGCAGAGCTACGACCGAATACGCGACACACGGACCACTTAAAACAATTCTACTTCACGGACTTGGCGCCGACACACACACGTTCACACAAAACCCAAAAGAATGGAAGTCGACTTCCCTGAGCGTGTTGAGTCCTTGGCGCCCGTCCACGTGGTCCCGGTGGTGTGACTCCGATCGAGCGTGGTCGGCGAGCCTCGCCGGCGTGCCTCGCGCCTGCTCGTGCTGGCTCCCGACGCCACGGACTGAGCACCGACGAGTCCACCGAACCACGAGCAGCAGGACGAGAGCAGCAGGACGAGACGAAGTAAAGCAGGATCCAGCAGGCACGAAGCACACGAACTGAAACTCTCTTTTTAAACCTCCGCTTCCCGTGCTTTATACCGCCCGCGCCACACCCTGTTTCTCGGTCCACCTTCCTTCGAGGGCCTTCGAGAAGGGGGGCGTTCCTCTCGTTCCCTCCCACCTGCGTTCTTGTGGGGACGAGGCGAAGCCGTTCGACGGCCTTCAGCGCGCAACCGTCGTATGTAGACCGCTGAGGATGGCGTTCGATGGTGTAGGTAGCGTGGTTGAGATGGTGGCGTGGTTGTGAGGGTGGCGGGGCTGGCGTTGTTAGATGGTGGCGTGGTTAGCGTTGTTGTTGTTGGTTGGCGTTGTTGACGTTGAAGTGTGGTTGGTTCGAAAATAAAGCAGAACAGAAAAACGCCTAACTCAAAGGATCGCAGCCCGAATGAATCACATTAATTCCCTCTATACAACGGGTTTGGAGCTAACTACACATGGACTTCAGAAATACCTCACCTATGGGACCTGGATGGTGTTTGCGAATTTCCACAGCCGTAAACACTACCCCTCCCTTTTTACAGACTCGTCCCGAGTCGTCAAATTATCGTGTGCCATCATGTGTAGTTCTCCCCTAGTACGTTTTACCTACGGATCCCTGAGTGCGACATTCATGGTATTCGTGTCCCCAAATTAAATAACCTGAGGGCTGAGTACTAACTAAACAAACCACTCACACAGACGACTTAAATAAAATTGCCGGCGCTAAGACAGACATGCCGGGGCACACTCATATTTTACATACAACTTAACACCTTATAATTTTACACTACTCCATGGCCCAGGATCAATGGACTCTGCAGGAAAAAGGAGAGTCAATGGGAAACCGGTGCACGGGCCGCCACTGCAGGCCCGTGTTGCAGCTGCCAACAGGACAGTTCCTTGCAGCTTGCAAACTGTTTGCTTGCGGATCTGGCGCGCATGGAAATGAACAGGGGGGGGGGGCAAATCAAAATTGAACGGGGCAAATGCAGATTGTGGGCAGTGGGGCAGGCATGGCCAAGGCGAACAGGCAAGGCATACACAGCCCGCAGAACTAGGCCGTTGCAGGCAAATGAACTGGCCGGCCCAGGCCTGAAGTAAACACAGCAGAAAAACAACCGTCGGACGATCCGACCGGCACAGGCCTTGAAGAAAACAGCCGCAGACGATTCGGCCGGCACAGGCCTTGGCAGCAAAACAACCAGCCGCCGATTAAGTGGGCCGGCCTCTCGCCGTGCCGTGGAGGTTGGTGGACGGGAGTGCGTGTTGCTGGCCCTCAGAGGCGGGCTCGGACCCCCTACGGTCTCCTCCCACCTATCGCCTTTGCCTGTCACTGTCCATACCCACCCCCTTAATTGTCAAAAACCAATTTAGCCCAACTAATTTTTTTTTTTTGTTTTTTATTTTTCATCCTTCCCCACTATAATTCGTCTCCCTAACCCCCTTTATCGTCCTTGTCGGCTAACCTATTCTGTCGCCTAGCCTACTCCCAACCCCTACGTTGCCCTTCCCAAGGAGGGAATAAGGGAGAGCTAGGTCCTGTGCCGAGGCCCAATGAAGCCTCAAGATGGCTCCCCAGAGTTCAGCGATCTCTAACCCAAAGTGGGTCCAGCGGCCCACAACGAGAGCGAAGGATGGATGGGCGGAGGGGTACACTTCCCAATCTACCTAACCATTTAACTGTAAACTACCCCGGGCTTTCAACAAGGCTCTCGCTTACACTATTGGTTCTAAAAAACCAGATTCCGTCGCCTTGTGTTGGTGTCCACTCAAATTCGGGGCCTCGCCCTCTAATTTCCCTCGTGCCCTTGCACGGTTTCGTGGCTGGGACGCGTGGCTCCCTTTGGCAGGCACGACCTCTGCGAATCTCCAACAATGGCACCCCGGGCACTACACTGCCTCCGAGCCTACCAGCTCCCTAAACACCGGGAGTGCCCCCCATGGCAACTCCCTGAACGCACACGTGGCAGGCTGCGCCCCGGGCCCCTTTCCGAGGGTCACCCGTGCCCACGACACTGCCCACGCGGCTAACGGCGCCCCGGCCCCCGCACCACGGGCGCACCCGTGCCCACTACGCTAACCCGGCCCCCCATGGGCCCTTGGCCTACCACGCCGACTAGCCCGGTGCCCGTGGTACCCACTCAGCGATACTCACGTTCGCAGCCACGCTCCCAGCCCGTCAACAGGGGTCCTGCACCCCTCCAAACGGTTTCGACCTACTTCCCACCAACAACACAAACGACCTCCATTTTTCAATTATAACTAACCCACTAACTCACTCTACACTGACCCCGGGGTCCCTTGGGCGGGAGTCACTCCTCCCCCCAATCACTCATCGCACCTGCATTCCCCATTCACTCCATACACACAGACCCGCTGGCCTCACTCACTCACCATGTACTCTCCTCACAACTTTCCAACACACACATCGCTGAATCCTGCCATCCTTCTAACTACCTCCCCTAACTAACTCGTGCTCCCACGTCGTCCCTTACACTATAGCACGTTCCTTTTAACATGCGTAGCTAAACTACGTCCCCACTACACATCCCCAAGTCTTCACTGTCTCCAAATCTCTAAAAAAATTTTCTCCAACTAAATCTCACTAAATCCCTCTAACTAATCCATTCCACGGACTCCATGAGGACTTACCCCCGCCCCATGAAGTCGGTCGAGCTAAGCTAACCCTCCCCCTAGCTAGTTCCCATCTGTGCCCAGGCAAGTGGGTCTTCACCCTTACCGGGAATCCTGTTCACCGAAAGCGAGGCTTGTTTTGTTAATTTTAATTTTTTTTCAAATTACGCGCAGCACCAGCGCGGCAACTCACAGCTCGGCCACTTTGCCACCTTGCCCGGACGTCATGCAGCTGCACGTGTACCTCGTCCTCTTGGACGGTACCATCCGGCAGGGATTACCCCTCCTGCGGATTCCAAACCCTACGTGCAGCCATGACGTCACCCCTGCGCACCCCCAAAAGCAACATCGCACTCCGAGGGGCTCCCCACGCGAACACATGTGCTCTTGCCCGTTGGAGCTTAACACAAGCTCGCGTGGAGAACCCATCCGTCCCAAATCCGTCTACCTGCCTAGACGTTGTCCGTCCGCGGATCGGCAACATCCACCGCTGGCGTTTCCGGACCGGGCTTCATCCCGCAAGCGAGCACTGGGGGTCTCGTGCCGCTGCACAGCACGGACCGCGCCTCGCTGCTGGGTGAACCCGGCGCGGTCCCCACAACAGCTACGGCCGCTACCGGCTTCTGTCCCTCTGTCGCCGTCGTCTCCGTTCCACCACGCACACCTGCGTGTCACGACGCACAGACTCCACTCCAACACACTCACATTCACACGGGAGACGCGGTGCATGCTCACGCATGCCGAACCGACATCTCCCTACAATACAGAGACCTTCGCACACGGTCTCCCTTACACGGACCCTCTCACTCACACCCAACCTTTCACTGCACAGGGGGTCTCACTCACACATGCGTGCTGGGAAAGCACGCATCTCGCACACTCGTCAAACACACACCCCTGCACAACCACACTGGGGTTCGTGTCCCCACAAGGGTTCCCGGGCCTCTATACCCCCAGCTACACGTGCACCTATCCACAGCACTCGTCCTTCAACTCCGCTTGGCACGACCGAACCCACCTGGTCGTGATTCGCCTCAAGGGGGCATACTTCCTCCCCTCGTTCCTGGAGGCGCCATCCAGCTGCTCACACCGGGTCTCCACACGCTCGCGAGCTCACCCCCATTATCCTCACTACCTCTGTGTGTGTGTGTTCTGTTCTTTAACCCCGTCTTTATCGTGCAGTCTCTCCTCCTATTTTCTCTACCTCCGTGCGTCTCTGTACATTGTTAGTTTCTGTTGTCTCCTCGTGTCTATTAGTCTCTGCTTCTTTCTGCGTCCTTTCCTTATCTTTACGTAGGTCAACTTGCTTTCTCCTTAAGTCGCTCCCTCCTTCCCTCTGTTACTCCTTGCTCTTCAGGATCTCCGCGTACCTCATCCTTGCTTTCCGTCTTAATTGTTCTTTTCTCTCCCTCCAATTCTTTCACCTCGTGTCTTTATAGCATTTATTAGTTTCTGTTGTCTTCACTCGTGTCTATTAGACTCTGCTTCTTTTTGGCGTTTCCCTTATCTTTACTAGGTCAACCCTGCTTTCTCCTTAAGTCGCTCCCGTCTTCCCTGTGTTTCACTCCTGCTCTTTCAGGATCTCGCGTACCTCATCCTTGCTTTTCCGTCTTAATTGTTCTTTTCTCTCCCTCCAATTCCTTTACCCTCGTGTCTTATCTCCTGTGTCTCTGGCAATACTTCTACCTCCTTCAGTTCATTAATTCCAAACTCGTTTTGTTTTGTTTCTCTCCCACAGTTTCTCCTGCTCTTCATTTTTCCAATCTCATCGTTTCTTTCAATTGGCCCATTTCCTCCTTGTTTCATTCGCTGTTCTTTGTCTATCTCCTCACACTCCAGCCTCGCCTTTTCTTTCAATTGGTCAACCTCAGCTTCATGCTTCCTTTGTTTTCTATCCCATTGTTCCTCACGTTCTTCCTCTCCAATCTCGTTAGTCCTTCAATCTCCTGATTTCTCCTTCCTGCTTCATTCGTTGCTCCTTCAACTTCTCCTCGTTTCCAACTTATTTTTTTCCTTTTGTCGTTCAGTTTCAAATCATACTCTTTCAGTTTTTCATTCCACTGTCTTTCTTGTTCCCATTCTGTAATCTCGTTATTCTTTCAACTGACTGACTTCGTTCTCCTGTCGTAATCCTTGTTCTTTCAGGACTCTTTCTTGTTCCTCATTCTGCAATCTCGTGGGTTCCTTCCATTGATCGATTTCCTTCTTCTGTCTCATTCGTTCTTCCTCATTACTCTTTCTTGCATCTCATTCCCCAATCTGGCCTTTGCTTTCCAGCTGTTCGATCTTACGCGTGGTTCCTTAACGTCTCATTCTCCGTTCTCGTTCTTTTCCTCTCTCAACATCCTCAGCTCGTTTTGTAACTTCAGAAACTTTCTTTTCCAATTCCTTTCTCATCTCCGCACACTCCACTTTGTGTGCTTCTAATTGTTCAATCTGCTCAGTGTGGCTCCTAACGTTTTCTTCTCTGTTCTCTTCCTTTCCTCTTTTAACATCTTCAGTTCGTTTTGTTAATCCTCTTTCTTTGTTTTCGTGTTTCTGTAACTCAGAAGCTTTCTTTCTAATTCCTTTTTCAACGTCCCCAGCTCATCTTGTAATTCTTTCTTTTGTTTTGGTGTTTCTGTAACTCCAGTTTTCTTTTCCAATTCCTTTCTTCATCTCCGTACACTCCGACCCTTGCTTGGCTTCTAACTGTTCTCCATCTTGCCCTTTTGTTTGTTATCAGTCTTCAGTTTTTCCAGTTTTTCTCTCCTTTCTTTGTGTTTCTTTTTGTTATTATTTATTCTCTGTCTCAGTTTTTACCTCCGTCCAGTCATCAATCTCTTCGTCATGTCTTGAAGTTTTTCTCACGCCACTATTTTTATTTCCTTCGTGCACGACTCCGTCACCCCAATTAATTTTTCCCTTCGGTTACAGTACTTTTTCCGTCACCTCCACACTTCTCCGCAACACGTCTCTCCGAATTATTTTTTTCCCCGCCTTCACCGCGGCCTGACAACCGTGCACCCCCCCAGCTCGTTCGCTCCCACACGTGGCGTCGCCATTACGCACTTCGCTGTTGTTGCCTTCAATGCCCGCCTGCAGGCATTGGCCCCATTTGCTGCGTTTCACCCCGCATTTCTTTTATTTCTTCCTTCATTTCGTTTTTGTTTGTTTCCATTTTGAGTGCGTTCCATCCATTTTTTCGTTCAATTCGTTATTCATTCCTTCCATTTTTCGTTCATTCCCATCCATTTTGCCGTTCATTTCGTTTGTGTTTGTTTCCATCCTGAGTGCGTTTCCAGTCCATTTGTTGTTTAATCGTTATTATCTTCCTTCCATTTTGTTGTTCATTTGTTCCAGCATGGCGAATAGCCGGGCCATGTCGGGAGCACTTAGCTGAGCCGATGCGGCCAGGATCGGGGGGTTTTGGTGGAGAGGGGGAGGGAGGTGTTTACACCGCGGGCCGCCGCCGCACCCATTTCGGGCCCTGGGTTCAGTTGGGGAGAGACTGTTCCTGCACCCATGTCCTGTCGGCGTCGACATCCTGGACCATGGATTCTACATTCACTACACATATACATTTCTACCCCGGCACCGCCGCCTGAGACGCCATCTTATTCACTAAGGTAATTTAATCGCTCGTAATTTGAGGGAATCGGGGGTCGCTTCAACCGATTCCCTATGAATTTAGCTTGGAGACGGGAGGGATTTGAATCACACTCCTGTACACAGCTAATGTTGCGAATTCGCGCCGTCGGCGTGCGAACGACCGAACTCCATGACTCGAATCGCGGCCGCTTCGCCCCACGGACGGACATTCAGTCGTGACCCTCCCGGCTAACGCCCGGGATCCAGTCACGGTGTGACCTTTCGGACTCACCACAACCCAGTCCGCATTCTACCGCGCGGAATAGGGTGAATCGCCGAAAGTCGATATACCAAGTACCGCGCGGGTAACCTACCGAGGGATTGTACTCGCCACAGGCCGACTTCGACACGATCCGCTTAAGCGGGCTCGTTCCGGGGCTAACGGGATAACGAGCGGTGTTATCGTCGGCCTTGACCGGTTCAGATTAATTATCAGGGCGGATTAGCCCACGACGAACCCTTTACATGAAACAAGAGGGAACCCAACGAGAGGAAGGACGCAGCGCACGGGGAAGAATTCAACAGGACGCATTTATTTACACAGACGGACACAAAAGCACACGGGTATAGACATATTTAGGCAAACAATAATAATTAAAGAATGGCACATATATCAAACAGAGAAAACAAAAGACGCAGAGCTACGACCGAATACGCGACACACGGACCACTTAAAACAATTCTAGCTTCACGGACTTGGCGCCGACACACACACGTTCACACAAAACCCAAAAGAAATGGAAGTCGACTTCCCTGAGCGTGTTGAGTCTTGGCGCCGTCCACGTGGTCCGGTGGTGACCGATCGAGGTGGTCGGCGAGGCTCGCCGGCGTGCACTGCGCGCCTGCTCTGCTGCCTCCCGACGCCACGGCTGAGCCGACCGCGGTCCACCGAACCACGAGCAGCAGGACGAGAGCAGCAGGACGAAGACGAAGTAAAGCAGATGCCAGCAAGGCACGAAGCACCACGAACTGAAACCTCTTTTTTAAACCTCCTGGCTTCACCGTGCTTTTATAACCGCCCGCGCCACCACCCTGTTTCTCGGCTCACCTTCCTTCGAGGCCCTTCGAGAAGGGGGGCGTTCCCTCTCGTTCCTCCACCTGCGTCTTGTGTGGGCGAGGCGAAGCCGTCGACGGCCTTCATGCGCGCAAACGTCGTAGTAGACGCTGAGGTATGGCGTGTCGAGGTGTAGTAGCGTGGTTGAGATGGGCGTGGTTGTGAGGTGGCGGGTGCGGCGTTGTTAGAGTGTCGCGTGGTTAGCGGTTGTTGTTTGTGTGGTTGGCGTTTGTTGACGTTTGAAGTGTGGTTGGTTCGCGAAATAAAAGCAGAACAGAAAAAACGCCCAACTCAAAGGATCGCAGCCCGAATGAATCACATTATTCCTCTATACAACGGGTTGGAGCTAACTACACATGGACTTCTGAATTACCTCACCTATGGACCTGGATGGTTGTTTTGCGAATTCCAACAGCCGTAACCAATATATATATATATATATATATATATATATATGTATAATATATATATATATTATAATATATATATATATACATATTGTTACGGCTGTGGAAAATTCGCATTACACCATAAAGGGCCCTTAGGTGAGGTATCTCCTTAGGTACATGTGTAGTTAGCCCAAACCCGTTGCATAGAGGGAATTTATGTGATCCATCCGGGCTGCGACGCTTTGAGTCAGTCGTTTTTCTTTCCCTATCTTTGATTTAAAACGAACGAAAACTGCCAACGATGCTGGTGGTTTTTCCTGCCATTCTTCTCCGCGCTTGGTGTGAGGGAGGAGAAGGGGGAGGGCAGCTCGCCGCGATTGGTGGATGACCAGCGTGAGGCGGTCGGGGGGAGGAACGCCCCTCTTCGAGAACCCTCTCGAAGGAGGGTGGAGCCGAAAATGGGGCGGGTGAAGGGCGGAGCCCGCGATATAAAAGCCAGACATGGCGGGCGCCTCTGGCTCTTGCTCTCTTCGTCTTCTTCCTCTCTTCCGCTCGCTCTTCCTCTTCGTCTCTTCTGGTGGCGCTGGCCTGGTCTTCTGTGGGCGCGGTCCCGAGACCCCGCTGGCGGGACGGAGCATCTGCCATTCCCACACCGCCGTGTCTTGTAAAGTAGAACTGTTTAAGTGTTGCCGTGTGGTGCGCGTAGTCGGTTTTAACTGTTTTCTTCTGCATTTGCTTTATGTGCATTTTGACTGTATGGCTGTATATACGTGCTTTCTGTGTGTAAATAAATGTGCATTGTGGTGAACTGTTTTCCTGTTTCGCTTCGTCTTTTCTCTATTTGACTCTCCATCCTGTTTCACGTAAGGGGTCCTTAGTGGCTAAAACGCCCGGTAATTAATCTGAACCGTCCAGGTCGGCGATAACACCGCTCGGTTTCCAGATAGCACGGAACGGGCGCCCAAGCGGCTCATGTCCGGAGTCGACTGCGGCGAGGTGCGATCGCCCGGTTTACCATCGCGTGGGTACTTAGGTAGGTCGAGTTTGGCGAACAACCCTATCCTACCGGTGGCCGATTGGCACGATTGTGGTGAGGTCGAAGGCCCACCCGTGACTGGCTCCGGGCATAGTTCCGGAGGGTCGACGGAATTTGTCCGTCGCGCGGGCGACGTGCCGCGATTCGAGTCACGTGGCCGTTCGCACGCCGGCGGGCGCGAATTCGCAACAATATATACATACTATACATACATACATATATACATACATACATATATATACACAAGCCGGTAGGCGACATGGGTGGTCGCATATAATTGCATACGAGTCATACAATTTTTATGGATCGGGCTAAAATTTTGACAATGAGGTTGATTATTTAGTGCGCATAAAACGCGGAAGCGATTTTTAATTTTCGATTTTTTTTTTTAGGATTTTTCAAAAAATTCAAAGTCCCGTTGCTAGGCAACGGTGGTGTCCATAGCAACGGTGCTCAAAAGCATACAACTAGATCCTGGTATGAACCTACCAGTCAAGTTTCATCTAAAATTGGTTGACTCCTCTGGCCTCCAGAGCTGTCCATTACATACATAGACAGACGAAACCTGAGAATAACAGTAGTCTAGTGACCACCCAATATATATAATATATTATTATATATATATATATATATATATACATACTTACATATATACATACATATATACATTATACATGATATATTCACTAATACATACATACATATATACATACATACATATATACATATTTCTACAAGCAGATTACTCTCAGCATAAACTGTTAATGCATCACCTGCTATCAAATTGAGGTTCTGGGGCAATTCCCTCCATATAATATAATAATAATAATAACAAGAAACCCATGCATGGACATCAAGAACTAGAACGGCACTCTTCAATGTCACGACGTCGACCAATATGCCTGCACACACTATATTACATTCTTCATACTTGTACCAAGTTTTGATTTAAATCCCTTCGCTGTTCTCAAGTACCACATTTGTACCTGACATGACTCTGACCTTTGACCTGTTGACCCCAAAATCGAATCAGTTCAGCTTTGCATCATTATACATCACATACTTGCATCAACTTGCGTCAAAATACAATCACTGGTTCACAAGTTAGCATCATAGATTTTTTGACGAAAATGACATCTGACCTTTGCATGGACTCCAAAGTGTAATCAGTTCATGTTTGCATCATTATACATGCATACTTGTACCAAGTTTGACTTGCATCCCTTCAGCCGTTCTTAAGTTATCGTGGAAACGATAATCTATCACGGACGAACGGACAACCCAAAAACATAAAGCCTTCAGCGACTCCATTCGTGGGCATCTTCTACTTTTCTTGTGCATGGCAGCTTAGCTGCGGGGTAGCTATCATTCTTGGAAAGCACGACTGTCACTGATGCAGTGCCCCTCTACCAGTACACACTGGTACTTCATTTCGTCGACCTCAGAAGGATGACAGGCTGAATCAACCCCCTGGTTGTATTAATTCAGCGGCCAATGGGCGTTGAAAATCAGGACCCTAGGATCCCAAGCCACCACCCTATCCACTAAGCAAACACCTGGCTGGTGGAGGCATAAAAAACAAGATACAAAGTGCATCACAAGTGCAATATGTAGATTATGCTGGTGGGGTACGGGAGGTATTGAATGGACAAACTCCAATTCTCTTCAGAAGCGAGTGGAGAGTTTCAAAGAACACAATTAAATTGAAATAAAGTCAAAGTACGCTAACCAGTCCGTAAACCAAATTACGCTAAAAGTCAAAGTACCACTACATGTCAAGTTACTGCTAAACTGGAGTTTTTGGAAGTATACGAAGGTGATTTGTGTTCTTCAGTCGTCAAGTATATAATTACTAGCGATACCCATGCATATGCACGGGATAGCAGTACACATAGCTGGTAGCAGATGACAGACCGTACACGGGGAATGACAAAAATACGCATTGTGCAAAACACAAGTGGTACTATGGAACGCCAAGACTTCCCAAACATTGTCGGCATGTCGCTAAGTGCCACAGTAATTCATAGGGATCGATGTGACGGCGAGCCGAGTTTTTAGTGTGCAAGCTTGTTATTTAATAGAGATATTAATATTAAATAAAGATTGTAAAGGCCTTTTAAAAAAAAATTAATTTAATTCTGGAAGTTTACCACCGTTGACGCAGTGTCTGTATAACACACCTTATCGAACACATTACATTAGTTTAAATCTTGACGTTATTTGTGTCCTTTATAACGTCCCTAAAAAGCAGTGTGCAGTACAGTACTGTATTTCCCCGTTTGGAATGATTTTCAATTTGTTTGACTGCCACACAGGCTGAGAACCAAAAAAATTATCAAAATTCCTCTCTGAGCATGTGCCGGTCAGGACAAATTCAGAGACAAAGTACTGCGCTAAACTGCAGGTTCATTTTCCGATTCACGTTCGAATATAACATGCAATTTAAGCAAGTTGTTCCTCTTCCTCGATCATAAAACTGATGTTGTGGATGGACGGACAGAGAGAGAGAGAGACAGAGACAGAAACAATAGCTGAACCCCTCTTTTGTCTGGCGTACACGGGGGTAATAACGAGCAAGTCTCAACTCTGAGCTGGAATCAACCTTTTGAAAACTTCGAGGTACACCGAGATGCAATCATTAATCAAAAGCCATAGTATGCAATAAAAACAGGCTAAAGGAGGACAGTTAACGAATGAAGGTACAAGATGAACTCGTGATAAACACGGGGCACTGCCAACCCCATAGGTTAAGAGGTTAAAATCAGCATAACATAGTGATAATTAGTATCTGAATAGTAAAGCTTTAGTGAAAAATCACGTCAACGATCAGATTTCCAGCATAAAATGATAATATTACAACAAGTGAATATAATGAAATTAATAACCTTCATTGGGGTAATCTGTTCGCCCGGTGAAAAGGCCTGGTCTACATGTATTGCAAGGCTGCCACCAACACGCTTGACCGACCTTTAATGCCTAGGACAGGTAAGCATGAGCGTTAAAGCTCAAATCCCTTTATCATTCAAAATATTATCGGTCGGGTATGAACCATTACTGATGGTCAGCAGCCTTCATAGCACACGGGCAGGGCGGTACCGCGTCGTTGCCCAGAGAGGTACTGATCTGTTGACATTTTGAAGAAATCAATTTTTTGGCGTCTATTCTTGTGGGGGGGGGGCTAAAAACACTTCCATACATCCACAAAGGAATGGAATCGAGGATTATTTCATTTTACCTTTACATAGCTACAAAGCTTAAGCACTATACTGAGAGAGATTAAAAACAAAATTATATATAACATATAAAATATGTAAATAAAAACTTCCAACTTTTTTCTTTCAAATTTTACATTTTATTTTGCCCCAAAACACTACTCCGAGGACCCACTGCTGAACCCCTGGAAGTTTGACAAAGATCATTCAGCCATCTCTGAGAAAAATGGTCAGCACACACGACAGAGACAACAGACAGAACAGACAGACAGACAGACAGATGTCTCCAAATAAATAAAGAACTCGAGTTTAAATTACCTGGTGGAAAATGAACGAGCTAAGACTCGCGTTTACTTCCCCTTCTTACCACACATGCTACATCCTCAATTTCAATAGTGCAATCATAAAATAACGAAACCAACGCCGTTCTCAAAAAGTTTGCATATTTACTCAAACTCTCGACTTTTGAAGCTCAGCAGAAAAGAGAACTACTTTCAAACCGTCACAAATCTTATTCCTCCGTTTTGGGATTTTTCTTTCCTGCCTTCAGTTCTGATTCTCTCT
>CM068955.1:30572673-30587071 GCA_035128595.1 Eptatretus atami
CATTCTTCCTTGCAGATTTGCTCAAGCTCCGTCAAGTTGGATAGGGAGCGTCGGTGAACAGGAATCTTCAAGTCTGGGCTTTGGCTGGGCCACTTAAGCCCTTTCATGTTCTTGTTCTGAAGCCATTCCAGTGTTGCTTTGGCTCGATGCTTGGGGTCATTGTCCTGTTGGAACATAAATCGTCACCGCAGTCTGAGGTCGTTTACACTCTGAAGCAGGTTCTCCTCAAGGATTTGTCTGTATTTGGCTCCATTCATTGTTCCCTCTATCCCTACAAGTCTCCCCATCCCTTCTGCTGAAAAGCATCCCCATAACATGATGCTGCCACCACCATGCTTCATGTTATGGATGGTGTTGGATGGGTGTTGAGCTGTTCTTGATTTCCACCAGACATAGCACTTTGCATTCAGGCCAAAGAGTTCAATTTTCATCTCATCGGGCCACAGAATCTTTTGCATCGTTCTCTCAGAGGCTTTCACGTAACTCCAGGTCTGCTGTCTTTTTCTCAGGAGTGGTTTCCGGTCTGGCCACTCTCCCATAAAGCCTAGATTTGTGAAGTGCTGCAGAGATTGTCGTCCTTCCGGTAGTTCTCTCATCTCAGCCCAAGGAACTCTAGTTCTGGCAGATTGGTCATTGGGTTATTGGTCACCTTCCCCATGAAGGTCCTTCTTGCCCTGTTGCTCGGTTTGGTTGGACGGCCAGCTCTAGGAAGAGTCTAGGTAGTTCCATATTCTTTCCATTTCCTTGGGAACTTTTGGGTGCTCTTGGGAACTTTCAACACTCTAGAAATTGTTTTATACTCTTCCCCAGATCTATGCCTCCTCACAATTCGATCTTGGACTTCATGGAGGAGTTTCTGTTCTGACATGCACCGTCAACTGTGGGACCTCGTATAGAAAGGTGTGTTACTTTCTAAATCACGTTCAATCAATTGAATTGGCCACAGGTGGACTCCAATCAAGTTGTGGAGACATCTCAAGGATGGTTAAAGGAAATTGGATGCACCTTAGCTCAATTTGGTGTGTTGTAGCAAAGGGGTTGAATACTTATTGACTCAAGACTTTTCAGCTTTTCATTTTTCATCAATTTGTAAAAATTTCTAAAGACTTGTTTTCACTTTGTCATCATGGGGTATTTTGTGTGGATCGGTGACAAAAAATTTAAATTAAATAAAAATTTAAATTCAGGCTTTAACACAACAAAATGTGAATAAAGTTGAGGGGTTTGAATACTTTCTGAAGGTTATGTATGTGTATCTATGTTTGTATATCTGCTCTTCACCTATTGGTTGGACAGCTGACCTGGTGTCACCCACAATAGTAACCTAAAGTAACCAGGGGATCCAAATGACCTGAGGACCCAAAAGACCACAAGAGGACCTAAAATACATCAATGACTCAAAATACCTTGAGGACCCAAAAGACCCAATGGGACTATCTGGAAAGCATGGAAATTTTGCATAATTTAAAAGGTGACTTCAGGTTCCATTACACCCCCCCCCCCCCACACACCACACACACTCCCAAGTCCTCAACCCCCCCTCCCATCTCTCTCCTTCTCTGCCCCCCCCCACACCACACCCAATCTCTGTGCTCCTCTCCCCATTCTTCAAATCCTCAAACCCCCTCCCAACCAAAGTCCTCAACCCCCACCCCTCCAATCCCCTCGATCCAACTCTGCCCCCTCCCCCAACCCAATTCTGTCATCATCTCCCCTTTTCTTCTTCAAGGACTCAACCCCCCCCCCAACCCCAAGTCCCCAATCTCCCCCCACCTCCCAACATCTCAATCTCCCTCTTTCAACTATACGCACCCTCACCCACAACTCTCTGTCCTCTTCTCCCCATTTCTTCCCGTTCTTAACGACGTACACAAGGAGCTTTGGTGCATGAGAAGGTCATTCGGCCTCTCATGCCTTCATTGTTGCTGTGTCCCGTTTGTTAAGAACAATGTTAAAGTAAATTAAGATGGAACGTTAAATTCACAACCACTTGCCTGTTTCTTTCGCATTATCCTTGCTATAATTCCCGGACCGGTTTTTGTGTGTTTGTTTGTCGCGCTACTACTCCTACAGTTGTGGGCGAATTTACAACCAACTTGCTAAATAGGATCAGCATGACCCCATTTAATGAATAGGGGTGTTTTTATCTTTTCTGGTGGTCTTGGGGGTGGGGAATGGGTGGGTAGGGGGAAGGACACAAATTCTCCATGTAAACGTGTATCGTGTAGCGCCACCTCCAGGCGGGGGAGGGTATTACGTCTTCACCATTTACAGTACAGTATTCCTGTCCCCACAATTTCCAGTGCAGTCAGGTGTTTTGAATCATAAACAGAAGGTATGTTTTTGCTTCATGCACTTAACCCGGGTTATTTTTTTTTGTTGCCTCTACACCACCCAAATAAAGGTATGCATCAGAAGAACGTGTTGCATGCTTGGAACAAAATCGCCCATTGGGCGGGTACTCTACTAGTATGAAGAATAAGTTGTATTCTCCTGGGAATGTAAAATTGGTGAGCACAAGCAGTGGGTGAGTTCATCCCTTCATGAACATTAAAAAGCACTCTTAAAGATAATTGTCATAAAGCTGCAGTGGTGCAGCAGGATTACGGTCTAATGACCCTAATGCGGAAAAATGAATTCCAACAAGGTTGGACTGTGCAGAGAGCTTGCTTGTTAACGAGAGGATAAAATAAAAAATAAAAACTGTTCCACGTGAATTTTCTCAAAGTTTAGATTTTGAAAAATAAAACTTGATCGCCATGCAAATTTGAATAACGCTGGTTTTTATTTTCCGACTATTCATGCTTATGACCACAGTTCGGCTATCAATGGCTGAAATTTTCCGCAGATTGTTCCAAAACCAGAGGGGAAAATGGGGGAGTTTGGATGTGGGGGTTGTTAAGTATTGTATCAAGGGGTCAAAAAGTATTGTATCAAGGATGAGGTTTATCAATTTTTGTCCCCAAAGAAAAATGGCAACCCAAAATTTCCTGCGTCATATGTGTTCGAGCAAACTCGAATAGTAACGTACTGTCCGACATGTTCCAATTCATTCTTCCCCAGGTGCTAATTACTCGTGGAGGAGCTTGTTACACGTTATCGCTTACAGAGCAAGGAATTTTTTATTTTTTATTTTAGGACAGACCAATTTACAAGGATTTACAAGATCATGAGTCGACATTGGCCACACCGGCGGTATATGGGAGTTGAACATACAATCCCGGCACGACGAGCCCAGTGCTCGGATAGGAACACCAAAGGGGCAAATAATACTTACTGTGTCGATCACAATCGAAACGTCCAGGTACGTCTTGATGAGGTAAGCATGACATTGATACGTTCCCAAGTACATTTCGTATTCCATCTTTCAAACGGTTATTTCCTTTTAAAGCTGGTGAAATTATTCAGATTAAAATCTGTGCTTGTTATATCGGTGTATATACGTCGTCTCGCCCTGCACCTCGAAGCATTTCTTCTGACTCAGAAATAAAATGCCAGTCTTGTTCTGTAATTTTGCTGATCTTGGTCTGTTTTTGTTTTTGTTTGTGGTCAGTGGGAATGTTGGAGATTGTGGTTGAACGCAGTATGTAAATATATAGATAAACCACAGTCCGTAATTTCATTCCACAGACATGACTGCCTCCGAGAGGAAATCAGCAATGTCAACGCATCACACACATGTCGTCCCCCCACCACCCCTGTTGGAAATGGATGGATTTTGTTTCTAAATGTCTGAATTTTCCAAGATTCCAAAAATTAAATATCATCGTCTCGACTTTAAAATCCTTTAATCCAAACTCTCATTGAGATTTATAGTGTTTCTTGTGTCGTGTTTTTACCTCCACCACTGAAGCCATACAGAGGTTGTTTTCAGCCCTTTCACATTTGGGGGACAGGTTGGGAGTGCCACAAGGAAGAATTGATTTAATTTTGGTTAAGATCCAAATCTAGATCCGGACACAAGAGTTATTTAATTTTTAACTCATTCTTCACCATTGAGAGATGGGGCTAAAAACGATATTGCACACCCTGGGGGAGTCACATTTGCCTGGTGTTGGCTTAATTGTTCGGGTGGTGGGCTTTGGAATCCTCGGGTCCCGAGTTCAAATCCCGCTCGGCTGTTGAACTAATACCAGGTAGGGCTGACTCTGCCTGTCATCTTTCCGAGGTCGGCAAAATGAGTGCCAGCTTGCTGGTATCCTGCGTCGGAGTGCTGACCCGTCCAGGATTGTGCCCGATAGCCAAGGAGACTGCTTAGACAGCACCAATGCTCTGCACAGAGAATGGTCCCAATAGATTTGGATATTTTTTTTTTTTCACCATTGAGAGATGGGGCCAAAAACTGTCGCATGAGATCTCAAAACGTTGTGGACGAGTTATGACAAAACGAGGTGGAAGAGTTGGTTAGGTGACAAAAACAAGCCAATTTGAACTTGGTTAAGGCCGGGATTCAGATCCAACATATCAGTGGGTTACAAAATGTAAACTGGCGGAGGTATGTTCTCTACGGAGTGCCGTTCCGTTTTGCTAAGTGTCACTCCTTGAGTGATTTTATTTTATTTTATTTTATTTTATTTTATTTTATTTTTTCATTTGTCTGTCTCTGTGTTTGTTTGTCCACGCAGAACTTTAGTCTTTTTCTCCGCAACCACTTGTCTGATTGAGACAAAATTTTCACCATCGGAGCGACTACTCATGTAGAATGTTTTAATTATAATTATCACACCATAGGTCACGTGGTATGGCAGCCATGTAGGAAAAACAGAAGAAAAAAAACTTTGGACCTCTGTTTCTCTGCAACTGCACCAAGGGAAAAATTGAAACTTGGCTCATAGCAAGTACTCCTCACGGGGAATGAGTGCGATCTTATTTTTTAATTTTTTAATTCATTTATTTATCTTTTATGATGTCATAGGTGCCTTCATTTTGACATCATAATTGCAAATGTGGAATGCTACATCTGAGCAGTATGCAAATTTTTGAGGGTCATCTTGGGGTAAATTGGTCCACAGAAAAAAACAAAAATGACGACATCGGTGTGTGTGTGGTCGTATGACAGCTTAGCTGCCAGGGTAGCTATCATTTCTTGAAGCGCGACTGTGTTGCTGATGCAGTGCCTCTCTACCAGTACACACACTGGAACTGGTACTCATTTCGCTGACCTCGGCAGGATGACAGGCTGAGTCAACCCCCTGGTGTATTAGTTCAGCGGCCGACGGGGCTTGAACTCAGGACCCTCGGATCCCAAGCCGCCACCCTAACCACTGAGCCAACACCAGGCTATACGACATCGGTCACGTGATTCGGCAGCCATATTGTTGAAAAATTAAAACTAAAGAAACCTTCAAAAATCTTCTTCTCCCGAGCAGCTGGAAAGATCGAGGGAATACGTCATACAAATATTCCACAAGCCTTGCGGATACCAGGGTATTCATGAATAATTGATGTCACATGGTCTGGCAGCTATATTGTATTGAGCAAAAATCTTTAAAATTTCTTTCTCTTTATCCGCTTCATCAATCGATATCAAACTTAACAATGATGATCTTGTAGTGATTGGGAATACATGTGTTAAATTTCAACCTGATCAAGCACATGGACTAGCAGCCAGAGTTGTTTAATTTTTTTGAATCTGGGTGACACACCAGTCCGCAACACCACACGAAACAAGTCCTGGTGAGGGTCTGTAATCTCTGATTGCTTTTTTTTTTTGTGTATTTTGTCATCGTTGCTTCCTCGCATTCTCTCGGTCTCTCCTGCAGACACAGATATCTTGCATTACCAGTTTCCAGTCGCACTTATTTATATGTCCCCGCGCCGAATTCACTGGAGGCATTGTTTTTTGGGTTGTCCGTCCGTCCGTGCGTCCGTGATCGTTTTTTAAAAAATGATTGTTTTTGAACAATGTTATTAGATGGATGTGCTCAATGGATGCTCATACATTTTGGTTTTTTTCTTTTTACAAGATCTAAGGTTCATGAAAAAGCAGTCACACAATTCGTGCACACACTTTCAGACAGATGCCAGACAAAACGGGACTTGACTTCAGACAAACGCAACCCATCACCTTGGCAGAAGTGACCGAACTTCTTGTCAAATGACTTTCTGGTGGTTGAGGTTGATGAAACAAATCGATAAGCTTGTGGAACTAGAAGATTTTTGCAAAAAATAATTATTTTTTACTTGTACTAATGAATTAATCATATTTCATGACATTAAATTTTCTTCCTGCAGAATTCCATGAACTTGCCTCCTGACAAGGCTGAACTCCTCCATCAGTATGACAACGAGAAGAAGTGGGAGCTCATCTGTGACCAGGTTGTAGCAAATTTTTAGACACTTATAATGGGCGATGTATAGAACAGGACTTTGTCTAGAGGTGCTAATGAGCATTATTTAGGTGGCATGAAGTGGTGTGAGGTGAGGTGAGGTAGTGTGGGAGGTGCAGGTAGTGGGGGAAGAAACTCGAATGAATGTGCAGCTGTAGAATGCACCGTGTGCAATAAACATGATCGAGATTGATGTAAAAGTGAATGTGTACATTATTGGTAATTTCAGGCTGGGTAGACTCACTCTAAAATGTAATGATGGGCTACAAAGAATGCAAAATGGACCCAGCAGCTGACATGCCGTGTGCCAATATCCACAGGAGCGGTTTCAGGTGAAGAATCCTCCTCATACCTACATCAGCCGCCTCAAAGCACACCTGGATGGTGGAGTCACTCGCCGGGTAAGTGAGGGATTGTTTGGTGGGGTGGTGGGGGGGGGGAGTCGTTCTGTGACTGCCGAGCATGAGGGTCTGTTTGTGCAGATCATTGAAGTAATTTTAGGTGACATTTGATCTGTCATCTATAACCTTCCACTTTGTGATAGGATGGTGTTGCCTATAACTATATCCGTGACAAAAAGGCGGTCGAGGAAGGTGTTGCCGATAACTATCACCCACTACTTCATGTAATTCACCGTGGTTGATTTGGGTTGCTTTGAAGGATTGAAATTGTCCTGATGGACAATTATCTTTCTTTGTGGAGTACCATTATTCTTTAAAATTGCGCAATGAAACAGTTACCAAAGTATATGTATTGTTTCATGGAAGGGGGAGGGGGGAACCCATCGATTGACTTAAAAATAGCTTGGGCCGTGTTTGCGTTGGGCTGCATTATGTTTTTATTAGATATTTATTGAGAGATATGTCATGTTGTAAAGCTTGCACTGAGGAGGCAGTTAAAGTCCATTAGATTAAGATTGTACCGTGTGAAACCTCCTGTAAACAGGCGAGGCCAGGTGGACTTGTGGGCACATCGGCATGGAAAGCGCTTCACCCTATAAAAGAAGCAACAAATGGTTTGCCCACTCAGAACACCACAAACCATGGTGGCCATGACTGTGGTGGCCAAACCAAACCATGACTGTGGAGCCATGGAGAGGTGTGAGATGGCCCAAAAGATAGACACCACCCACCAGAAGCAGTGGGCAATGGTGGCCTTGGTGTGCCAGCGAACCCACTGTCCTGAAGGGTGGGGCCTCTGTGGAAAACTACCGAGGGAGTTGCAGTTGGGCTTTGGAGAAGTAACATCTCTCTCTCTGTCTCTCTATCTCTATCTCTCTCTTTTTCCTTCATCGTCCAAGCATGAAGGACTATTCCCGAGAGACGTGGATCGCCATCCTCATCTCTCATCACCGCCATCCTGCCGCACTAACCCTGTGTGCCAGTGACCTGCACGCCGCCGACTCGTGCTTGCACAAGTTGTTGCCTGCTCATTTGTTCTTCTTGTATGAGTCTGGTATTTTGGCACCATTAGGGGGTTATGTTTAGTACTTTTGTACATGAGTTTGTGTGCCTGTCAACCACCAGGTCTGTGGCATATATCCAGAGCATCTTGTCTACCTTTATCCCCATATTCATCATAATTAACTATTTTATTTTTATGAAGCATCTTCCCACCTTTTTTTCTTCCCGCATGTTTCACCGCCAGATTCGGCTTTGGTTGGGTGATCCTTGTGGAATTGTAATTGTAATTCTGAACACAGTACAGCAACTTTATCATCGTTTTGGTCATTCATGAGGGTCTTTGACCAGACTGCCCATGTTAATGGACCCCGTCTGTGACAGTATAATACAGTATTATATGATTCTGAGGCGTGGCATTTTGTACAAAATGAGACATTTTTATTTTGGGGTGCATTTACAGTTAAAACTGGAAGGGCACACGGTAGAGCGCATACCTCCACCCTGTAATGCCTGATCCACGAGAACATTTCGGGCCCAATACATTTTTGAGATATCATGCTATATATCGTTTTTTGAGCCCGATCTCTCAATGGTGAAGAATCGCTTAAAAAATTATAGTAGTCTGATCTGGATCCCGATCTTCACCAACATCTAATCAGTCCATCCTTGTCGCACACTCATCCTCTCCATAAAATTCCATCCAGATCCGTCCACAACTGTTTGAGGTAACCTGTACACAAACAAACAGACAGAAAGGGATGAAAACATAACCTCATTCACCTTCGGTGGTGGAGGTAATAAAAGTTGAGACAGAGAGAGAGATGTGTGCCCTGCCTCATTGTAAGAGAAGGGGAGGTGGGGGAGGTTTGGGAGAAGAGGTGAAATCGTAGCCCACGTGATCAGAATAACGATGCCATTGTGCAAGAGGAGTTGTTCATCATTGGTGCCATTGAACTCGAGTTTTACAACCCTTCGTTTTGATCTTCTGTTTGTATTTTTGGGGCATTTTAATTCAAGTTTCTCAGTTGGACTTCGTGTGAACTTTAAATCACAAAAATAATCACTCTCTGAGCAAAACATGGTCAATGAATCATTTATTAAAGCATAAGAGAGGAAAGGAGAAGTCTATGTCTGTTTTTATCAACAATATATATATATATATATGAATAATTTGAAGGGGGAGGGGGAATGTCTCTGGTTCCTCCTCGGAATCGCAGGCCGTCGCACATGAATAACTTCACGTCACAGAGCAGATCGCTAATCGACCACGAACGCCAATAATTTGACCACGTGACCCAGTGTCCTCCGTCTGACTACCGTTTAATTATAAACACATGGTTGACGTGTCAGGGAATCGCGCCCTCAAAGCGTACTTGCGTTACTTTAGCGTATCAGGTGCAGCCGAGCGGAGCTGCCAAGTACACACCGGCTAATAATCAGATTTTTCGGGTATAACTTCCTGGCTATGCTAAAGGGGCTGTCACACCTTGACGTTTTAGCCAGCGTATGGCAAGGTCTCAAAATGTATGTAAAACACTGGCGTACGCTGAACTATTGATTGTTTTTTTTAAAGTTTTGGGCGTATAATAACGTGTTGGACGTATGCATAACATATTAGTAACGTACACAGAACGTTTTAATCACATAGATAACTTATACCAACGAATGCTGAGCGTGTTGTCGGCGATCACAACCTATGCCCAACGATAGTCTAACTTATGCATAGCGCACGGCAGCGTATCGCCGACGATCACGTGGCGTAGGCTATTCATAGGCTGCGGCTCGACGATTCAAATCATAACCGCACTAGACATCGAAGTGTGAAGCCGCTGTCACATCTTGACGTTTTAGCCACGTATGCCGACGTATGAAAAATTTGCCGAACCAAGCTGGCACACGTCGAATACGTTATGGGTAAGTTTTGTATACGTTAAGAGCACGCTGGCATACGTCGTAGTTTTCTGGCATACGTCGTCATACGCCGAGTACGTCGAGAAATTTTCTGCATGTTGAAAATTTCTCGACGTACTCAGCGTATGACACACGTTCCGCATACGCTGGCATAAGTTGTAGGCACGCTACGCGATCGTTGACACACGTCGACAAACGTTACTTGTAAGGTACCCATAAGTCGAAACACGTCGAGGTAATGGTTAGCGTCAGTGTTCCAGACTCCCTGTTTGTTTTTTTGTTTGTTTTTTTCTTCTTGGTATGACGATAATGTTGACACTTCGATTTCTAGTGGGTTCATTTATAATCGAGCTGGGTTCATTTATAACAGGGACATTTATTCTGACAAAGCGAGGAAAGTTATGTGTAGCACAGTATGGGATTTATTCACAAGATGTACAGCAAGGGAAAGCAAGGAATTTGTGGGTGCGGCAAAATAAATGTAATGTTCACAAAAGAAGACACAGTGCAGATCTACCCCGAATAAACTTAGACAGTCTTAAATTACACTGTACATGCCAAGTACCATCACACACACACACACACACCCAAGGAAAATTAGAGATAGCCCAGAGAGATAAGATGCAGTTGAGGATTAGCGACCTCTCAATACCTGGCGCAATCGGCGGACCTGTGCAACCCAAACGCTTAGGAAGGGGGAAGGAGGGAGGAAAACTGAAGGTGTCCATGGTGTGGGAGTGAGAGGTGCAAGTGTAGTGCAGCGTGTCATGCGGCGTGGTGTAAGAGGACGATGTGAGGTGCAAGTCAGTAAGATTCACTGAATTGAATGGTTGTTTCACTCTGAAAAGAACAGTTGTTCAGGACTTGCCCGTGCCGATTGCTCTTTGTGCGTAAACAGTGGACGAGAGAATGATCCTAATGGAGTTGTGTAAGAATCTGTATGTGTAAATGTTGGCTGCTGGATGCATCTGGACTGAGCATCGATGAAATGGGAAGGGTCTCGATCTGTACTAGTAGTCACTCGCTTCGCTCTAATTCCTTGCTCGGCCGCATTGCCTCTTTGTGGTATTCGCTTTGCACTGAAGCTTGCCCAGTTTGTTGAAGTCTGCTTCTTGTGCCATCTGCCGATGTCTTCTCTCTCCGAAGTCTGGCAATATCTCTCGAGTCTCTCCAAATTGCTCCTTTTATGAACCCCCAAGCGAGGGAGGAGCTAAAAGTCAGATCAAAGGATGCTGTTGGCGTTTTCAAGTTTCCTTATTGGCGCACAGCAGTCGCCCTGGGCTCGAAAATGGCCCCATTGGCTCCCTGACCTTGTAATGTATCGGAGCTCCGAGATTAACAATGAGCGAGAGTCTTTGGAAGGTCTGCCACGCATACCTGCCAGACTCCACGGGATGTCTCGCACCCAACTATTCTGCGCTCTGAGCTGCTCTCCACTTGGTGCCATCCCTGCTGATCTCCCTGAACCAACTCGTTTAACGGCTGGGTGCTGACTGCCCGTGTCTGTCCCTGCCCCTCAGCTTTTCTTGCCATGCGCCGATTGGCCCTCCACCCGGCCTTTCAGAGCCTCCGGCACACCTGCGGTTGCTTGTGGTTTCAGGTGGGTATGGTGGCTAGCAGTACAGCTGAAGTTGTTACCTTCATACACGGCCGGAAGGCGTTGATTTTGCCGTTCTCAAGGGATTATTTGCTGGTGCTTGTGTAGTTGGTGGAAGTGGCTATTAAAAGCAAAACAAAAACCGGTTAGGGAGGGAATTGTACAAAGACCTGATGAGGGGGAATTGAGAAGCTTGGTGACACGTCACGGTGGGGAGGTGTCACGGTTATCGGCTCCTTCGACACAAACTTCTATCGTTTCACACGGAAACCACACACTTGTGCTGAGCATGTATTAATGGTATAAATCGTCTATTTTACACCCGATTTCACATCCCCACAACACTGTTTCGGCAGAACCGACACCACTATACAGACCATGGTTTTGTGACTGACTGATTAATTTCTGGGGTAAGGTTGAGGGCTTGTGTTTGTTTCTTACCGTGTTGAAAAGGAGACGCGACTAAGCTTTGGCGATTCCCTTAACAGCTGAGAAGACGTGTGCAAGAATCTACCCGCATACTTCGAGAAATCGAAATCTCTCTTCGTACCAACCACATCGGGTAAGAATAAGTGCATCAGCCATTACAATGGGTTTAAAAAAAACAAAAAACATTGAATTATTGATTTATTTTATTCCGTGCTTAAGGCTGATGCGTCGTCTTGTACATACAACACATATGGGGTACGGGCATTAAGATACATCCATTTATGGGTTTTTTTATATGAACAATAAGGAGATGGTGAATGGGGATTATCACCGGCTGATACGGCATCACGAGGGAAATGTTCAGGTGGGAACACCGATGAGGCTTTTCTGGGGGTTGTTCGTCGCAGATGATCCGACTGGGGGACAGCAGGGCAGTTGGAAGCGGGTGATGGAAGGTTTTTGCAGAATAATTACCTGTATGATCTATCGGTCCCATTGCATTGTGCTAATATCATCCTCGCTGGCTGTCCTGCACCGAGAGAACCCATTGTTTACTCGAAACGCGTGAGGGATTTGAGCAATCTATATTTTTCATCCTTTTGTAGATTTTGGGATGATTAACGATGCCTGTACATGTTGTTGTAGCTGTATCCAGAATCTCTACACTGCCCTCGCTCCCCCAATTAACCTGTTCGCTTCTATTCACCTCAATTAATTAATTTTTTGTCATTTGAATTCCCTTTTCTTCTTGCATATGTAACATGTAGATTGCCCCTAAATACGTTTACCAAAGTCTTTCATGAACTGGCTGGCCAGGCCTGACGTTTGATTCAAAGTGATTTGGGACGAAGTTCGTAATTTGTTCAGTGTGCCAGAGATGACTCGCCACAAATATTTGTGAAAGATATCCTACGATCCTTAACATCCAACAACTAGTGTGAGCAAACAGACCACCCGGCTTAAGGTTCACGCAATACTCTGCCCGTGAAACACCATTCAGACAGTTTATAGTCTGGTTAGCGAGAATCAAACTCGGGATAGACATCTCTTAAGGTGCACGAGCCGTGTGAATTGCAAGGACCATGGATGAGTTCAACAGGACGTTGATCGAGGTGGTTGAATTCCGATGCGTGACGTATGGTCCCAATGGATGGATGGAAATCCTCTTCATATTTCAAGTCGATCACGTGCTAATTGAGGATTTTAGAAATACCACCAAAGTTGTTGACCTTTAGCCGCTGTTGAACTCGAAAATAATGGGTGGTTGAGTTCAATAACCTGATATGCAAACCCTGTTCAAATTTCAAGTCAATCGGATGAAAATTGACGATTTTAGAAACTTGGCCGATGTTGACCTTTTGACCTAAAGACCTCGAAAATACTTGTTTGTTGAATTCGGTGATCTGATATGCAAATATTGCCTGGTGTTGGCTTAATGATGAAGTGGTGAGCTTGGGATCTCAGCATCCTGAGTTCAAATCCCACTCGGCTGTTGAATTAATACCAGGTGGGGTTGACTCTGCCTGTCATCCTTCCGAGGTCGGCAAAATGAGTGCCAGCTTGCTGGTATCCTGTGTCGGAGTGGCGACCCGTCCAGGATTGTGCTCAATACCCAATAGCCACAGAGTATGGTCCCAATGGATGGATGGATGGAAATGCAAATCCTCTTCAAATGTCAAGTAAATGTGATGAAAATTGAGGATTTTAGAAATCCCACCTGAGATGTTGACCTTTGGCCTATGTTGACCTCAGAAATACTTGTTTGTTGAATTCAGTGACCTGATATGCAAATCCTGTTCAAACTTCAAGTCGATCTGATGAAAATTGAGGATTTTAGAAATTCGACAAAGTTGTTGACTTTGGCCTATGTTGACCTTTTGACCTTATGACCTCAGTAGCCTTCTTGCTTCTGATGAACTCTACCAGGTGGTGAAGCTTCGTGAAGATCGGTTTGAAATTGACCTGTAGGTGGTTGACAGACAGACAGACAGACAGACAGACAAGAAGGCGTCAGGCGGTAGCCTGACGGGTATGATGAAAATCATACAAGTGACGTCACTGTCACCTTGACCTTTGACATACATCGTCAAAAAACATTGACAGCCTCACTTTTGTTCTTTGGAATCTTCTGGTAAAGTTTGACGAAGAGAGCTGAAGGCGTTCACGAGTTCTCGCACTCACAGACAAACATGTGATGTTGTGAAAGACCGACGTGTGATGAAATTTTTTAATTTTGTCGTCACAAACAGAGATGGGTGAAAATGTAACCCCCTCCCACCTTTGGTGGTGGAGGTAATAATGGATAAATACATATAGTGTACGGGAATTGAACCTGGGTGCTGAACGTCACGATGCATTTCTTCAGATAACAGGCCAGTCCATTATAATTTTATTAGTTTGCAATCACATCTTGTTGTTGGCCTCAATTGTTTGTCACAAATACACAATCTATCGTAGCTCATTGTAAGGAAGCATCTTGCGTGTGCCCCCGTGATGATGCGTGTCCTCAGCTGGCTTCAAGAATTCCTCGATGAGAACAATCGGGGACTGGACGTGTTGGTGGATTATCTGTGTCATGCACAAGCCCTGTAAGTTCACCACCTCCAGCCTTTCAACTTTCATCCACACTGCAGATTATAATTATTTATTTATTTATTTATTTATTCCCCCTCGCCCCCTCCTTCTTAAGCATCCTTCTCTCTCCTTTTGTTGCTCACTTTTTTTTTTTT
>CM068955.1:30651413-30663776 GCA_035128595.1 Eptatretus atami
GTCGCGCGTGTTTTGCGCTCTACTTCGTCGTCCGGTTCGGCTTGCTCTTCTTGGTTCGTGGAGCTCTTTGTTCTCTGCTTGGTTCGACTCCTTGGCCTCATCTTGGAGGTGGTTCTTCGGGGAAGCGACGCATCGACGGGAAGGATTGCGGCTCACGGCGATTGGATCCAGCTCGCTCTCGCTGGATTCCTACTTATTAGACGGGCCCACGGGACACTCGTACGCACACACACACCCAATATGTGCTGATGCCTTTAATAAGGACTTCAACTCGAGGGGACAGATGAGCTGAAACCCAGAACCTATCTCGAACCTCTCCACCTCGTGTGGTCTTCAAGCTGTTCGGACCCGGGCTCCAGCGAGAGCGAGCTGGATCCAATCGCCGTGAGCCGCAATCCTTCCGTCGATGCGTCGCTTCCCGAAGAACACCTCCAAGATGAGGCCAAGGAGTCGAACCAAGCAGAGAACAAAGAGCTCCACGAACCAAGAAGAGCAAGCCGAACCGGACGACGAAGTAGAGCGCAAAACACGCGCGACTCTCGCAACTGGTGCTCCTCTCTCGATTAACAACAACCAACAAGCTCGAGCTGAGCAACCAGCCAACCTCTTCCGATCCCACAAGCACAAAAAGCGAACCACCTCTCTTCCGAACAAAGCCAGAGCCAAAAAGCGAACGAGCCAAGCAGAACCCGAAGGCCTGCTGAAAGCTTCAAAAAGCCTTTCCCTAACCCGAGCCAAGCAGAAGCAAAAAGCTTACTGAACCAAGCAGGAGAATTCTTCCTGATTCTCCTCCGCCCTCCCCCGCTCCGGCGTGACTCATCCCCTCGTGCCCGCACAACCGCGGTGGGAGGGAGTTGTTACGTCATGAATCACAGGACGAGAGGGCTCTTCTTCTTCTTCCAAAAGAGGGGGAGGGTCGTTTCCATTGTGTTGTGATCACGCCCTAACTATTAAATTAAATCACAGCGCACTTAATCGATTTCTGCCCATTAAACAATGGAAGGTGAGCTATCTATAGAACAAGCACTTATCGACATAACTGAGCTAAAGGAACCTGAATGTTGTGTGCGATCGAATTCCAAATTCGTAACATATATACATATACAGTACATATAATTATAGTGTGTGTTCATAAATATAAAACAGAGCACACCTTGAATCCATGTTAACCAGTGAGTGAACAAATTTATGATGGATCATCTGTTTAGTTTACTCCAACTGTAAAAAAAAATCCAGAAAATTCAAAGGTTTCTTTCAAAGGTTTTAGAATGTCTCACAAATCTACGTGCACGCACGCACGCACGCACACACACACACACCACACACACACACACAACACACAACACACACAACACACACCTTACATTTATGACCACAGCTCCATTGGAGTTGAGTGCAGGGAGGCAGATATATATATATATTATATATATATATCAATCGGAATCACTCAGGACACATTAAACTCCAAGGGCACTCGGTCGAGCGCATACCTCCGCCACGTAATGCCTGATCTACGAGAACATATCGGGCCCAATACATTTTGAAATATCATGCTTCACCTTACGTGTTCGTTTTTCGCCTTGTCTCTCAATAGTGAAGACTCACTTAAAAATTAAATAATCCTCGTGTCCAGATCCAGATTCGGATCTTCACCAAAAACGAACCAATTTCCCATTGGTGACACACCCAAATGTCTACCAAGTTTCATCTGAATCCGTCTTCAACTTTTTGATTTATCATGTATATATAATTTTTGGCCCTACCTCTCAGTGTTGAAGAATCACTTTAAAATTCTCGTTGTCGGTTCCGGACCCAGATTTCAACAAAATTGAATCAGTTCATCCTTGTCACACACCGAACCTGTCCACAAAAATTTCAATCCAGATCTGTCTACAACTTTTTTGAGATATCCTGCACACAGACAAAACAGACAAACAAACAAGAAGACATCGTGCAGAGCACGATACTCGCAAAATCCATAAAAACAAATTTGACCTCAAAAATAATTGGTGGTTGAATTCAAGTGACCTGAAATAAAAATACTCATCAAATTTCAAGTCAAAAAATTGAGTATTTAGAAATACCACCTTAGTGTTTACCTTGGGCCTATCTTGACCTTTTGACTTCAAAAACAAATGCGTTCTTCCTTAGGACAAATTCTATCACGTGGTGAAGTTTTGTGAAGATCGGTTTAAAATTGACCTGTATGTGATAAAACAGGCAGACAAACAAACAGACAGAATAACAAAATCGACTGACCAATATACTTGAAAAATCTTTGATTTTGCAAGTGACAAATAGACAAACAGACAGACAGACAGGTGAAAACATAACCTCCTTTACCTTCGGTGTCAGAGGTAACTGGAGAGTTCATAGAACATGATACTCCATGCAGTGTTCAGGTTTGTATTTTATATTTTCATAAAATAGTGTATTTTTTAAAATCTGGAAAGTTAGTGCTGTTGAAGCTGTCTACACACCACCACTATTAACATGTTCAAGTACTGTGAAACTGGAGGTTCTTACAAGTGCAAAGAAGGCAATTTGTGTTCCGCAGTGTTCAACTAAATCATTCAATTTAAACGAGAAAGACAACCGGAGAGCGCATACTCCACCAGGTTGAAGAGTTTACGTTTTGTATCCCACTGGTAGTGCTATCTGGATCCGGACCTCCAAAACTCGAATCGGCTTGTTCTCTTCACTTAACCAACTCATCCACCTAGTTTTATCGTAATCCATGCACAACTTTTTGAGATATCGAGCTACTTATATATCATTTAGCCCCATCTCTTCAATGGTGAAGAAACACTTGGAAATTGAAAAATTCTCGTGTGCAGATCCAGATCTTCACCAAAATTGAATCAATAATCATTGTCAAACACCCAACCTGTCACCAAGTTTCGTCCAAATCTGTCCGCAACTTTTTGAGATATTGTGCCGTTGCTATATATCATTTTAGCCCTATTTATCAGTGGTGAAGAATCACTTTTTTTTTTAAAATCCGGATTAAGATCTTCACTAAAACTGAATCAATTCGTCATGTCACACACACCCAAATTATCCACCAAATTTCCTCGGAATCCCTCCACAACCTATTGAGACATCACTACATGCCAAAAGTATGGGACACCCAATTTTTTTGCTCGTCCAACATCTCATTCCAACAATCATGGGCATTAATATGGAGTTGGTCCTCCCTTTGCTGCCATAAACAGCCTCCACTCTTCTTGGAAGGCTTTCCACTCGATGTTGGAACATTGCTACAGGGATTTGCTTCCATTCAGCCACAAGAGCATTAGTGAGGTCGGGCGTTGATGTTGGGCGATTAGGTCTGGCTCGCAGTCGGCGTTCCAATTCATCCCAAAGGTGTTCGATGGGGTCGAGTTCAGGGCTCTGTGCGGCCAGTCAAGTTCTTTCACACCGATGTCGACAAACCATTTCTGTGTGGACCTCGCTTTTGTGCATGAGGGCATTATCATGTTTAAACAAGAAAGGGCCTTCCCCAAACTTTACCACAAAGTTGTTAGCATAGAATCATCTAGAATGTCATTGTATGCCGTCGCGTTAAGTTTTTCCCTTCACCGGATCTAAGGGGACTAGCCCGAACCAGAAAAACAGCCCCAGACCATTATTCCTCTCACCAAACTTTACACTCTGCATTCGGGCAGGTAGCGTTCTCCTGATATCTGAACAAACCCAGATTCGTCCGTTGGACTGCCAGATGGTTGAAGCGTGATTCATCACTCCAGAGAACACGTTTCCACTGCTCCAGACTCCAATGGCGATGAGCTTGACACCCACTCCAGCCGACGCTTGGCATTGTGCATTGTGATTTTAGGCTTGTGTGCGGCTGCTCGGCCATAGAAACCTATTTCATGAAGCTCTCGACGAAGAGTGCTTGTGCTGACATTGCTTGCAGAATCAGTTTGGAACTCGTAGTGAGTGCTGCAACCGACGACAGACGAATTCTACGCTTCTACGCGCTTCAGCACTGTCAGTTCCGTTCTGTGAGCTGTTGTTGCTCCTAAACGTTTCCACTTCACAATTCAAACGCAGGCGAGACAGCTTCGAGGTGAGTTTGAACACCTCTCGGCCATCCTGCCACGCCCCGTGTTAATACGATTATGACATCATCATTGGATGCAATTGCTGATTAACTTTGTATTAATAATATTGACAAAAAAAATTGAACGTGGATGACGTTGAGGCTGGAGTCAGGGTTGAAGAAAGATGCATCAATAACCGAAGGTAGCAAAGGTACGCTGATGATTCCACTCTGTTTTTGCAGAAAGTAGAGAAGACTTGATGAAACTGCTGCAGACGGTGAAGAAGGAAAAGCTTATCTTTATTTAAACCGAAAAAGAGACTCAAATCTTGTCAAATTGTGTTCAGATTGGGAGACATTTAGGTGGAAATGTGGAAAGTTTCATCTTCCTGGGTTCTAAATGAATGAGTGGAGAATATGGAGGAGAAATTAATAGACTGTTCGCGTTGGGGAGAACAGCAACGTCAGGATAGACACAAAGATGTGACAAAACACACCACGAGGAGGCTGGTGAATGATCTGGTGTTTCCAGTTACAGCGGATGGACGTGAGTCATGGACAGTGAAGAAAGAAAGAAGAAGAAGATTCAGAGTTTTGAGATGTGGTGTTGCCAAACGAATGTTCAAAATCCCATGGACTGCAGGAATAACAGGCAAATCAGTGCTTGAATAATTTGACCACCCATGTACGTAAGAAGTGCTGATGTTAAACCAGAAACTCAAATTTGGACAGAACATGCGTGGAGAAAAGAAAATCTGGAGAAATCAACCATGCTGGGTGTCATTGAGGGAAGAATTGGAAGAGATGGACCTTGTATGTGCTCGATGGATGGGGAAAGGCGACAACCAGCTGTCTCTGCCAAAGCTTCGGGAAGCAGTGCAGGATAGGGATGTTTGGAGAAAATGTGATGTTGAATGTCACCAAAAGTCGGACATGACTTGACGGAACTAGATAACTGGTAATAAGAGACTTCCTTCCGTGGGGTGGCAGACCAGCAACTCGAAGCCTAGACACCGCCCTTGTGTCAGCAAGTCCAATTTTCTCCAAAGTTCCTTCCATCGAGTATTAAACGATGCTCATGACCGTTTGGAATGTGGTATTGCGTCCAACAAATGTCACCACTGGGGGCCATAAGTGTGTCGGGGGGGGGGGGGGCAATATCGCACGCCGCAGTACTTGATGCTTCGGCCAGAGAAATGACATGAGGGCCTCAATGTAATTATTATATGTTATAAACAATGAATATACAGTCCGTGTGTTGTTTCGTATGCAGCCTGTGACTGCTTCATTCCTGGGAGTGCCGCTGTGCCGCTGATGCAGTGCCCCTGCTACCAGGAAGCTGGTACTCATTTTGCGACCACGGAACGATGACGAGCTGAATCAACCCACCTGGTGTTATTTCAACAGAACGAGTGAGGCTCAAACTCAAGATCCTATAAACTCTTAAGCCAGCCACCTAACCGTTAAGCCAACAACAGGCTTAATATACAGTTCATGGATAAAACTTATGGATAGAAAAGATAGACAGGCAATGGGATACATCATTCATGCATAAAGACTCATTTAAGCACGGTTAGAAACCCAAGATCATTGCAGCCGAGCTGGAGGCCGAGCTAGAGGCCGACCTGGAGCTAGCAGTCGACGCGGCTCAGGTTGGATGCCTATAAGCATTGAATGCCTCAAGGACGCTCGGGTTTCTCACATTGGAGATGTGTGAGAGAAGTTTGGGAACAGACTGAAAGAAGAGGGCAGTGGAAGGGATGTTGCTGGAACTTATGGGATTGGCAGGGCCTCGGGTGTCAAACAAGCTCAATGAGCTAAGAATAAAAGATCCTCGTCCTCTTAATGATGACGTCATAAAAACGAATATGACGTCATTGTGATGTATCAGGTTTCGATAAATTATTATCCGTGCTAATGCCTGGCTTGATTCCGCAAACAAAATTCAAACAGCTTGCCTAGTTTCGGAGATAATGGTATAGGCGATTCCATTAGCGGCGATATTATGACGTCAACTTTTTTTTCTCGTAGAATTTCCAAAATCGGAGATGGTTACTGCTGCGCGTGGGCTTTCTGCATATACATGGCAAGTTTCACGAAGATCCGATGAAAACTCTGGGTTGTGAAAAAAAAAATGTCAAAAAATAGGAATGACGTCATAAAATTGATATGACGATAGTGATGTATCATATGTGCGGTAATTCATCTCTGCTAATGCCCTGTTCGATTCCCCAAAGAGAATTCAAAAAGCTTGCCTAGTTTCGGAGATAATTTTAGGCGATTTCCTTAGGCGGAGATATTTTGACGTCATAACTTTTTTTTCTAGGAGGAATTTTCAAAATCGGAGATGTTACTGTCTGCGCAGGGTATTTTTACATAGATATGCCAAGTTTCAGGAAGTTTCGATGAAAACTGTAGGCTGTTGAAACAAAAAAGTCCACAGAACAACAACGTGAGTAAGACTTAGAGATCCTCCACGAGGATCTTAAAAAGCCATCTTTTGTACGACATAACTAGACGACAAACATTACGACGAGAGACCCGTTTGGTCCAGGTTTACCCACCATGCAAAAGAACGATTTACTTCCCAAAACTTCCATCCATAAGCCCGGTACGTGTTCGAGTGGCTGGCTAAGATCTTCGGGTCTTGAGTTCAAGCTCCTGTGTTCACGAGATTAACACCATGGTGGGTTGGACTCAGCCTTGATTCCTTTCAAGGTCGGCAAAATGAGGACCAACTTACTGGTAACATGGGGCACTGCATCAATCGGCACAGCCGTGCCCCCCAGAAAATGACGCAGCCAAACAAGCCACAGGCTGCATAAAAACAAATAAATACTAAATACAACTTCCATCTATTTTTTTCAGTGGAGAATAAAAACATTTCCATGCTCGTTGCAGCTGATGGGTTTAGACATTACCTCAAACCACTCACATTTATGACCCTTGATTTAATTTATATCCATCAATTTAATTCTTTGACGAGACACAACTCCACCCTTTCATCCCACAATTATAGAAGGGAATTGATGCTGATAAATTATTTGTCCACACACTATGAATTTTTTTTGTGGGGGGGGCGGGTATTGTGTATGTTTATAACAACAACAGTATCCTTGGAATACATATACCCTGAACATGGGAATCAGTGGTGATACCTAGCACTTTTGTTTTAATCATATTCACTACAACAATGATATTGTATACGGAGCGCCATCACTTCTCCCACACGCGTGAATCTCACATGTTTTACTGAACCGACAACAATGTTCCATGGGTGAGTTAGCATGGCTCATCATCCACCCATACATCCATATACCCATCCTGATCCCTGAGCCCACCCTTTTACTGTGACATATGGCATCGTGTATCTGTTCTTTATAAATTCCTACATCCATCCTGCTTGGACTCGTTTGTGAGGAGAGCGCTTGACGCATCCTTATTCTCCTCACCCCCTTTCCAACCTCCAAGTCCTGTACTTGCCCCTGTTGTATGGGATGATGGAGGGAATGGGGGAAAGGACTCATAATAGCCTTCTGACCATTAATCAGAACTTTGGAGGAAGTCATGAGCTACAGGAAGAGCTTGAGCTACATTTCAAACATCTTCATCATGAATGTACCGCACACACAATAGTCCGTAAACGAGTCTCTTGAAGTCACAAGACTTTACAAAATTTCCGAAATTTGTGTCACATGTAAAACATCAAAACATGGATCTAATAAATGTAGGATATATATTAAGCAAGATTAGTGGCCATATCGTCAATGCCATTTATAGTACTGCCCTTCACTTACAAATTTTAGTGAATCCTGGACATATATTACAGCGAATTGTGCAAAATTAGAAGATGCATTCAGAGACGATTCAAACGGAAAAAAAATAAAAATCTGAATTATGACAATCAAAAAAAAAAACAAGAGCGCAAGTGAGCACAAATAACGCCCGAAAAAGTCTCTGGACATACACACACACACACGCACGCACACACACAATTATATATTCAAACACGTCAATTTATGAAGAACAAGAAGGTATATACAGAATTGTGCTACTACATGGAAAACGCATTCCTGGTTGCCATGGCAACCACTTTAGTGACGAACGTTATGTCGGGACACACGTCTCCACAGTCTGTACCTATGTACCAAATATGAAAACGTGAAAGTTGAAAACTTTGGGAGTTAGATGCGGACAGGAACGGACGGACAGACAGACAGACAGACGGACGGAACGGACGACGACCGGTCACATAATACGCCCCGATATATATATATCGGCGCGATAAAAAGGAGAATCCCAGCTCAACTTACGGAGTGCAGTGTATGTGCACTAAACTTTAAAAAGTTTTGTAAAAAGAAAAATTCTCCACTTGTGGAAGAGCAAGGAGAAAAACAAACTACAGTAGGACCACAAACGGATGCAAGAAGAAGGAAATGAGGAGAAAGGGAGAGCAGACCTTTAAATAAGAGGCTGAGTCAGGTAGGGTTAAGGGGTGTAGAAAGGCAGTGGGTAGGATGGGGGATGACGGGAGATTGTAGTGTATTGAGCTGTTCTTTGGAGGGAAGAGTGGGAATTAGCCTCAGGAAGGGGGCTCTGTAGGTGCTGGAAAGAGGAATCCAAGGGTGGAGGCGTGCAGTAAGCTGGGATTTTGGACATTGACAGGAAGGGATTGTTGGAAGAACACGTGACCATCTTGGAGGGGCTGCGGAGGGTCAGAGGGCTGGAGAGAGCATTACAGGAGGAGAGAGGTAAAAAAATAAAAGAATAGTCCATAAACTTGTCTTTAAAATGAGAGCAACTTGCCTTGTCCTGTTGTTACCTCATTGTGAGAGATGCCAATAATATTTAAATCTTTCAATACTCCAGGAATCCCAGGGGAGACAAATGTGAGCAGGATTGGCAACCCATGGGGGAAAACAATACTCCATCAACCTCTGGACAAAGCTCTTTAGGCTGTCAGTTAGTTCAAATTTTTCAAGAATGACTTCAAATGACGGAGGGATGCAAATGTGCGATTAACTTCAGAGGCCAGCATTTACATTCCTACAGCATTGGGTGAGTTAACAGGGTAGGAAAAGATCAAGGTTTGGATTGGGGAAGATCTGAGATGGTGGTTAACAGCTATCTTGAAGACCTGGATGGAAGAATGAGTTGAAGGGATGTGGAAGTTGATTCCACAGGTGCGAAAAAGGAAGAATAAATGAGTGGAGGTGAGCAGTGATCCTGGATTTTGGTAGTTTCACCAGAAGGGGTTGATGGTGGACCATGAGAGCTCCACAGAAACCCGGAAGCAGGGGGGGGGGAGACAGGACAAAGCATGGAAAGAAAGGGGGTGCAAGACCAAGAAAGCAGGCGGTGGGAGACAGAGAGACCACCGACCTGTCTGCGATGGTGATAGACCCATAGACTCAGCTTCATCGCTAGAAATTCCAATGATCTTGAAGCCTTTTTTCCATCGTGTCAAGTTGAGCAACGTGTGAGGCGGGGGGCCAACCCAGAGGAGAGTAGTACTCCATCAATCTGTGAATGAAAGCCTTTTTGGTGGATAGGAGTTCAGGTGTGCCAAAAAAGGAGGTGGTTTACAATTGGATGAAACCTTATTGGTTTATATTTGAAGGATTTTTTTTCATCTTTCTTGTGAATGGGAGTGACATTAGCAGACTTCCAGATGGATGTGAAGCTGGCTAAAGGACAGGCTAAAGAGAGCAGACAAGACGAGGAACAAGAGCAGCAGAGCATGATGTGAGAACACTGGGGTGGAGGGGGTGGACGAGGAGATTCCTTTGATGATCTTCTGGGACAGAAACCGCCCGAGCGGTTTTATTCTACTGCCCAGCTGTATGCATTACATCCCAATGGGGGCACAGTCGAGGGCTATGCCAAGCAGATCTGCATTATGATGGACAAAGGTAATGCATTCCCAGGAAATATTCAACATATTCCAATGCAATTTCATAAAGGTAAAGGAAGATGAAAGGGAAAGTGGAATTACAAAATCAACTCATGCAGCCAAAGCCATTAGATGGATCGAAGACATTGGATCTTTGGATAAAAGGAGAGTAACACAACATGAGCAACCAATATCACATCATCAACTCTGTTGCTAGTAACGAGAATTACCTCTCAGCACAAATGGACAACCAAACTTAAACCTGAATCCCAAATATCCCCAACTCGAATCCAAACGCCCAGGCTAATGCTTTCACAATAAATGGCATGAACGAACGAACAAACAGATTTGAGATGGAAATCTTGTAGATGGGAATTTTTGTGTGAAGTAATCCATCCTTCTCTCCCATCCCATGGTAACCATTCCCAAGACTTATCTATTCACTATATTTTTTTCAACAAACCCCGAGTTGACATCTTTGAGGTTCAGTAGTCCAATGTTCGATTGTATGCATGATAGCTATCATGTGAAGCCCGTGGCTGTGTTGCATCATTCTCTGGCTATGCCGCTGATACAGTGCCCGTTACTGGTAAGCTGGTACTCATTTTGCTGACTCGGAAGGATGACAGGCTAAGACACCCCACCTGGTGTTAATTCAATGGGCCGACATGGGGCTCAACTCAAGACCCTAAGATCTTAAGCCAGAACCTCAACGTTAGCCAACACCAGGCTTGTACACAAAACAAATGGATTCTGTGTGTTCCATCTAGTGATTGGTTGGAATCAGGAATTGTATTATTGCTATTTTGGGACTGTAAAGTAGTTGTCGTTGCGGGTTTTTTTTAGCTTTTCACTTTTGTCCAAAATAGCATGTACATTTTCTACAGTGAGAAGATCGTCGAGAGAAATTTACCTGCCACTACATCACCTGCAGGAACCTGGCAAAATATGGCATTCAAGAGAAAATTGAGATGGAAGGAAACGAAATGAACAGATTGAAAAATTCAAGTTTATAATTTAGTCCAGGGTTGTCAGAAACAGTGAAATCAGATTGCAAAACGTTTAGGTGACGTGAAACCAGGTGCCCGTGCGTGCTTGCATTTCAAGTCGCAAACGATTTTATAGCTTAGAATTGAACCAAAGCCAATCATAAGTCCGTCTGATGACAATTGTGGCCCATCAAGCATACCCAGTGACCCATCACAACACAACGATCACCACGACCGGGTCGGAGGGGTTCAAGTCGATGTACCTGCTGCTCCTTTCCCATCAATTCGAGGCGAATGAATCATCAGAGGATTAAACAAGAACTTGGATGCAGGAGGAAGGCATTTGGCCCGTTAAGCCTGCACGAGATAGTCCAGTCACAACAAATAATTGCGCCATGTAACTACTGGTCAAATGTCCCTTTCGTTAACAGTATATAATAACGTGAAGGGCACTCGGTAGAGCGCATACCTCCGCCACGTAATGCCTGATCCTCGAGAACATATCAGGCCAGTACTTTTTGAAATATCATGCTACACAGTACTATATCGTTTTTGGACCATCTCTCAATGGTGAAGAATCACTTAAAATTAAATAATTCTCTATCCAGATCCGGATTCGAATCATCACCAAATTCAAATCAATTCGTCATGTCACACACCCAACCTGTCCACCAATGTTCATCCAAATCCGTCAACTTTTTGAGATATTGTGCTATATATCATTTTTGACCCTATCGCTCGCTCAGTGTTGAAGAATCACTTAAAATTCTAGTAGTCGGATCCGATCCGGATCTTCACCAAAATCTAAACAGTTCTCCTTGTCACACACCAACCTGTCCACAAAATTTCATCCGGATCCGTCAACAACTTTTTGAGATATCCTGCACACAAACAAACAGACAAACAAACAAGAAGGCGACGTCGTGCAGAGCACGATACTCGCAAATCCATAAAACAAATTTGACCTCAAAAAATACATTGGTGGTTGAATTCAACTAGTACGTGCCCGTACGGCATGGCCGTACGTGCAAAAAAAAAATTAAAAAAAATTAAAAAAAACTTTCAAACGCCGAACCAGAAAACAACAACCACACAGCCATTCCTTGCTCTCGCGTGCCCGTACGTTCAAAACCCCACCCCAAAACAACAACAAAAAAAACTTTCAACAACCACACAGGCCGTTCCTTCGCTCTCGTAAACAACGACTGGATTTGGGCATTGTGTTTAATTCATCATATTAACAAATTCGATAACTTCTACTCCTTTATAAATAATTTAAAAATCTATAAATGCAATAAAAAATCGAAATATTATTAGAATACAGTATCATCACTACCGGAGTGGTGGTGCCGTAGGAAGTTCACTGCATTCACGAATATCCCTTGCATGAAGTAACAACTGCGTGATACTTAACACACAACAGGATTAATCCTCCG
>CM068955.1:30703739-30714062 GCA_035128595.1 Eptatretus atami
TGCCTCCCCTCCCCTCTCCCTCTCTCTTTCTCCACCCCCCTCCCCTTCACACCCCCGTCAGCGAAGCGACGTGTTGTATTTGCTAGTATTATAATAAAAAGAAGGCACAACCAACCAATAAATACAACTGAACACCACTCTCCAATTTTGATACGAATGGGAAGAGCAGTGTCAGCCTCCGGCAACGTTTCGCTTGTGATCCAAGAGAATATATACATATATACGAAAAACACCATCCGTCCGTGAAGCCGTCCATCAAGCTTGTCCCATCCAGGAAGCCATGTGACGATATGTTTATTAATTTGTACTGTATGAACGTCGGTACACACACATACGTCGATTAATGACGTACTATTGGAATGTACCTTTCGACCGTTTAAACTGCTGAGACCCCTTCGACCTTTGAAAACTCATTAAGACCCCCAAGACCCAGAGGACCCAACAGACCCAAAAGACCCATTAAGCCCACTTTTACCTTTCTGGACCCTGAAGACCGCTTTTTACTTTAAGACCCTTTTGACACTTTGGACACTTTTAGATCCCTTCACCATTTCACCATTTTTTTTACCCAACAGACCTTTACAGCCCTTCGAGTCCCTTTAGACCCCTTACACCCTTCAGACAAATTAGACAGCTTGGGCCCTTGAGCATTTAGAGCTTTAGACCACTTGGGCCTTTTAAGATTACAAATAAATTACAATAAAGACATAAAAGGTCATAGTTATTTTGCTGTACGGAGTTAAAGGGCCAGTCCATATTTACAAGATTTATGTGCATGCACAACTGACTTTAGTGGTCATGTGACGTGGAAGATTATATACAATTGGGCCATCTTTGATCTGACCTCAACAATGAGTGACGTGCATATGTAAGCCATCTTCCTTATCTGTTTGCCAAGTTTGAACAAGATCAGTAAATGATGTCCGATAAATGGTTGAGGAGGTGTTCAATACTGGGGTTTTTTGTTTTTTTTTGTTAACAACTAAAATGGCCGCCAGTCAGCCATCTTTGATCGAATCGCGAAACAAATTACGTGCATATGTATACCATCATGTATTGTCTTTGTGCCAAGTTTGAACAAAATCGGTCCATACATATGCTCGATATGGCTGCGGACGATTGTTGAGGGTCTTGGGGGTCTTAATGAGGGTTCACCACATATGTATTCACCACACTATGTATAAGACAACGATACGTCCCTCATGGAGTACTGTTGTCACATTTGGGCTGGAGCACCAGCCTGCCACTTATTTTTACTCGACAGGCTCCAGAAACACATAGTTAGCCTGATTGGTGCGGAGATGGGTTCAACTCTTCAACCACTCTCTCACCGCAAGTCAGTTGCCACTCTTAGTTTGTTCTACAGATGTTTTCATGGCAAATGTTCTGCTTTACTTTCTAACTTGGTTTCTCCTGTTAGAGTGTTTGGACGCAAGACTTGGTTTGCCATCTCCGCACACCCATGCACTATAGCTGATCCAAAGTACAGAACGAAAGGCTATGCAGATAGTTTTATCCCTCATGCTGTCTTGCATTGGAATTCACTACCTGTAACATGCTTCCCATTATCCTACAATCAACCCAGTATAAAGAGGAATGTCAATTCCTACTTCTTACATATTTGAGGTTACATCACATTCCACCTGACTTCTGCTAGTTCCTGTGTCTTGGATGTTTTTTGTTGTTTTTCTCAATCTTTTATTTTGTTTTGCTTTATCCATATCTTTATCTAACATTCCCTTCTCCCCTTACCTAATGGCTTTATGAATTTTTTGGGGCGATTCCCATTAAAAACATTTTAATAATAAAAAAACAATTACATTAAAAAATACCCGTGAGATTTCTAAAATCCTCAATTTTCATCTGAATGATGATATTTGAAGAGGATTTATATTTCAGGTCGCTGCATTCAACCACCCAATTATTTTTGAGGTCAACATAGACCAAAAGGTCAACAACTTTGGTGAAATTTCTAAAATCCTCCATTTTCATCCCATTTACTTGATATTTGAAGAGGATTTGCATATCTTGAGGGTCTTGGGGGTCTTAACACTTTATCGAAGGCTTTTGAGATATATAAAGCAACTAATCAAGCTTCATCCTTGAACTCCAATGCTCTTGAAATGATCCATAATTAAGGATCAGAGATCACCAGTACAGCGAGAATGACTAAAGCCATACTGGCAGTCAATGAGAAGTTCATTGTCCTCCAGATGGCTGAGAAGTTGTTCATTGATGAATCATTCAAATACTTTACGTATTACAGGAAGCAGGCTGATGGGGAGACAGTTACTTGGCTCAATTCTCACCAGCACCCTTGAAAACAGAGACAACTTCTCTTCAAATAGAATTGGTGATTGAATTCAATGACAAATATGCAATTTCTCTTCAAATTTCAAGTCAATCGGATAAAAATTGACCATTTTAGAAATTCGGCCTATGTGGACCTTTTGGCCTATGTTGGCCTCAAAAATAATTGGTGGTTGAATTCAGTAACCTGATGTGCAAATTCTCTTCAAATTTCAAGTGAATCGGATGAAAATTGAGGATTTTAGACATTTGATAAATTTGTTAACCTTTTGACCTCAAAATCAATAGGCTTCTTGCTTATGACGAACTTTACCATGTGGTGGGGTGAGGTTTCGTGAAGATCGGTTTAAAATTGTGACCTGTACGCGATTGATATACAAACAAACAAACAAACAACAAGCCGGTAGGCGACATGGGTGGTCGCTACATAATTGCGTACTAGTCATACAGTTTTTGACGGACCGGGCTGAAATTTTTTGACAGATTGATTACAGTGCGCATAAAAGCCTGGAAGCCGATTTTTGATTTTCGAAAAAAATATATATATATAAATCTTTTTCGGATTTTTTTCAAAAATTTCAAAGTCCCGTTGCTAGGCAACGGTGGCGTCCATAGCAACGCGTGCTCAAAAGGCATACAAACTCGAATCCCTGGTATGAACCTACCAGTCAAGTTTCATCAAAATCAGTTGACTCCTCTGGCCTCCAGAGCTGTCCATTACATACGTACAGACAGACGGAAAACCTGAGAATTACGGTAGTCTAGCGACCACCCAACAAACAAGAAAAAGACCGTGCAGAGCACGATACTTGCAAAATCCACCCCCCTCTCCAAAGGTTGCCATGGATGCATCAAATTATCCATTTCATTAAAATTGGCAATCTTGATCAAAGCTCAGATAAATCGGATGAAAATTGATTATTTTTCAGAATGAAATTGATGATTTTAGAAGTTTCACCTTGAGTCGACCTTTGACCTTTAGATCTCAAAAATAGTTGATTTCTCAATTCAGCGATGCACGATGCCAATTGATGTTTAATTTTCAAGTTAACAGGATGAAAATTGATGATTTTAGATGTTTGCCCTTGAGTTGACCTTTGATTTCAAAAATAGTTGGTTTCCCAATTCAGCGATGCGCGATGCAATGGCTGTTCAACTCTCAAGTCAATCGGATGAAAAACGACGATTTTAGAAACTTGACCTCAAGATGACTTTTGACCTTTGACCTCAAAATCAATAGGCTTCTCAGTTGAGACCACCTCTACAACTCGGTAAAGTTTCATGACAATCGGTTTGGAATTGTGACCTGTCGGCAATTGACAGACCGACAGACAGACAGACAAACAGAATAACAAGATCGATTGACCAATATACACTTGAAAAATCTTCGATTTTCGCAAGTAACAAAGAAACAGACAGGCGGGGGTGACAACATAACCTCCGTCCAGCTTTGGTGGTGAGATTGAGATCTTTCTATTCGTGCGTTTCATTTTTACACCCATCCTCATTGAGATTCATCGATCGACATGCAATATGTTTATGAAGTGCAACATGTCATCGTCCTTTGATTAAACCCATCAGCGAAACGACGGGTATGCATGGCCAGTGTTCCATGAATCTTCCAGGGCAATGTTTTATTTTTACTTCATTTTCGCTTGCCCTGAATGCTCTGCATTAATGTTTGATGTCTGTTCACAGTTTTGCACACATATATTACCTTGCCTTAGAAAGTGCGACATATAATGCTCTTGTTAGGGTTGTCAGGATAGCTTAGGGGCATGCACACCCACCCACCTTTACGCTGTTACACTGGGTTCTAACATCGACCCGGCTGTAAATGTCATCCTGGTGTTTCGCAGGCAAGGCGAGGCATCAACGTGCGCACCGTCCATCGGGAGGACGTTAAGTCGGAGACGTGTCTGCAACCGCCGGTCGTTGATGGAAGTTAAAGATCCCGCAGTGTCTTTCTGGAAGAGTAGGAAAATGATAGCTGGCCAAATTCCAATTTCCCACCTTCCAGTTTATGAAAGACGGGCCTAAAACGTTCCGTGGCCGACTCCGCAAGAAGGTGGGATCATTGGGGCCTTTAAAGATGTTGGAGCGGCAGAGGTATAATGCTCTTCTTGAAGATAATGACGACCGCTTGGAATGCCTAGTTTGAAACTTCCACCTTTTCCATGACCTCCATCTCACAATCGTTATCACCAGCATGGATGGCGAAAAGTTATGTTATTCCCTAATATTCAACCTTGCAGCGTTTTCATCGGTAAGGTGTTCCAGTTATGGTCTACCGACCATCTCGGATCACCGAGCTTCAATCAGCCACCACCATTAGCTCGGTGCTTCAGCCAAGGAAACATTTGGATGCTGAGATTCACCTTCTACTCGCGTCATTGTCGGTGGGGACAGTCGCCACCTCCATTTCATCCGATCATCCGGACACTTTCAGGTTCTGTATTTGTTCCTTCAGCGTGAAGAGGAAAGTCTGGCATGGATCTGCTTTAGGTAGTTCAGCATCATTTTTATACAGTACTTTCCAGTTTGCCCCGTCAGTCTTGAGGATGCTGAATTTTCTATTTCAAGGTGACAGAAGTGAAGAAATATATTTAGTTGTCTCCTTGTTTTTGGCTTGATCAGCCAGCTTGCTCATCTTTCCATAATAGATGGATGATTGTCCTCTGGTAAGACAACGGCAAACAACCCAATGTATGTCTTGTCATGGGATTGTTTTGACATCACTGATGCCCCGCCAAGGGTATGGACTCAATCAATCACACTTTTACTCCAAAATAGAAAGGGAACCTTGTACTTATACGCGCGATATTAAAATGTGGTGTTGCCTGGTGTTGGCTTAATGGTTCGGGTGACGGGCTTGGGATGCTCGAGTTCAAATCCCACTTTGTCATTGAATTAATACCAGGTGGGGTTGACTCAGCCTGCCATCCATCTGAGGTCAGCAAAATGAGTTCCAGCTTGCTGGGACGATTGAACCATTCGAGTATCCTGCGTCGAAGTGGCGGCCAATCCAGGATTGTGCCCAATAGCCCAGGAGACTGCTAAGGTAGTACCGATGCTCGTAAAGGAGTTAGAGTTTGGCCTTAAATCATTCCTATCTGATCCCCTGGTTCATGAAGCAAGGTAATGCCAGATTCATATCCCATATCCCAAATGTGCTTGTCCATTGTTACCTTCACCACCAAAACTGGACAGAGGTTATGTATTCACCGCTGTTTGTCTGTCTGTGTGCAGGATATCTCAAAAAGTTATGGATGGATTCAGTCCAAATTTGGTGGACAGTTTGGGTGTGTGACAAGGACGAATTGATTCGATTTTGGTGAACATCTGGATCCGGATACGATAATTTTTTTAGTTTTTAAAGTGATTCTTCACCATCGCGAGATGGCGTTCCAGTTCACCAGCACTTTGATAATTATTAATTTAAGCGAGGTTCCAATCACAGTGGGTGGGCATTCGCGTGGGCGTCGGATGCACCGTACGGCCCTTCGCTCACCCTGTCCTCATCACAGCACCAAACAAACCAGCAGCTCTGACCACCGTGCTCCAGGGACGAATCACAATAGCTGGATGACAGTGCGCCAGCCAATCGGCGTGGCTGGGTGCCGAAAAGTGGACATGAGAGTGGACATACGAAGGCAATGAGGTCCCTGGCAGAGTAGTTCGTCACCAGTTCTGAGCGAGAGGAGAGAGACAGAGACAGAGACAGAGACAGAAACAGCCCTGTTCTGAAGAGTCGAGCGTCAGTTCCGAGCATCACTTCAGTGTCAGAAGAGTTCAAGGTGAACCATGCCAGGTGCTTAGGGAACGTGACAGAATGAGGGCTGAGAAGTACCAGGCGGAACGAGAGTGGAGCCGCAGGCTTCCAGGTGTGGTTACCACGTCTTCTCTGACCACATCTCCTCAGAACTGATTTCTCTTCCGACACGTCTTACGCACGTAGCTTACATCTTTGAACCATTCTGCACACACACCTCGTTGACTCGCACTGTTGTGGAGTATCAACCGAGTACACAACATTTATTTTCAGAGATTGCATTAAATATGCCCGCATACACCACGCCTCTCACCTGCACTTCTCAATCACCCACACCATACACCTTGTTCGTTGGTTGCACGTGAGGCATCCGGCTCACGTACAGTTGCGGCCGGGGTCTACACCATACTCCACCTACTTTGCTTTATATGTGTATCACCCTTGCTTATCTTGTTTCCTGGAGTGACTGAGGCACCCATGTCTGTAGCTTCATGTAAACTTTCCAAACTACCCAGTCGTCTTTCTCCATTGGTTAGACACTAATGCGTAAATAGTGGACGTGAGTTTTGTCCAGCTGTTTCAGGAGGTAGGGTTAGTCAACGTCCCACCGACGGTATCACTCGGCCATGCTGATTGGCCAGGAGTGGGGTGTTGAGAAGCACGCTTCCCTATCTGGGCGGATTAATTTGGCAGGAAGGTAACACGGGAATTGGACGTGAGGACCCTACCCAAATGTAATCATCTCAGACAGTGTCCGTGGTTGCTTCGCAACTCGTCGTGCTGCAATTATCTTCGGCCCATCGGCTTCAGGGTCAAAGGTCGGGAAGTTGGGTGCAAGAAGCCCCTTGTGACCGTAACACCATCAGTTTATCATGATGTTTCAAAACGTTACGGACGACTCGTGACAAAACTAGGTGGATGAGTTAGTTTGGTGACAACAATAAGGCGATTCGATTTTGGTTCAGGTCCTGATCCAGATCCGGACTATCAGTTGCATACAAAAGGTAAACTGTTCAGCCTGGCGGAGGTACGCGCTCTCCCGAGTGCCCTTCTAGTTTACTAGTGTCTTTGCAGTTCATACAAAAGCATACTGTTGTCCACTCATGTCTTTGTCTTGTGTGTGATTTATGTACAAGCTCTTGTGTGAGTCTTCAATTAATGTAATAGGTAAGTGGGTTTCAAAGGGTAGGGGGTGGTGTGAATTAAAAGGAAATTTAATTAATACACAGAGAAAAGGGGGTTTAGGGAGTGATCAAAATATCACAACACTCTTGCGTTTGTAACATGAAGATAGTCCAGAAGGGTGCTTGGGGTTGCTCATTGGGCTTTCGTCCGAGTATGTTCATCGTTTGAGAATGCCTAGGACTCCTTAGAGCCTGATATTTGGTCCAAAAGGGTGCTTGGGGTTGTTTTTTTAAAGTTTGGGTCACACAACACTCATCGACATAATAATACATTTGTCAGTCTGTCTGTCTATTGCTCTGTCACATATCATGAGATGGCAGGATGATATATATATATATCTGACACATCACGAATGTGATAACTAATTTAGGATCATTTAATAACACAATTAGGCGACTCACAATCGCACAGAATTTCCACTGGACATATCTCTCGAGATTGTGAATTGGATGTTGTTTCGACTGTCACTTTCACTTCACTGCCGGCACCATTTTAATGAGGTGGTGGTGGTGAAGAAATAATAATATGCAATGATGTAAGAATGCCCTTTTGCTTTGAAGAACGGGAATAAAGGGGAAGAGAGGACATATATTTGGGGTGGGGGACAGAGAGGACAGAGCTGGGGAGAGGGAGTTGAGGCCTTGCCGGGGGGGGGGGGGGGGCGGGGGAGGTTGAGCATTTCGGGTGGGGGTGGGTTGATTTTAGCAAACAACATTTTCAGGGAGACGTATCCAAAAAAGAATAAATTCCCATTATATATAATATTATATATATATATATATATATATATATATATATATATATATATATATATATATATATATATATATATTGGAATTTATCAACTCCTGGTGTTGGCGTAGTGGTTAGGGTAGCGCCTTGGGATCCAAAAGGTCCTGAGTCCAAGCCCCGTTGGCCGCTTGATTAATAAACACACCAGGAGGTTGACTCAGCCTGTCATCCTTCCGAGGTCGGCGAAATGAGTACCAGTGTACTGGTCCCGGTGTATGCCCCGGTTAGAATAGGTGTACCATATCCCTGTGTCGTAAGAGGCGACCAGGGTTGTGTCAGGAAGGGCATCCGGCGTAAAACCTATGCAAATCAATGATGCGGATCATAACGGATGATCCGCTGTGGCGACCCCTAACGGGAGCAGCCGAAAGAAGAAGAAAAGATACTGGAATTTATCAATACGAGTGAGTGTATCTTCTCCATAACTCCAAAACCATAAAACCGAGCAGCCTGAAACTTTGCGTGTATACTAAGAAAACTCCAAGGAAGTACAAGAGTGAAAATTAGGTGTTTGGGTTAATTAAAAAACCCTTTTTGAAGATAATTAACGGCCTTATTTTATTATATCCTTCATCAGGAGATCCTCGGCCACCTCGTTGTTTGGGGTCTGAAGGCGTTTCCTGGGTCACCTCGCTGGGGTCTTAAGGTGCCATGTTTTTTGGTCTGCTCAACCTTACCTTGATTTGGAACAGGCCGCAACGATTTCTTAACGATAAAGTTTTTTTTTTCTTCTTCACTTTCCTCGCTCATATTATCGAATGCCTGTTTGTAACAGCGACGAATCGCTGTATACATCACTTTTGCAAGTGCTATAGTTTTCAAGTTAGGAGTTTGGAGTGATTTTATGCATTATATGATCCATCCATCCATCCATTGGGACCATACTCTGTGCAGAGCGTTGGTGCTGCCGACGCAGTCGACTGGGTTATTGGGCACAATTCTGGATGGGTCACCACTCCGACGCAGGATAACAGCAAGCTGGTACTCATTTTTGCTGACCTCGGAAGGATGAAAGGCCGAGTCAACCCCACCTGGTATTAATTCAATAGCCGAGCGGGATTTGAACTCGATGATCCGAAGTTCCCAAACACACCACTCCATCCATTATGCCAACACCAGGCATATTATGTCATACGAGTTTCCACGATCTATTCTCACGGACTAATTAAAGTATATAATTGAAATGTTATTTTGGTTTTTAGAATCGGATTTCGTCCGGACTAAATAAGTGTCGAAATCTGTTGTGAAATCTGATGATTAAAATAAATAACGAGTCTTATAACTAAGCCGATTACACCTGTTTACTTCAAGGAATCAAGACTATGTTCCCTCCTCCATACATACACATGAAAATGTGAAATTTCCAAAGCGTTAAACTACTCTCTTTTTTTTTTTTTACTGTTTTTGAAGAATTCTATTGAGTGAACAAAAAATTTAGAAATGTAACACAATTAAACAGCTTCATGAGCAATATGATTTAATACATTCATTGCTGGACCTCGTGCTCTGTCCCCTGAGGAATTGCTTATCCATAGCATCTGCCAGATGTGTGCAGATATATTCAGAGGTTTCACGAGGTGCTCCACAGGAAATCAAAGCAAATCTGGTGAAAAACGGATATAAAAAAAAAAGTGATAATGTTTGTGCGGACCTCAAACCAATGTATTACGTGACACGTGCACAGAGGAGCAGGCAAAATGGCGCATTTTCTGCAATGTTTATTTCACGGGCGATTGAACTTTGCGATGTCTCCAGGGTTGTTCTGCATTAAGCAGAAACTCTTTTGTGGATGTAGCCATTTTATTTAATTAACTGCTGCATGCGCTGTGAAGACGGGCTTTAAAGTTAAAGAGATCCTTTATGGTATGCAGCGACAGCCTGGCCAACTGTTCCTCATCAACCATTTAATTGCAGTGCTTGCATGAGTGAGTAAGCCACTTGCGGAGTGCTCATTGTCGATTGCGGAACCGCTCCACATCATTCTGAGCGAATCGTTCACTCACTGCAGACGCTTTTGCTGCGCCACGTCATTCAGAGTGAGTGGTTCATACTCCGTCACCCTGAGCGAGTGGTTCGTGCTCCGTCACCCTGAGCGAGTGGTTCGTGCTCTGTCACCCTGAAGTAGAAAATGGATTTCAGACATTATTTTGTTTCCGTCTTCACTGTTCTCTGCAGAATCTTTTTGGTGAGACGGTGTGAATCGTAATTAACGCTCCACAGCATGTTTGGCCTTACAGTCTTCCTTCCCCACGCCTCCTACACTC
>CM068955.1:30750474-30761138 GCA_035128595.1 Eptatretus atami
AAGAGAAGAAGATTAAAGGAAGCATTTATAATTAACATCAACATTGATAATATTAAATATTCAGTTGTAAAAATAGATGATATTTCCAAGCAGTCTGCTTCAGATGCCTTGAGTGCCAGGTCAGATTCCTGCAGACGATTGACTTGTGCACTTGGTTCATCCAGACAGGTGTTTAAATTGAAAAATAAAAAAAATAATGTGTTGAAACTCAGGAGACATATTGACAGGCAGAGACAGATATAGAAATGAACACAGAGACAAGCAGATATACATAATGTATTTGATTCTTATCTCCAATTCCACACGGTTTTACTGAACATGACCATGACCTTTATCCCGTGAGCAACAAAAGTTTGTTCACGACATTAACTAATTGCATCCGTGGGGAGGAAGGTTGGAGTTTAGGCATTTTTTATATGAAAAGGCAATCGAGAATTAATGAAACATTTAGACTTACCGTTTACAATTAACTTTGAAGCAAAGATAGAATTTAAACGAAGGGAAGGGAAACTATGGATTACCCTTTAGAATTCTTTAGATTTCACCATTAGAATTATTTGGAATAAACTATGATCAATTGACATGAACTATGGAATTCTTGATCACCGATGATCCTGAATTACCTTTAGAATTAACTTTGGATCACACTATAGAATTATTAGAATGAAACTATTGATTACCTTTATAGAATACCCTTAGGAATTACCTTCGATCTACCTTCTTTCCATTAGAATTTAAATTTGGAATCAAACTATAGATTATCTAAGAATGACTATGGATTACCTTGAGAATCACCTTTAGAACCGTCTGGATTATCTTTTACCATTTAGAATTCCTTATAGAAACACGCTTGAAACTTTCCTTGGGATGACCTTTGGAATTACCTTCAGAACACGCTTAAATTCCTTTAGAATGACTTTGAATTTACCTTCAGAACGCTTTGAAAATTACCTTTGAATGAACTTTGAATTGCCCTTTGCTACATTTTAGATTACCTTTAGATGAACTTTGGAATTCTTCAGAGAAACACGCTTGAATTACCTTAGAATGCTTTGATTGCCCTTATAGAATCCATTTCACTTACCTTTAGAGATGAAACCTTTAGATTGCCTTTAGAATCACCTTTAAAATGACTGGATTCCTTTGATCCTTTTAGAACACGCTTGGGACAATTCTTTAGAATGAACTTGGAATGTCTTTAGAATCACTTTGGATTCACCATTAGAATTACACGTCTAGAATCAATACGATTAACTAGAGATGAAACTAATGAATTCCTTTGAATCATTCCTTCAGGGATTACTTTAGACCGTCTGAAGTATCCTTTGCCCTTTATATTACCCGTTTAGCATTTACCCTTTTTGATGAACTTTAGAATGTGCCTATTATATTACCTTTACACCTTGAATTACTGCGTTGTGGTCATTGGATCAAATTTTCAGTGGCTTTTGGTCACCTGGTCGCTGGTACAGCTGAGCATCTAGCTTGCCTTTCACAGCCCAATGTCTGGGCGGCGATCGATTAAATATTCGGTTCTCCTATTCTTTATTTATACTACATTTTAGTTGTCATTTATTTGATTCATTTATATTTGTTACATGTTATCTTATCTTTTGCTTATTTCCCACCAGAGTAGGGGTATTGCTTTTGGTCGGTTGTCTATGCTGATATTTGTTTGTTGCATGCAGGTAGTCGAGATTGTCAGAGGTTTTGGTTGGTCTTGTCGTATTCATTGTGTTCAGGCATTGCTTACGGTCACATTTAAAACAATGCTTGACGAAACTTACTAAGTTGCGCGGTCGTGCTCAATGAGAAGACATCGGTTTTGAGGTCAAGGTCATCTTCAATGTATGAATCTAATCGTCATTTTCATCCGAGGTGACTTGAAATTTGACAAGATTTGCTATCGTGTCACTGATTTGGGAACGACTATTTTTGAGGTCAAAATGTCAGTACTCCTTTGTCAAACTTCTAACAGCCATTTTTATCTGAAAATCGTCATTTTCATCCGTCGATTGAAAATTACGCACATTGCGAGTGATACTGAATAGGAAAACCCTATTTGAGGCAAGGTCAAAGGTTCAATCAAGGTCACTTCCTAAAATCAGCAATTATGCAGAAGATTGCAATTTATCGATTGACCTGATTTGATCAGTTGTCACTTTATCGTTATGAAATGGACATCTTGATATATCATGCAACTTCGTACGCGGGGGGTGGATTTATGACATACCTTGCTTCTGAGACTATTTTTCTTCTTTTGTTGGACGACGGAACTTAGTCGATTTTCTCTGCAACTGTTTGTCGGATTGACACGAATGTTCACCATTTGAGCGAACGCTCATTGTAGATGTTTATTGATAATTATGCCATTATTGGTCACTGATTGTGGCAGCAATTTTGGAATCAAAACTGAATCCATCTTCTGAAACTACACATGGAAAAATTGAATTGGATCTGTCAATACTCATGGGGAATAAGTTTGTTTTGCTTGTAGTCAAGTGCCGCATTTGACGTATATTGCATATGTCGAAACTAATCGTTAGTAGGAACAATTTTTGATCTCTGAGATAATGGGTTCGAGAGAAAAAAATTGATTGAAGTCATCGGTTATGTGGTTCGGTAGCGCTATTCAAATTGATGTTCCCTTCTGGACTTGCACTTTGATTAATCTCTTGTTCTCACAATCATTACAAGCTTCCACCTGCCTTTGGTCGTTTGGAGGACAGGCCTTCAAGTAAAAGAAACCACAATGTCACCTTTTCGCCATTTCTTGTTGCTCCATCCTTTCACATCAAAGCTTAATACAAGAGGCTCAACTGACCTCAGTCTGATGGTTTCTCAGGATGGATACGGTCCGCTCTCAAGCTTTAGGTGAAAGCTCCATTCACGACCGAGAAAGAATGTATGCCGTACTATGACTCATCCAAGGTTCAGATTAGCAGACCGAAGTTACAGGTGAATGGTGCCACAGATTTCGAGCAACACACAGCGGGCACGTCATCTTCTGAATTCAGCAAAATATCTCGAATGGAAATCCGCAACCAATTCTGCCCCACTTCACCACACCGATCTCTGCACATTGGCAGGATATCAAAGAAAACATAAATGCCTCCGATATCTTCTTAACACAGAAAAATGTATTCCGATGTGCTGTCAACTAACATTCAGCCAAGGAGTGTCAGTTAAAATTACTTGTTCTCAGTGGGACCAGCACCCTCATTTGCTCCGATATGATGCCAGTTTTTGCTACCCTAAAGACCCGCAGGATGGCAGTTATCAGGACTCTTCAACTGAGAGAGGGCTTCAACGCATGGTGAGGGCGATCTCAATGGGTTAAAGTGTCGGACATTTGTGGAGTAGTGGATCAGGGAAGGTTTGTTCCAAATTGTCTTTGAAGTTTCTTTGTTGATTCCTGAAACGTCTGAAAACTTTGCGTCTTGGATGATCGGGGCAATTGGTTCTGGGCCACGGGCAACTCTGTACTACTTCAATGTGCCAAATAATAGTCCCTATTGACTCCAACATGCTCTGGAACTTGGCAGCTTGTTAGGCTGTCAGGAATCTTGTCATTCAAATATTTTGATGATTGTACTTGCCACTCCGGGCTTACATGTGCACAATGCTTTCCTTGTATTCTCAACTTCAACAGCGGAGGTCGAAGGTCACTCAAGATAAGTCCATCGCTTAAAATATTGCTGAACATTGAGCGAGCACTCTTGCTAAGCTGTTAATTATATTGCTACTCAGTGTTAAGTCGAGAAGCCGGATGGACCACCTATGTATGAGAGGCGGTGTATGGACCTTGGATGAGTGATATTGGGATGTATGTCGTGGACGGGTGCTATCCTTGAGGAGTGGGCTCTATACCTCGAGAGGAAAATGGACACCATCGTCTGCTTGCCATGCCATCTGCCTGCCACATCATAACATTTCTTCAGTGTAGCTCTTTAGAGATCGTACAAACAGAGCCTATGATGATGGAGGTCGGCAGTGAGTCCTTCAGGACGCGAATGATGCAGCCAGGTCACTCTGGAGAGCAACAATTTTCTCTTGATTCATGGATGATGGATTAAAAGGAATGGACATGGCAATTGGGTGTTCTACTACCTTTGGAGATGGATGTAATTTTCAGACAATTGACCCCTTGCAATCAACTGAGTTAAGTCCCTTGCAGCTTCTGGATAAGAGAAGCCCTTAAACAGCAGCTACGTAGAACTCTGGCAAACTCATTTCCAAGGACATGCTGAGCCCTCTTGAACCAGGACATGTGACAAACAACCGCAGATGGTATTCCTATGTTTGCTGTATTCATCCACGCAACTGAATATCTTGATGCGTATTCAGTGCATTGTTAGCTACTGTGATGTCTCACTACATAGTGACGACTTCTGGTCGGACCTCGTCTAATCTCCTCGGCCGGTATAATGCACTTCGCAGAAACCCATCGTTCATGTGATGTGGCACAAGGATCCATAGAGTACACTCACTTCTCATGGCAAAAGAACGTCAACCGAATTAACGCGAATGGCCCCTCGCTCCTTAAAGCCTATGACCACTTAGAGTATTATTGCTGTCTGTCAGATTTCTCTGGGTTCCGACACTACCATTAAACCACTTTCCTGCCTGCTGTAAGTTTGGTTCTGATTTGGGTTTTGTCATTCCATGCTGTAGTCGCTCAAGCATGATCATTCATTGAACACTGTTTTACTTTTTCGAGTGATTAAAACCGTCCCGCGTTTGCATGTGGTTAGAGTGCTGACGAAATGATCGGCTTGTTCTGTAGGTGATGCCCTTCTGCTTCAAGACAAAAGTTTATCTAATCCCTTACTCCTTAATGCTTCACATTGTGGAGGTAGATGCACTGCATTCAATGCCGCCCATTTGTACCTGTGTCTCAGATTCGCAACTGCCGATCTTGCCCAGCTGCATGTTTACATGAAGGACAATGCCTATGTTTCGTGAACAACAGGTAATTTTGGTTCATCCTAAGACTCTGATGGTGTTCGGACGGTGACTGTACTGCATCTGGGATTACTTCTTGTACGATGATGCGCACCAATAATTTCTTCGCCCCTGCAGCCCCAATCAGCGTGCAACGTCAAGAAATTGCACCTTTGTGTCAATGTGCGTTTGGTCGAAGGTGGATGCGCACAGGAACGATGTTCCTATTGAACGTGGTTGCGACATTGCCCAGGCAAATGGTCAGGTTTAAAAACAGATGTCAATCCACAACATGAAGGACGGAAACGCATGTCTACCTGCATCCTTTATGAGTCATTACTAGCTGTATTCGCGGAGAGTGGAATTCCCTCAATTGGGATTTGACTGATTGTGAATTTCTTTCCATGTTATTTTCACTGTGTCCTATCGTTTTCATGTTGCGTCATTATAGTGACTGTATTGAGTATTAATATCGTTTATTTATTTTCGGCCACATGTGCAAGATTTTTGAAACTGTTCAATAACATTTGATGTTTCAGCCAAGGTGGTACCCTGGTTTTGTGTTCATGTCATCTTTTATCATCAATTGCTGTTGTGGTTTACATAAAAACAGGCAAGGAGTGTGATGTACCAGTTTGAGTGTAAAAGCTTATTATGTTTCCAAGGTCTGCTATGCATATTCATTGTTTTGCTCAAAGGGTATTTATGTTCCTTGCCATGTATTGCGTCTGCATATTTTATGCTCCACAAATGATTGTTGCGTTCATGTTCCACTGCAAGCGGCTGAGTGTGAACTCTTTCACGGTCTGCAGGATTGTGTGTTTGGGTTGAAAGGCCGTTTTTTGCCGACCGATTTAGTGTATTTACATTAAAGAAAGGTGTTTGAATCTGCAGTGTTGTTTACGATTGGGCTTATTCAGAACGGACATGTGGCCATTCGGGGACACGGTCATGAAAGATAAGCCTGCATGACATATAATATTTGTCCCTCCCGGCATCCGGGCGGAATATGGGCAGTGTGTTCTGGTTCCTCTCGACTCATTGGATCGAAAAACCTCGCACACGAATAATTATGTTGCGCAGGTAGCTAACGATCAGCATCTCATAGCTTGCACGTTAATCTTGGGTCTTCAATTACCCGTTTGCTGTACCGCAACCTCCTTGGGAACATGCTTGGTACCATATTGCATTAACAGCTACTATCAGATTAGGTGCAGCACGAGCCGGAACTGCAAGTACTACTGGCTTGAATCTATTCTTGGGAGAATAACTCCCGGGGGCTAGGGGAGAACAGGGGTCGGGCCATGCTGGAACATGGAGGAAAAGATAATGAGGGCTGGGATTTTCAAAACAACACATTTTTAAACCAGAAAGGGGAAGTTAGTGCCCAATATGGGAATTATTGCAATGTACAGCAGAAGGAAGGAATTTGTGGGGTGCAGAAAGAAACATCAACACAAGGAGACAGAGGCGGTTATTCCTGTCTATTTTTCTTTACCTTTACTTGTGTAGGACAGACGATCACAACAACCAACACACAACACACACCGGCACCGACACAACCACCACAACACCACACCACCACACACCACCAACCAATAAATTAGGAAAGGTCAGAGAGAAGAACAGATGAGGCATTAAGGCTCTCATATCTGCTGGCAGCAGGCCAGGAACCAGACGCTGAGGGAAAGGAGCGTGGGAGGAATACGGAGGTGTCTATGGTGTGGGGTGTGAGGTGCGGGTAATGCAACTGTGGGGTGTGGCTAGTGTGAGAGGAAAATGGCAGTGCAGTCGTTTAGTTTTGCTCTTTTGTTCTGCTCTGAAAAAGAACGTTGGGCTTTGCCGCGTTTGATTGCTCTTGTTTTGATCCCCGTAGAATGAGAGAGAGAGAGAGAGAGAGAGAGAGAGGAGAGAGGAGAGAGGAGAGAGAGAGAGACGAGGACTGAGAGAGAGCAGAGAGATGTAGAGAGATGCTATGATGAAGAAGTCTACCTATCGTTTTAGATTGTGCTGTGAGTGTTGTAAGCTTCATGAGCTTCACTTGAAATGAGGCCTGCCTCGTGTCAGTTAATGATGTGGACCCCACGCTTGTCGGTATGTGCGACTATCGAGCACCTCCAGCTCTGCGCGATGTCGTTCTCCTCAGTGAGCTCTTTGAGTCTGGTGGCATGGCTGCTCGCTTGCCCTCCATGTAGCAACGCCCGACCTGCTCCACTCCTGCATTTATCGCCTCTGTCTACTCGTTCGTCTTCATGTGGCACACAATTTTGAGCTCTGTCAATTCTTGCTTGGCTGGGTCGCTGGCTGGCTCAGTATGGTGCTCTTCACTTGGCTTGCCTCTCGCTCTCTCCCACAAATCTGGCCCTTGATATTGCTCTGCTTGCCCTTTTTTATGAGGGTAGGAAAATTCATAGCATTGAAATGGGGCTGTTAGTGAATCATGCTTCCCATTTGACCATGCACTCGTAGCCCGCTCTCCAAGCCGGGATGTGAAATGGTCATGCTCATGCTCGTTATGTGTCGGGAGTTCTGGTTTCAACATGGGGCCACGATCTTGACTGCTCCTCCAGTCCCAAAACAACGCTCGATTCAAATGGATGGAGCATCCCTACGCCATCAGATGTCCTTACCCCATAGTTAGTTTACGCACATCATTCGCTTTCGAGCCACTCTTTGATTTCCTTGGGCATTGGTGAGAGTTTGTTATCTTATATTTTTTTTTTTGTAAGATTTTTTTTTTATGTTGTGGCATTTGATCGATGAGAGATTGGCACGTGGCATCAGTGGGACGGATGAAGTTGGTTGTGGATTTTAATACTGGTCGCGTTTTGTGGTTCATTGTTTGAATGGGAATTCGGCCACAATGCTAGGGTTTTGTTTTTTTTACACAATGATCGCTGAAGCGTGACATACTGAGTTCTGTTGCTTGTTGTTCTAATTCTTTGGAGGCTTGGTGTTTTGCATCTTTTGTGTGGAAGCGAGAAGAGGTGTAAGTTAAGAACAGTTATGGGATTTTGGAATATAGATTTATCGAAGTCCATCAAACTCTTCGCCTTTATTACCATACTATGGTTTATATTAACATCTATTGAAAATAATGCCTTGGGATTGTGTATGTTGTATGCCATTGGCATTGGTATGCGGTTTTACAGTCGCAGCTATGTTCGATTCATTTTCATTGAAGATCAGACATGCATTAGTTATTTTTGTCTTTTAAGGAAGTTTGGTATTTTTTGTCAGATGGCTAGAGAGATATCAGTTTTTTGGTTTATGCCTCTTTATTTATTAGAACAATGGCAGGTATCTCCCAACATGTCGTTCTCATCCCAACAAAGTGAGTGAGGGTGTGGGTCATCTGTCAGGTCACATTACACTCACGACCTTTGAAAATTACAATCCACAGTTATAACAAAATGATTAGTGAATACATGTTTAATTATTTTTTGCATCGTTCATTATAGATCGAACAGTAAAAATTAATCATTGATTTACGTTTGTGCGATGGACTCACAGCACACCTTGATCCGTGAACTCCGATGTAGTGGGCCAACGTGAAACATTTTTCAATGATGATCCATGTCCAAAATTGGTATATCTTTGGGTGAAAAAGCCCGTCGCACTCTCAATGTTCAAAATGGCCCACCCAATTTTTTTGGCCAGTTTTCTACTTTGCACCCCCTGCGACATTTTTCATGATACCACATCATCTATTATTCCCAGTTCAATAAAAAGATGTTCTGAAAGTTAACTATTTGCACTCTGCTATTATTAGTGTTCCAATGGCAACCAATCAAATTTTCAAGATCGGCAAATGTTTTTATCTGCTGTCACTGATAACAGAATCAATTTTGTGTTAAATTAAAGCTTTTTAATTATGTATTGTTTTGTAAGCTCTTTGGCATATCTTAAAAGTTGCATATCAAGTTGAGGGAAAAATTCGAATATAAAAGCTCTTCGGAACTATTGCACTGGAGTTGTTTGGCATTGATCAATTCTCTCTAAGAGTTAACATTATGATCGGGGAATTGGATTTTTATATAATATCTTTTGGGCCGATTTTGAACGACTTGACACTGCACACCCGGGCGAATGGTTTGTCGCGTCTTTATTTCGGGGAAATCTACTACATATTGTGGAGATAGGTATCTATAGCTGATTGAAATTCAAGCAATGTCGCGTTGTCATGGTAGAGAGATGCTTTAATGCGCATCAAAGTGTTACACGGGTTAGTGAACACAGAATACCTTTTTTTGTCTTTTGGCTCGAAGCAGTTAGGAATATATATTATATAAATATATTATATATATTATTAATATATTTAACTATCTTATATATTTTGCTTATGCCCCCCACCGCCTTCTTGAGGATCGCTTCTGTAGATACAATCAGTAGGTGGCTATATGTTCTGTCATTTTCCCTGTAATGAATGGGAGCTTTCACAGCGATTCACTTTTTTTTTTCCCTAAAATAAACCCCTTTTTATCCGTTTTTTCCTGCTGTGAGGGGTTTGAGTTTTTGTGAGGCAATGTTTTTATGGCGGATGCTTCCTGACGCCTCTTACACACAGGGATATGGTACACCTATTTAACGGGCATCCCGGGACAGTTACAACTGGTACTCACTTCGCTGACCCTGATGGTGACAGGTGAGTCACCCCATGGTGTATTCGCGCTGAGCAGTATCGATCGGGAACTGGGATCCCAGCGCCATCCTACCACTAAGCCAACCCAGGCTTTGCTTTTATATATACGCTATATTTTATTGTTTTCTCCCTTTTACTAGGACACTCATTTGTCAAATAACCAATGCATATTGTTAGTCATCATTGAACTATAAGATTTTCTCATTCTTTCAAAAATTTTATCTCCTTCATGTTTAATTTCTTTGGAATCACTCACGCATTACTGAAATATTTAAAAATAAAACATTTGAATCTTTATATTTTTCTAAGATACCCTTTTGTGCATACATCGATAGGGGAGCTTTTCTGACTTGAAACCATTAGATAAAGGAATGCATTTCTTGCTCGTGCGTTATTTTACATCAAGACACTACAGGTACTAACGTAACGTCTTTATCAAAACTCATCAAGCATTTTCATTTTGTGTTAAAAATGGGTTAACTGTTTGAGAATGTCTCGCCAGATTTCCCAGCTAGCTGTGCTTCGCCGGAATGTTATTTCCGTAGTGGACACCACGCCCTGTGTGAGAAAGTATCCAAATTAGGTCAGACATTCCTTTCGTTGTTTTATATGAGCCATCAGTCTTGTTTTTTTTTTAAACTTTGTTTGGCAGCTTTTAATTTGGTCTCACTTATGTAACTGTGAGAACGATGAAACATGAAACTGTTTTCTCGTCTGAAGAGGAGTCCATTAAATAATCATGTTAAGTTGTGTGTTTGTTTTTCCTCTGACGAATCACATGACAGCAAGCCGATTATTAATTTAAAATCAATGCTGTCATGACTAATATTATAGTTTTGTAATTTTTTTCATAAACCAGAACTTCTCCATTACACATCGGATTGATGCGCCTGATGTTGAAAAATGAATTATCCGAATTACACGCACGTCTGCGGCAGATGACTGTCTGATTGTAATACCAAGAGATTGGATCTTTCGCGGGATGAAACTAGTAGAGAAATAATTACGACTGGAGACTGCTTCTTATTAATAATCTTGAAAGTCTAATGCAAGGTGAGGAACACAACGGAGGTGAGTG
>CM068955.1:30779409-30792597 GCA_035128595.1 Eptatretus atami
ATGGAAGACCAAATAGGTACAGTCGTGCATTGGAGTCATCAGAAGGAACCCGAACAAGAGAAAAGCAAAGATGAAGTCATCATGAGGAACCTGGATAGGATTCGAGTTTCAGCTGCGACTCCTCTACCCTCAAACCCATACAAGCACAGCCAAGTGAGCCTTATTCAAAAAAACCAAAAGACATAGGGGCAATAACCCTGGGTGCTCACCTGGTTCCTTCTGTCTTCTCCACCCACCCAGCTCTGTCTGCGATATGCTCCCCCCATATTTTCTACCCCCTTCTGGTAAAACTATCAAAATCAAGAATCACTGCTCACCTAAACTCTTTCATTCCTCTTTTTTTCCTCTGGATGATCAATCCAAATCAAATCAGGCTGTACAGTTAAGCTTATGCTTTATATCCCACTAATAGGTCGGCTCTGCATCCGGACCTTACCCAAAATCTAATTGGCTTGTTCTTGTCACCGACCCAAGTTCATCCACCAAGTTTTGTCATAATCCATCCACATTTTTTTGAAATATCGTGTTATATAACGTTTTTGGCCGTATCTCTCAATGGTGAAGAAACACATATAAAAAAACAAAACACTAGAAGGGCACTTGGGAGAGTGCATACCTCCACCACGTAATGCCTGATCCACGAGAACATATTGGGCCCAATGAATACATTAAAAAAAAAATCGTGCTATATATATATATTTTTTTGCCCCAATCTCTCAATTATGAAGAATCACTTAAAAAAAATTATATAATTATCGTATCCAGATCCGGATTCGGATCTTCACTAAAATCGAACCAATTTTTCCTTGTCACACACCCATCCTGCCACCAAGTTTCGGCCAAATATGTCCATAACTTGAGATATCCTGCTCACAGACAGACAAACGACCAAGAAAGCCGTTGTGCAGAGCACGATACTTGCGAAATCCCGATAACAAATTTGACAATAAAACAATTAGTGGTTGAATTTAATTACCTGATATGCAAATCCTCTTTAAATTTCAAGTCAATCGGATGAAAATTGAGGATTTTAGAAATTGCACCAAAGTTGTTGACCTTTTGGCTGAGGTCAACTTTAAAAATAATTGGTGGTTGACTTCGCTGGCCTGATGTGTAAATCTTAAAATTTCAACCCAATCTGATGAAAATTGATTTTAGAAATTTGGCAATGTTGCTGACCTTTTGACCTCAACATCAACAGGTTTCTTGCTTATGACAAACTATACCATATGGTGAAGTTACGTGAAGATCGGTTTAAAATCGTGACCTGCAGGCAATTTACAACCAAATAAACAAACAAACAAATGAAAAATCACTCAGTGACACTTGTTGAACCAGAATGGCACTCGGAAGAGCGCATACCTCCGCCAGACTGAACGGTTTAGATTTTGTATCCCACTGATCGGATCTGAATCCGGACCTTAACCAAATTTGAGTCAGCTTGTTCTTGTCATCTAACCAACTCATCCACAACTATTTGAGATATCATGCTATACATAGGTTTTGGCCCCATCTCTCAATGGTGAAGAATCACTTTAAAAATTCTCGGACCCGGATTCGGATCTTCATCAAAATTGAACAAATCCTTCCTGGTGGCACTCCCTAACTGTCTACCGCGCTTCATCCGAATCAATCCATAACCTTATGAGATATTGTGCTTTCTATTGTTTTTGGCCCAATCTCTCAATGGTGAAGAATTACTTTAAAAAATTCTGTTATCCGAATTCGGATTTTCAGCAAAATTATGCGTTGCTGCCCTTGGCCGGTCACCGAATATACAAAAAAAATTCAGAATGATTGCTTGAAAACTGTAGCCAAAAATGTGTGACAGACAGAAAGACAGAGACGCTACATACTTGGCAAAATGTTTTTGTTTTTTTTCCAAGTAATAACACGCGACTAATCAATTATACTTGAAAAATCTTCCATTTTCACAAGTAACAATAAAAACGTCGAGCAGAGCACAATTCTTGTGAAATCCCTAAAACAAATACTGTATGAACATCAAAAGAATTGGTGTTCGATTTCAAATGACCACAACATCAACAAATCGTCTTAAAATGTCGGGTCAATCGGATGAAAATTGGGGATTTTAGAACTACGACAAAGTTGTTGACCTTGTGCCTTTGTTGACCTCATGACCTTTTGACCTCAAAATCAATAGGCTTCTTGCTTATGATCAACTCTACCAGGTGGTGACGTTTTGTCAACATTGGAGTAAAACTGTGACCTGGAGGCGATTGACATAGAAACAGACAGAACTAGAGGGGGAGCACTCGGGAGATTGCAAAACCTCCGCCGCCAATACTGCTGGGTCACTCAAGTGAACCTTATATCTTATTCATTAAATATGATGTCAACAGTGCTGACAGAGTTATAGTTCTTTTCTCCAACATTTTTTTTGGGGGGGGGGGGGGTTGGAAATCACTTAAATGTAGAATGCAAAAAAGAAATCGAAATTTTGTTGAAAAAAAGTTGCAAAAAATTATTTTTCTCTAACAATTTTTTTTTTTGGGGGGGGGGGGGGTTGGAAATCACTTAAACATGTAGAAATGCAAAAAAAAAAAATTCTCTAACAATTTTTTTTTGGGGGGGGGTAACAATTTTTTTTTTGGGGGGGGGGGGGTTGGAAATACTTAAAACATGTAGAAATGCAAAAAAAAAAAAATATTTTTCTTCACATTTTTTTTTTGGGGGGGGGGGGACCAAGTCAAAATCTAATGGCATGATCCTTGGACCATACCTAACCCCCCCCCCCAGACAAGTTTTCGTCGAAATCCGTCGAGGAGTTTTTCCGTAATACTGTTCACAAACAAACAAACAAACAAAAACAAAAACAGAAAGGGGTGAAAACAGTAACCTCCGATCTTCGATGGCGGAGGTTAACAAGAAGGCGTCAGGCAGTATCCTGACAGGTATTATGAAAATCATGCAAATGACGTCACTGTCACGTTGACCTTTGACATATATATATATATATATAAAATCAAAAAACATCGACAGTGTCACTTTTGTCGTTCGGAATCCTCCGGTGAAGTTTGACAAATATAGCTGAAAGTGTTCGCGAGTTATCACACTCACAAACCAACAAACGAAACAGACCTACAGATGATGAAAATTTGCAATTTTCGTCATAACGCATGCGACCGACCAATATACTTGAAAAAAAAAATCTTCGATTTTGGCAAGTAACCAACAGGTAGAGATAGAGAGGGGTGAAAACAACCTCCGTCCACCTTCAGTGGTGGAGGTAATAACATTTCGTAAAATACTGGTTAATCAAATTTATAAGATATATGGAATTTCCGTTTACAACATCCTTTGCCCCGTATTTAACGTCTCATCATGAGTGATATCGATTAGAAACCGTTGACAATTGCGGTTGTGAAAGGGGGCTGCCGTTGGACCCTCAGACAGCCACTTCGCTAGCCATGCGATGCATATGAAAGAAGAAGAAGCAGAGAAAAAAGAAAAATATAGGAAGAAGAATTTGCCACTTCCCCACCATTTCTCCGGATGATCAAATCTGCTTTGTCCCTGTCAAATGCATTTCCTTTTCAATTATTTATCCTCTCCGTTCCCACCACTCAGTAATAATATTACACCAATACGTCTCCCCTGCGCTTTCACGCAATCACATACCTGTCCACCTGCTCGAACGGCTGGTGCATCGAGATCAGGGTAGACATTTTCAAGATACCAAGAGAAGGGTTTGCATTGCAAACGCCTGTGCAAGGCATGTTGCTCTTGGAGACCCTCGAGCTCGTGAACGTTTGGGAGCAGGCGCCGGTATCCAGCTGCATAAAATGTGTCGATATGTTCATCCATCCAGACTTCGGCCACACGACGTAGGTTCCGTTCAATGATGGCCAGCTTGTCTCCACCAGGGAAGGAGTATGGGTTGTCCGAGCGGTATATATGACCGACTCGAGAGCAAGGCACCACCTCTATGGCTCCACCACACATCCACACCTACCAGTCAGTTGATAGATTTAACAATATGTTAAAACATGCTTTTAATACGCAAGATCCAAAGTATGATGCTTTGATTGAAATTCTAAGTGCATATCGAAGCTACTTTGCCAAATGACTGAAAAAATTTATTAAACACATCATAATTGGTTTGAAGCTGTTTATAAAAAAAAAAAACAATCGACAAGATTGTGCAGACCCACCTTGAAAGACAATTCAATATTTTCACCTCCCCACACTCGAGGCCTGGGTCATAGGTGCCAAGCTCATAAAGTATTTTCCGGTCAATGGCAAAACAGACCCCTGCCATCACGGGACAGCTATGGGTGAGGGGGGGGGGGGGGCGGGGGAAGGGGGAAGGAGATATATGTTTGATAAAGGACAATTAAACCAATCAATACCGGTCAAACACAAACCTCAGAACTCACTTAAAGGATCTTCATATTTCAGGCCAAGCTTGGTCACCGTTTCGGGAGAACAGCCCTCCAGCGGAAGTTTCAGTGGCCATTCGAAAACTCCACGTAGAAGTGATTTGCAAACTGATACCTGCAAACAAGAACAACAAAGTTTGTACATCAATCCATCTATGCTTAGCGGGTTCACTCTCCTAGGGAGGGGGGTCATATGATTTGGTCATATTGGGGGGGGGGGGGGGGGTCACACGGTCCTTAAAGGATAGGCATGGCTGCCAACAAAGAAACGACTGGGAGATTAACTGAAGTGGCATTTTTTATGGAATGGTACTTTATTTCCATACAATGATGTAAAATTAAAACTCTGTAATTAGTCTCGCCCCAAAAGAGATGCAAGACTATTGCAATGCCCCTGTCTGTCTGTCTGTGTCTGTCTGCGTGTGTGCATCCACATCCACATGGTTTTCTCTGCAACCGCTTGTCCGATTGATGCGAAGCTTCACATGGTATGGCAGGCATATTGGATCAAAGGAAAAAAGTTGGACATCATTTTCTCTGAAACCACTGAGCAAAAAAAAATAATTGAAACTTGGCATATGTCATCAACTTCACATGGGTTTATATAGGGTGATAATGATGATGTCATGAAGTGGTATTCCAGCCATAATTGGTTGAATTGAAATCTTTACCCGAAAAATCTGAAACTTAATGTATCTGATCTATGACCGGATTTGAGTGAGGAATTAAATTTATGATGTTCATAACCCATTCCAAGAAACTATGTGACATAATAGGATGCATGGATGATATGGGTGTACGGGCCGCAATAGCAGCGTTTTTCAGTTTCCGATGGTATTTTTGCTCAGAATGAATGCCTCAGGTGAGACTGTGCACTCGACGAGTGCCGTTCTAGTTAGATGTAGCAATTCTCAGTTGATCAAATTGTAGTTTAGTTTCTCTTTAAGGACGACTTGCTGAGAAAGTCATTAAGGACCTGTTCATCTCAAATGTGTCGATGCAAACAATGATGAAAGGCCAATGTTTCGTCAGCGTTGGCATGGACACATTTGAGATGAACAGTTCTTCTTTGGTAAACCACATTTCAAAGTTGGCCTCCAAAGCCAGTCACTGACCGGGCATCCTCCGTCATACAAAATCCTTCCTTGGCACATCTGAACTCCGAGTCACATACAAGGCCTTCATCTGCAGCTTGATGGGGAGTAGTGCTCTCCTCTCTGGGCTGGCTCCCCTGACTCACATATTGTACAGTTTGACGCCGTTGGAAAGCAAGGCCTTCAATATTATTGGAATCTCCCACGCCGAAACCAACTCTATGGGCATATCACTTTACCATCGCAGACAGGTCAGGTGTCTCTGTCTTCAAATGTCACCTTCCTCCTTTATGGTATTGCACCCTCTGCTCTTTCAGTGCTTTGTCTCCCTACAGGTTTCTGTAGGGCTCACACGGTCCACCATCGTGAAACTACCTAAACCAAGGATCACTGCGCTCACCTTCACCCATTCATTCCTCTTTTTCCCACCTGTAGAACCAACTTCCACATTCTCTTCCATCTCATTCTTCCGATCAGGTCTTCGAGGTAGCTGGTCACCACCATCTCAGATCATTCGCAACCCAAAACCATTATCTTTTCCACCCTCGTTAACTCACCCCCATCCTACTGCATATATATATATGAATGTAATTTTATGATTATTATTTATATATACATTTGTAAGTTTTGTGAAACACTGTGTTTTATTATTGTAAACTTGACAAGTATCAGTCTTCGGACTGCTTGTCCAGTGTTTGACGTTCCCAACAAACCAAAATGATTCATTCGGGTATTTGTACGAGACAGAATCAAGAAAGTGACAGAATTTTATTGGAAGAAATCGGGACACCGCGATTTACCGCGATCAAGAGTATGAATGAATGAAAAAATAAATGCATGACACTTGCAACAGAACACGGAGAATGAAAACCGGGATCTACAAACAGACATCGTCATCAGGAATACACGTTTGCGGGGAATCGTAGATGGGATGAATGTCATCACGTGATGACGACCGGTCAGATCCAGCTACCGATGCTATGGATAGATATCTAGCATTCGAGTGCTGATGGCAGTAATATAATGGTAGTCTGGAATCCTAGCGCTAGACACAAGCACAGTCAGAAAGTCAGCAGTAGATACAAGAAATTTGAGTTTTTTTCACGACTACACCCATGGCTGCACTCTTACTGCCAGATTTGAATCCTGTATTCTCCATTTTCGAATGTCTTGTTACTTCCATGCAAAGATGTGTAGCCTCATGGCATAGAACTGTCGGAGCAGTTTATCCTTCATATCATGGCAGGATGGGATGGGAACATCATGAGTGAGGTCATCAGCTTGCTCAACTTGTATTACTAATAAGTTCTTCCCTTACGGCTGGCCTTCGACCTCTCTAAAGTAGTGCTCTCCAGCGATGAAGACTTTCATTCCTATGTCCGAGCAATGGGTGAGACAGACTTCCTTGTATTCCTTGAGCACAGTCAGAGCTGTTCAAATGGGGAGCAACATGGATCCTTGAAACCACGTGACCGTTGATCAGCCAATCACAATGCTCCATGGAGAGAACAAAAGATGGCCAGACTTTTTGTAAAACAGCACTACTACTCTCAATTACATTTGTACTTTCTCCACATTTATCTTGTTTGTCAGCTTTCCCTCTCTGCTCACATCCTTTTACCTACTGTAATCTACCTCCCCCCATCCCCCACCATCCCCTCACCCCCTGTTCCATTGTCCTGTCCATATATCCCAACCCAACTCATTATGTTGCTCGTCTTGCCAATTCCGATTCCAGGTCTGTTCTCTACCTGTTCCTCTCTGTTCCATTGTTGTGTTAACCTTTCACCCAGTCTTTCAGCTCTTCCATTGAACCCATTATGGGAAATTAAAGTTTGATTGTTGATGAAATTCAAAAAATTATCACATTTAAATCATCATCCTGAAAATAAGTAGGCGAGTGAGATGTAGATTAAAGTTTGTGCAACACGTGAGCACAGAAGAAAGAGGAGGAGGAGAGGAGATTGGGACCATACTCTGTGCAGAGCGTTGGTGCTGCCAAAGCAGTCTCCTTGGCTATTGGGTACAAACCTGGACGGGTCGTCACTCCGACACAGGATACCAGCATGCTGGCATTCATTTCGCCGACCTCGGAAGGATGACAGGCCAAGTTAGCCCCACCTGGTATTAATTCAACAGCTGAGCGGGATTTGAACTCAGGACCCTAGGATCCAAATCCCACCACCCGAACCATTAAGCCAACACCAGGCATAGAACAAAGAGGCTGCAAGTAATACACATTGGCTCAAGAGTGGATTGCTTGTTGACAATTGACAAGAGGTTTCTGTCTGTTAACATCCTACTCTATATTAAATATATAAGAGAGTCGTTTGTGGTGTGTGTGGTGTGTGTGTGTGTGTGTGTGTGACCATTTTTTCTCAGAGATTGCTGAAAGGATTTCGTCAAACTTTCAGGTTCATGAGTGAGCGTTTTAGAAAAAAAAACTTCTATTTTTTGGGATATTTTTTATTTATTGGTTCACGAGTCAGTCAGTAAGTGACCACTATATTCGTTATGTGTGTGGTGTGTGTGGTGTCGTTGTTGTTGTCTTGTTGTCTGTCGTCTGTCTGTGTGCATAGCTCTTGGGTTGATCCGATCCTGATAAAATTGGGTGCGAGGTTTGTATCATGATCTAGTTGTGTTTTTCCGGAGAATGGGCGTGCTGCGCCATTACATGGGCAGAGCCACGCCCAAACAATGTGTTTTTTAGGTGGTAGCCGGTTTCAAGTTACATCTTCTCTCGAGGGGTTTGTCGAATTTGGCAGGGGTTTCCGGTATTTGGTTAGCCCAATGGACCTGCATAGCCCCACGGAGCTCGATTTTTCCATTTTCGTCCCAAGGTCAAGGTCACAAGGTCAAGGTCACGAACTTAGAAAATGTCAAAAAAAAATCAATAAATTGGGCATCGAGCTCCTAGGGTTTTTCAACTGTTTCGAATGAAAGTTGGTATGCAAGTAGTGCTCTTCGGGTACAACAACTTTCATTCATTTACGTTTTTCCAGATCCCGCCACTTTGCCGTGCGTCCCTCGAAGGTCAAAAAATAAAAAAGGCGAACCGTGTACATTGCTCGTGAACCATCGCCGTCTCCAGACTTGTTACTTTTTAAAATCGCTCTATAATGCCTAAGCCTTTGAAGATATGTGAAAGATAATATTAAATGATCCTCAACCCATTCCTTTTGGTGGGTGTAGAAAGTGTTTTAAGCCCCCACAAAAAAAAAAACATAGACCGGCGCCGCAAGTACCCTGCTAGTATCAAATAAAGCAATTACATGCATGTATGTATGTATGTTAAATGTATGTAATGTATGTATGTATGTATGTATGTATGTATGCATTATTCCTCTGAAAAATCACAGGAGAAAAAAAAAAGGGCCCGATCTCCACCAAATTTTACAAATGTGTTGGTAGTACCAACGGTAACCCCACCCCCCCCTCCTTTGAAGGGGGAGCGAGACGAATTGCCAATGCTCCCGAAGGGAGTGAGTGTTTCTAGTACAGTAATTGTAAAACCAAGTCGAACACAGTTCATTCACCCACAATAGTTAAACCGAATTGAACATGTTTTAAGAATGTAAACATGGTATATATGAACTCCGGACAATGCAAAAACAATGTTCTTGAAAGATAATAATCTTACTATAATTCATCGTCTGTCCGTCCGTCTGTTGCCAGTCCCGCAAAAACGGCTGAACCGATCGCAACCATTTTTTGGGTGTGTTAATCCTGGGACCCCTTGGAGTAAGCATAAATATAATAACAATGACCCCTTGACGGCTCCCGTAGGGAGCGGGTGCTTCTAGTACTTTGAATGCGATAATGACCGATCCATATTTATTTGTTGCTTTTTCTTAATAACTGGTGGCTAAAGAAAAACAGTCAAGTAACAGAGGTTAGATGACGTCCTTATCTTACAACCTGGAATGGTCGCAAACAAGTTCATCTCATTGCAAGATGTGTTCCTTGTTCCAAAAACCAACTGCCAGTGAAGTTTCCATAAATTTTCCAACTGTTTCTCTGCTGGCAGAAAAAGCTTGACATTTCTGTGCAACCTGCAGATAATTACAATGATCAGGATGAATACAAAATTTGAAAGCTTTGCATTTGGGTCAAACTCACTGCATGGTCTTCTCATTGATAACATCGATGACTGGGCAAGGCACGATGCGTCGGTTACTATGGATGCGCTCCAGCAGGGGTTCGAGCCAACCGACACCACATTCAATATGCGAGTCCAAGAAGAGTAGAACATCACCTGGGAATTACACAATCATAAGATAGCGCGTTTCAGAACACTTTCACAGAATGCAAACCGTTTTATATAACAAAGTTTGCATCATAAAAAAACACACACACACAATGATGACGATTCCAAGTGGTAACCCGAGCTTTTGAGGGCTTTGGATACAAAAATCCAGATTTTGGGTGTGAAAGGTTACAGAGTGTAAAAAGGTAACAATGCATGGAATCAACAGGACATTGATTGAGGTATGCTAACTGCTGTTTGAAGCAAGGAGAAGCTGTAGTTTCGGGGGTTAACCCTTCGTCGGATAAAAAAGAGCTCCGACAAAAGAACCCTCTTTTGCTCTGACGAAAGCTTAATGCCTGAAATGTCACTTCTCCTTTCTTCCAGCGGCAGTCAGCATCACTCGATCAAGGTCCTGTTGATTCCATCAATTGTTCAACAGTTCACAAACACAGATCAACACTGGCCTTCACAAGCAAGACTAGTTCTTCATTCTGAAAAAGGAAAACAAACTGGCGGTGTTACGGTTTGACATAACAAGCAAGGGAATAAATGAAGAGGAAAACGAGCTGATACTCCAGGTACCCCGCCTTTTGTGTGGCATGAGGAACGGATCTGTGTAATATGAAAGTTAAATCTTGAACGGTTTTTGAAATATCATGCACATAAGACAAGTTACAGAGATGGTTGCCATGACAAGATAATTAAGCCAATCACAGCTGTGATCTAATCAGGTTAAGATAATGTCACGTGGAATAGATATCTGCAATATGAAAGCGAAACGTTCAACAGTTTTTTTAAAATATCACGTACACAAAACTACATGGACGGATGATTGGTACATGGATGGATCAGTCGGTCGGTCAGACGGAGATCATTTTAATGATATCCGTCTCCGACCTTGTCGGAGGGGCGGAGGACAAAAATGAGAGGAGGGGAGGAAAGACAGTAATCTGCAAGTGAGAAAGTTGCGTAAGGTGGGGTTAATAGAGGTAGAAAGGATCACAGGTAGGAAAGGGGGATGACATGAGAGGGTGGTACCCCCAATAGCGTGAAATGCTCGAGGGAAGAGTGCAATTGAACAGCCTCCAGAAGGCAGTTTTTAGGAGTTCCAGAAGTGTAAGCACCATGTTAGTGTTGTGATAAAGGCGGAGACCTGTGGGAGTACCTGTGGTGTTGGCACTCCCCTTGAGACGAGCCCTTATGAGTCCATGCCTCTTCTTGAGGCGAAGAATACGCACCTTGTCAAACTTCGCCAAGTATGCGTCCAGCTTTGTGCCAAGGTGCGCTGTATGGGCAGAAACCTATCAATCAAACCTCTTTAACTTTGCCAAGCTGATCACTACTGCAATCGTGTTGTGGATGTGAAATTAGCACCACGTGTGTGTGTGTGTGCGTGTGCGTGCATGTGTATATATATATATATATACATATATATAAAATATATATATATATATATATATATATATATATATATAACAGCATCAGTTCTGGAAAAAAATAAGAGACCACTCAAAAAAAATTTCAATCAGCATCTCCACATGTATGGCAGCCATTCCATTCCAGTGTCTGTTGAATTCTAACACAGGCAACACTCATTCTACTTAGTGAGGTACTGATTAGGTGATCACCTGAACCGAATCTTATTTAACAAGGAAAAGTATAAAAACACTGCTGTGGTCATCACTATCCTCTTGCAATAGGACCAGCTGGATGGCAAAAACACTGCTAGTAGTACCTCAAAAGTAATTGGAACCAAAAAATAACTATTGACCATGCCAAAAGAGTTGAAAAGAAAAGTTTTGAGTGAGGAAAAGAAGGGTTCAATTCTGGCTGTACTGGCAGAGGGATACAGTGAGCGTCACGTTGCTTCCATCCTTAAAATTTCAAAGACGGCGGTTCATAAGAACGAGGTCAAGCAGCAGACATTGGGGACAACAAAGCTACAGACTGGCAGAGGGCGAAAACGACTTTCCACTGACCGGGATGACCGCCAACTCATTTGAATGTCACTCAACAACCGTACGATGACATCAAATGACCGACAAAAAGAATGGCAAACGGCAGCTGGGGTGAAGTGCACGGTGACGACGGTTCGAAACAGGCTCCTTGGGCAGGGCTGAAGTCGTGCAAAGCCAGAAAAAAGCCCTTCATCAATGAGAAGCAAAGAAGAGCCAGCTGAGGTTTTGCAAAAGACCATAAGGATTGGACTGTAGAGGACTGGAGTAAGGTCATTTTTCTGATGAGTCCAATTTTCAGCTTTGCCCAACACTTGGTCGTCTAATGGTTAGACGGAGACTGGAGAGGCCTTCAAGCCACAGTGTCTCGCACCCACTGTGAAATTTGGTGGAGGATCGGTGATGATCTTGGGGTGCTTCAGCAAGGCTGGAATCGGGCAGATTTGTCTTTGTGAAGGACTCATGAATCAAGCCACGTACAAGGTTGTCCTGGAAGAACACTTGCTTCCTTCTGCTCTGACAATGTTCCCCAACTCTGAGGATTGGTTTTTCCAGCAGGACAATGCTCCATGCCACACAGCCAGGTCAATCAAGGTGTGGATGGAGGACCATCAGATCAAGACCCTGTCATGGCCAGCCCAATCTCAAGACCTGAACCCATTGAAAACCTCTGGAATGTGATCAAGAGGAAGATGGATGGTCACAAGCCATCAAACAAAGCTGAGCTGCTTGAATTTTTGCGCCAGGAGTGGCATAAAGTCACCCAACAGCAATGTGAAAGACTGGTGGAGAGCATGCCAAGACGCATGAAAGCTGTGATTGAAAATCAGGGTTATTCCACAAAATATTGATTTCCGAACTCTTCCTAAGTTAAAACATTAGTATTGTGTTGTTTAAAAATGAATATGAACTTGTTTTGTTTGTATTATTTGAGGTCTGAAAACACCGAATCTTTGTTGTTATTTTGACCAGTTGACATTTTCTGCAAATAAATGCTCTAAATGACAATATTTTTATTCGGAATTTGGGAGAAATGTTGTCAGTAGTTTCTAGAATAAAACAAAATGTTCATTTTACTCAAACACAAACCTATAAATAGTAAAACCAGAAAAAAGGACAATTTGGCAGTGGTCTCTAATTTTTTCCAGAGCTGTATATATATATATATATATATATATATATATATATATATAATATATGGTTTTACTATTTAATATATATATAATATATATATATATATATATATATATATATATATATATATATATATTCTGGTTTTACTATTTAATAATATATATATCTGTATACTGTCATGGCCAAAATAATTGGCACCCTTGCACTTTTTTCAAAGAACTCACAGCAATGTTCTCCAAAAATAAGTTGAAATTGACAAAAGTATTTGGTCTCCACATTTCTTTATTTCACTGTTAATATTACAGAACCTTTGTTTTTGATGCAGAACTTAATATATCCTTTTAAATCAGAAA
>CM068955.1:30825334-30840439 GCA_035128595.1 Eptatretus atami
ATATATATATATATTGTTATGGATCTGGGGTTTGAGTTCGACCATGAGGGGAAGCACTCGGATTCCTTCCGAACACCCGGTCCTGAGGCCGCCAGGCATAGATATAACTCCCACGTGCCGGGGAGTTGCTCAGCAACCACAAACACCGATTTGTACTGCCAACCCTGGCAGGGTTGCACTACTTCGCATGATACTGTTTCCGGTGGATTGACCGTACCAAGCGAGTTTTGTGCCCTCTCGATGCGGACTTGCGTGAACATGACACGTATCAGGTGCAGCTGAGCGGAGCTTCCAAGTACGCATCGGCTAATAAGAGCATATTAGTGGGGCAGAACTTCCCGGATAACCTGTGTGCGGACTACGCTGGACAAATACAGGAAAAGACGGGACGAACTGGGTACATTCACAATACAAGCAATTTATTTATAAAGTGATGGTGAGGAAAGGCATGTGGAACAATAAAAGTTTTTTTTTTTTACAAAGCAATGTGTACAGCAGGGAAAAGTAAGGATTTGTGGGATGCGGCAAAAGAAATCCAAGTATTTACAAAAGAGGACACAGTGCAGAGCTAACCTGATACACCGACCTTACGCATTCTTACCTTTACACGAACACAACAGGCACCATCAGACACACACCCGAGGAACATAGAATAGCAAGAAAGATAGAGACAGCTTGAGGTGATTGTGACATCTAGAATACCTAGCACAGCCAACGGACCAGCACAATCCCAATCATTTAGGAAGGGGGAGGGAGGAAGAAAATTGGGGGTGTCTACGGTGCGTGATTGGTGGAGATGCGATGAGGTGTGTGGTGATTAGCCAATGAGGTGGAGAGGAAGGTGTAAAGATGTGACAGGGTGTTTCAGAGACAAAGGAAAGAAGGTGTTAGAGGAATGGACTTAACGTGACTGTAAAGAGGTCTGTATGTTTAATTGCTTAACGGACTCGGGTAGTGCTCTGTCTGGTGTCTGGCTCTCCGTTCCACTTCTCCGTGACTCTAAGAACAAGAAAGGCTGGGCTAGATGCGAGAAGGGCGGGCAAGCGGGCAGTGGGCAGGCCAGCCGAGAAAAGAGTGGGCAAGAGAAGAGAAGAGAAGAAGACAGTGGGTCAGATCAGAGCTCTCTTTTATTAATTCCCAGTGGGGGGCGATGCTTGAGAGCAGAACAGGTGGAGTGATGGGTGTTTCCCCATGCCCTCATTGGTGTGTGGACTCAACCATATTGTTTGCCCCACCCCAGTGAGGATTCGGCACCATAAACACCCCCTAGTTGTTCTGCGCTTCATAATGCAAAGGAGCTCCGATATTAACACGGGGTGATCGCGTGCCCTGGCCACGGGCTCGCCTCCTTTTCCCTGCTGGTCCCTAAAGGTGGTCATTAATGATGACTGTGGTTGAGTGATGGCAGCAGTGGTGTAGCGCAGTGGTTGCAGTGTGGCGAGTTCATGATGGTGATGGCAGTCGTCGAGGTTGTGGCGTCAATGGTGAGTGTAGGTGAGCTTGCGTTGTGGTCTGATGTCATGGGGAATTTTGGGAAGGTGTTGTGGTGGTTGCAGGAATGTTGCAGCATTGGGGTTCGAGTATGGCGATGGTCTGAGGTGAGCGTTGGTTTGAGAATGGCATGAGGTTTGAATGGGAAATGGCACGAGTCTGCAAATGAACTGCCTGCTGCCGTGATCTACATGCTTGCGTGAAGCAAAGGAGGTCATGTGTGAAATAAAGTAAAATAAAAGAGACAAGAGAATAAGGAATGAGAAATAAAACCTGCCAATAAGCCCTCACAATGCATTTTGTCCCTTCAACCCACTAAACATGAGGGAAGGGCTCTCTAAAACAGATACGAATGAAATAACTATCTTGGGACCGCTATACTTTGTCTGCCATTGCCAAGGAAGAGTGCCAGTCTCACAGTACTGCAACAACATGTATTGTATCAATATATATATATATATAATATATATATATATATATATATATATATATATATATATATATATATATATATATATACAGTCATGCGCCGCTTAACGACGGGGATACGTTCTGAGAAATGCGTCATTAAGCGATTTCGTCATTGTGCGAACATTATAGAGTGTACGTACACAAGCCGAGATGGTATAGCCTACTACACACCTAGGCTATATGGTATAGCCCATTGCTCCTAGCATGTTACTGTACTGAATACTGTCGGCAATTGCAACACAATGGTAAGTGTTTGCGTATCTAAACATAGAAAAGTTACAGTAACAAGCTCAAATGAGCTAAGATCCTCATCCTCTTAATGATGTCATAAAAACGAATATGACGTCATTGTGATGTATCAGGTTTGTGATAAATTATCTGTGCTAATGCCCGGCTTGATTCCCACAAACAAATTCCCTGTGTGGTTGTTTGAAAGTTTTTTTTTTTTTGGTTTGCATGTACGGCCACGCACGTACGGGCATGCGAGAGTGAAGGAACGGCCTGTGTAGTTGTTTCTGGCTCGCGGTTTGAAAGTTTTTTTTTATTTTTATTTTTTGCACGTACGGCCACGCACGTTCGGGCACGTACTAGTATATATAAAGTGTACATATATATATTTTGTTACGGTTCTCGGAACCGTATGCATACAACATACAGTTGTCCCGAGTCAGTTATTTCAGTAATATACGTGTAGTTAGGTCCCTACCTTTTGTCGAATGGGAAGACGAGGGAGTGTGTTGCCATGGGCTACAGTTAGGATTAATAAATCATTTTTTCCCTTTTATTTTATTAAATAATTTCCCCCTCCATTCCACTTCCCACTCTTCCTCATTTATTTTCTGAGGTGAATTGCCTCGCACTCTCGTCTCGCTTACCATAGCGTACCACCGACTACCCACTGTATCCGGAGTCTCATTTTCGAGGCAAAATCCCGAAGTTCGCTATGAAAGCCGCATCGGCTTCCACCTTTCCAAACCGAGACACGTGCGGCGTGGGCAGGCCAGACTAGCGTCTGGCCGAAACCCCGTTCAGAAGGGCGGACCACATGAAGGCCCAGTCCAATCGGGATGCTCGGATCGGATGATGACGTCGGTTTCGCCACGGCTCCTCCCCGAGCTCCAGGCTGTATAAAGCACGGACCTCCGTGTGGGAAGTGGTCGTTGTTGTTGGAATTGTGAAGAAGTTGGGGAGGTCGAAGAGAATTGCGAGTTGTTGTGAAAGTGTTCCGGCTGCTTGGCTCTGCCTACGTCTCGCCTCGACGGCCCGTCTACTGTGCTGGGGAGCGCCCACACGACCCCGACCAAACCTCTAATCTGGTCCTGCCTACTGCTCATCTCTCGCCTCTTTGAACTCCGCCAGACACGATTACCACACGTGCGGCTGTGGACCGAACTGCACAGCTTTTGTCGGGTGCCGCACCACGGAGCATCCCTTCCCCGAAACGCTCAGGTACCAAAAACTGTGACCTCAACTCTCTCCCTCCCTTGGCTGCGAAATGTCCCTTTTCTTTTCATTGGTTTTATTTTGTCCGAGTGTGTGTCTGAGTGTGTTGGCGGCCTGTCCGTTAGATAAGCCTGTGTAAGATGTTCATTGTTGTAATTATTGCTTTTATTAATCTCGCGTCAAGTCTGCACTGTGTCCGCTTTTGTAAGTTGCTTGTAAAATTGCCGCACCACACCTCTCTCATCTTTCCCCTGCATTACATCCCCAATAAATATTTTTGTTGTGCCACATGCTTTTCCCCGCTTATTGTCAATAAATAATTGTAGAAATTTTCCTAGCTCGTCTTTGTCTTTTCCTCCATTGGACCAGCATGGTTCAAATCTGAGCTTAGCTGGGTCTTTATTCCCAACAATCCGTTCCTTCTAGCCGGTACGTCCTTGGCAGTGCCGCTCGACTGCATCCGATCCGGAAAGGTAGTCGGTAGTTGGTAGAGTGATCTGGTCTTGGCAAGGCGTACCGAGGGCGTGGTTCCCCGGTAGTCAAAACCGCGTGGTTAATTAGGTAACTTGATTCGAGACAGGAGGACCCGACGCCACGCAGTTGAGGTATTGGCGTCCATGGTCAATTAAGCGACCCGCCGCGTCACGGAATTATCCATTAACGACGGCCTACAATTCCGGGGAGTCTGGTGGGAATTGACGTAGCTTTCCCCCACCTAGTGGTCTTCTCACCCGACCCCGCCAGCCCGCAACAATATATATATATATATATATATATATATATATATATATATATATATATATATATATATATATATATATATATATATATATATCTTGTTTTTTATTTAAAGAAGAAGAAGGCGCTTCCAACCAAAGTTAAAAACTAGATCGACTCCGCTAATTTTTTGCTTAAATTAGCGGAGTCGATCTTCAGGGTGGCCATAAAGTCTGGAAACATAGATAATATGCCATTCTGTTGGATGATAATTATAATTTCCCGAACTGGATTGGACGATGTGGCCCTGTGGAGTGGGCTCGCCAGATCTGAACCGCCTTGATTACGTCTTCTGGGGTATGCTGAAGGTGCAGGTATATTCAGTGAAAATCAGACACGAATCATCTGAGGCAACGCATGGTAGATGCATGTGCAGGGATTGATGGAAATGCTGCATTAATGCACCGCGTTATTGAAATTTAGCACAGTGCATTGAACTGTGCATTTCTCATGAGGGACAACACATTGAACATATCATGTGTTGTACTGTAATGTCAATAAACCATTTATAATGTATATTCGCCTATGTTTCCAGACTTTATGGCCACCCTGTAGTTTTTAACTTTGGGTGTAAGCTCCTTCTTATTCTTTAAAAAATGTGTAATCCCAACCGCCCCAATCTTACGCAAAATATATAAAATCGACTCAAGGTAAGCTCTTTGCTGTTTGAAACCCTTCCTGGGTTACTCCACAGTTGCAACTAAGGACAAGTACTTCATGTTTTCGATGTAAACAGGAAGTTAAATTCTCAGCAGTACAAACAGACAAACACAAATTTCCCAAAATGTTGGACCACATGTTTCCTATACCCGAGGGATGAACATCCAGTGGTTTAGAATAGTCTGGAAAAAAGAAAAATAACGTTTCTTCCTGTCCTGATTCTGAAAGGCATCTCTTGCAGAAGAATTATATATCTATACATATACTGATTAATATTAAGAAACATCAAAAACTAGAAGGGCACTTGGTAGAGCGCATACCTCCACCACATAATGCCTGAACCACGAGAACATTTGGGGCCCAATACATTTTTGAAATATCATGCTATACAGTACTATATCGTGTCTGGCCCCATCTCTCAATGGTGAAGAATCACTTTAAAAATTAAATAATTCTCGTATCCAGATCCGGATTCGGCTCTTCACCAAAATCGAATCAATTCACCCTTTCCACACACTCAACCTGCCCGCCAAGTTTCATCCGAATCCGTCCACAACTTTTTGAGATATTGTGCTATATATGAGTTTCACTCTATCTCTCAATGGTGAAGAATCACTGAAAAAATTCTTGGATCTGGATCCGGACCTTCACCAAAATCGAATCAGTTTGTCCTGTCACACACTCAACCTGTCCACCAAATTTATCTGGATCCATTACAACTTTTTGAGATATCCTGTACACAAACAGACAGAATAACAAGAAGACGACGTCATGCAGAGCACGATTCTTGCAAAATCCAAAAACAATTTGACCCAAAAATAATTGGTGGTTGAATTCAATGACCAAATATGCAACTCTTCAAGTGAATCGGATGAAAATTGACAATTTTAGAAATATCACCCAATTTGTTGACCTTGGGCCTATGTTGACCTTATGATCCATAATGACCTCAAAAATAATTGGCTAGTTGAATTCAATGACCTGGAATATAAATCCTCCTCAAATTTAAAATCAATCGGATGAAAATTGAGGATTTTAGAAACATCACCGAGAAGTTGTTGATGTTCGGCCCATGTTGACCTTTTGACCTCAAAAAGGACCTGAAAGTCCCTGTCGTGTCTCTCTTATTTACCGTGTGTACCCCACCCTATCCCTCTCCCTTCCACAGATCTCATGTCTGTTCCACACTGTTTTTTGCTCCCCTTGTTGTGTGTTGTGTATGTTAGCTCTCATACGAGCCTCGACAGTGTACACAAAAACCCCCCAAAAAACCCAATAAGCTTCTTCCTTATGACAAACTCTACCATGTGGTGAAGTTTCGTGAAGATCGGTTTAACATTGTGAGCTGTAGGTGACAAACAGACAGAATAACAAAAATAACAAAACAATATACTTGAAAAATCTTTGATTTTGCAAATAACAGGAAGAGAGAGATAGGAGAGAGAGAGAGAGGAGGAGAGAGAGAGGAGAGAGAGAGAGAGAGAGAGAGAGAGAGAGAAGAGAGAGAGGAGAGAGAGGAGAGAGAGAGACAGAGAGAGACAGAGAGAGACACAGAGAGACACAGAGAGACACAGAGAGAGACAAGAGAGAAAGAGAGAGAGAGAGAAGAGAGAGAGAAGAGAGAGAGAGAGAGAGAGACAGAGAGACAGAGAGACAGAGAGACAGAGAGACAGAGAGACAGAGAGACAGAGAGACAGAGAGACAGACAGAGAGAGAAAGAGAGAGACAGAACAGAGAAGAGACAGAGAGAGACAGACAGAGAGACAGAGAGACAGAGAGAGACGAGACAGAGAGAGAGAACAGAGAGACGAGAGACAGAGAGAGACAGAGAGAGACAGAGAGAGAGAGAGAAGAGAGAAGAGAGAGAGAGAGAGAGGAGAGAGAGAGAGAGAGAGAGACAGACAAAAACACAACCTCCTTCCACCCTCGGTGGTGGAGGTAACAACTCATTAATCAACGACGATAAAACGTAAATGTGCTCACATTAACAGCGCTGCAAACAATAACTTTAATAGTCCTAGTTATGAAACCCCTGTTCGTTCATTTATCTGTCCTGGAGGAGATTGCATCTGCAAAAGTAGAATGTGGAGAAGAGGTGGACGTGCAGTCACAGGTGTGCTGTTGAGAAAAGTTTCAGGACTTTCTTGGTTTGTCATTGATTGAGGGGATACAAACAAAGGGTGGCACGCACGAACGGTTGGTGTGCAGAAAAGATGGCACAGACGGTGCGGAGAGAGGCACGGAAAAGGACACAGTCGCATGAACAAATGTGGTACAGATGGACAGTGGCACACACACGCGTTGGGTGGCACACACAGACCTGGCATGGGTGGAAGGTGTCACACATGGAGAAGAGCATACATGAACATGGGGCAGACAGAGGGTGGCATGCGTGGACATTGCATGGGTGTGGGACAAGCTAAGGGTAGGATGGAAGATGGAATGGATGGATGTGACATCCACACAGATAATAATTAATTGATTAAATAAATAATTAAATTAATGAACCAATAAATAGACAGATGGATCAATGGATGGGAATTCAATTTCAAGGAACTTTAACACAGGAGGATGCCTGCGCTATAAGTGCCAACCTATGGCTGTTGGTACGTGCTCTATCCTTCTTCAAAGCTGAGCCTCAAGCAAGGAAGCAGCACGCACCAATTATAAAGGGTTTGGTGTGACTCAGCCGGAGTCGGGTTCAAACTGCTGACCTCCTCGACTCCGAACACACACACACGAACTCGTGATAATGCTCCTGAATCTTGAATGATGCACATGTAAAAGGATGGCGTACAGCAACGGACATGAAGCACGGCGGTGGAACGCACGGAAGGTGGACTCACGGGAGATGTGGGTATGCACGTCAGGTTGTATTGTCGTACGTGGCAAAACTGCCCTGGCTGACGCTGAGCAAGTCGGGCGTCTACCGGCGCGGGACTCGTGTTTACCCCCCGATCCCCGGCCGCCCTCACGGAAGGGATACAAGCGTAAACGGTCATGGAAGGTAGTACGTACGTGCGGGAGGTTGGATGGCACAGGGAGTGGATGTGCACGTACGGTTTGTATGTAGTGACGTGGAACGCACGGAGGTGGAACGCATGGAGGTGTAACACAGTCGGTTGTATGTTGTGAGTGGAACTCCATGGAAGGTAGTATGTACGTGCGGGAGTGGAATGCACGGGAGAGTGGTATGCACGTACGTATGTAGTGACGTATGTAGTGACGTATGTAGGTTGTATGTAGTGACGTAGAACGCAATGGAAGGTAGTATGTACGCGCGGGAGGTGGAATGCACGGGAGGTGGTACGCATGGGAGGTGGTACAACACGTACGATTGTATGTAGTGACGTGGAACGCATGGAAGGTAGTATGCACGGCGGGGAGGTGGAATGCATGGAGGTGGAATGCATGGAGGTGGTACGCACGGAGGTGGTATGCATGGGAGGTGGAATGCACGGGAGGGGATATGTACGGCGCGGAGGTGGAATGCACGGAGGTGGTATGCATGGAGGTGGTACGCACGAAGGTGGTACGCACGGGAGTGGTACTCATGGGAGGTGGAATGCACGGGAGGTGGTAAACACGTACGGTTGTATGTAGTGACATGGAACGCATGGAAGGTAGTATGTATGTCCGCGGGAGTGACGATCGCACGGGAGGTGGTACACCACGTACGGTTGTATGTAGTGACATGGAACGCATGGAAGGTAGTATGTACGCACGGGAGGTGGAATGCAGCGGGAGGGTACACACGTACGGTTGTTTGTATGAGACATGGAACGCATGGAAGGTAGTATGTATGCGCAGGAGGTGGAATTCACGGGAGGTGGTACACACGTCGGTTGTATGTAGTGACGTGAACGCATGGAAGGTAGTATGTAGGCGCCGGGAGGTGGTAATGCACGGGAGGTGGTTACAGCTACAGTACGGTTGTAATGTAGTGACATGGAACGCAATGAAGGTAGTATGTAATGCGCTGCTGAGGTGGAATGCACGGGAGGTGGTACACACGTACGGTTGTATGTAGTGACGTGGAACGCATGGAAGGTAGTATGTACGCACGGGAGGTGGAATGCATGGAGGTGGAACGCACGGGAGGTGGAACGCACGGAAGTGGAACGCACGTACGGTTGTATGTAGTGACGTGGAACGCATGGAAGGTAGTACGTACGCATGGACGGACGGAGGGTAACATGGAGGGAGGATTGCAAACGCACGGAGGGTAGCATGTACGGACGTGAAAAGCACGGAGGACGTGGCACGCACGAACATCGTGCGGTGACCGGTGACTCAAAACCTTAAAATCACAACCTACACCGTAACCCCGGAGTTCCACGTTCTGACCCAACAACTCACAACGGATAGTTCGGTTTTCGCTTCTTGAAAAAAAATCATCTCGTTCAACGTACGAATATCAATGTGACGGCCACAAACACGGGGAGCGAGGGAAACACAAAGTCTGAGAACACAACACAATTGTGACATTGAATTCCTGGTCCGCCAAGGGAGTTCGTGCAGGACTCCAGATCAGGCATCACGAGTCGCTGTGTTCCCCATTAAAAAGAAAATGATACATTATCAGTATCTGCTCCACCATCAGCACGCAATGCGATGCCTTGATCCGACCCGATCCGACCCGATCCGATGAGCACAGTCGCAGACACGAACTTACCCACCACGGCGACAAATGCCGGTGACGATGCGCGTTCAGGTGGTGCACTGTTCCAAGTGCTCAGACAGTAAACAAACTCGAGTTACTCTCGCTGCACGAACAGCGCCAAAGAGTCCGTGCGGGGAGTGCACGACGTGCGCGTGCTCTCCGAGTGTACGAACACTCGCATTAAGGAACCCGAACGTAGATTGCCGTTGCCAGTTTCACGGGACGGAGAACCGGCGTCGTCACCAGGTCTGGGCGCAGCACACGCTCAGTGTGCTTGCGTGGCGTTCCGGGTCCGACGATGGCCGATTCTAGCTCCGCCCCTAACCGATTCTAGCTCCGCCCCTAACCGATTCTAGCTCCGCCCCTAACCGACCGCGCTTTCCCCGCCCCCCTCACTAAGCTCCTCCTTTCATTGATTTGGCCCTTCCCTCCAATCCGCCCTCGATCCAAAGCGGCGATACCTCCACCTGTCGAGCTGTTGTACAATCTGCACTTCCAAATGCTCAGCGAGGAAGAAGCGCATCGGAACATGAACCGAAGTGAATTCACAGCATCAGCACTCGTTTGTTTACAGTAAACATTTTTATCAAGTCGAAGTTGACGTACACGAGACACATTAAAAGTGTTTTTGTAAACGTTCATTGAAAGTTGAACTGTTGAACCCTGAGAACAATCTCTCAAAATCTTCACTTGCAATCGATCAAGAGTCCTCTTCGGTGCCTTTCACTTTGCACATCTCCCGCGAAAATCAGGTGCAAGCTGGTAGCGTGTCACCTACTTGTTGACCAAATATTAATTATTTATTATCAATGGTATGAAACGGTGCACGTGCTCGAAAAGGTAGGACGACAGGTACCAGCATCTGAAGAGCCTGCACCAGAGGAACAAAAGGCAACTTGTGTTTATGAGAATATGTACAGTACTCACTAAATGGGCTTGTACATGATCTGATCGATCTACAAAAGCAACAAAAAAGGAGTACAGCACGAACGAAGCATGTTTTTTGAAGTGAAGGCATGAAATTACTGATCACACCACATATCTGGTCTCCCATGGCAAGCTTGTACACTTTTCTCATCCAACGGAGTACATGTGCACCTGCACAGGTGTGTATATGTATATATAACGGCAAGGAGGTGGTACGCACGGGAGACGTAACTTGGGGATAAATACATATTACAGTATATACAAATATATATATATATATATATATATAATATATATCTATATATATATATATTATATATATATATTATATATATATATACACGAGGTGTTGTTCAAAAAGTATCCAACCTAAAATTTTTTCAATGCGTAAACAATGAAAGCTCGGGAGGCGTGGTTTTGGTGGCACGTATGTAGGCGATCCCTAATCCGTATGCGTGAATATTTTCCCGCCTGCAGAAGCTGTCAGTCGCCGACAGACCGCCGATGAGTGAGGAAGTGTAAGTGAGCGCCGTCGGATTTTCGTTTTGACAAAATGACGGATCACTGTGGTCTCATCGCCAGTGATCACTGTGTTGAAGAAGTTGGGATCGCTGTTCACAGTCTCCAGCATGTCCTGTGCGATCTCCAAATGGAGTTGCTTCTGCTCGATCGTTAGCACTTTGGCACGAACTTCGCTGAGATTCTCCTTAAGCCCAAATCCTCAGTCACAATGGAATGAACGGATCAATGCTGACGCCCGCCTCGTCTGCAAGTTCTCTGATCGTGATTCGACGATCCTGCATCAGCAGGGTCCTCACTTGGTCAATGACGATCTCATTTCGGGATGTTGAGGGCCTACCAGAACGTTTCATTCTACTGATGTGCGACCATCTTTGAAGGTTGTACCACTCTTTTATCTGTGTGGTGCACCATTGCTTCGTTCCCGAAGGCCTGTTTAATCTTGCGGATCGTTTCCATTGGGAATCGCCAAGCTTTACACAAAATTTGATGCAGTAGCGTTGTTCAAGTTTTTCCGTCATTTTGTCAAAAAGAAAATCCGACGGCGCTCACTTACACTTCCTCACTCATCGGCGGTCTGTCGGCGACTGACAGCTTCTGCAGGCAGGAAAATATTCACGCATACGGATTAGGGTCGCCTACATACGTGCACCAAACCACACTTCCCAACCTTCATTTGTTTAGCACGAAAAATTAAGGTTGGATACTTTTGAACACACCTCGTTATATATATATATATATATATATATATATATATATATATATATTTTTATCCAGCAATCTCTGTGTTTGTGTGTGCTGTCTGTCTGTCTGACCGCCGTTTCTCAACAACCACCGGTCCGATCTGATTGAAACTTGCCAGGAATATTGCCGGGGACCCGCGGATGTGCCTTTTCAAGGTTTGATATTAATCGGACGAGCGGTTCCCAAGTTACGGCCATTTATCTGTCTATCTGCCTTCATTTATCTGTCAACAAGACACGGTGCTATGACATCACGAATGACGTCAACAATTAATGTTTATTTTATTTTTATTCTTTTTATTTTTTTTGACGATTGACGGTCGATCTGATTGAAACTTGCCAGGAATATTTCTGGGGCCCCGCGGATGTGCCTTTTCAAGGTTTGATATTAATCGGATAAGCGGTTCCCAAGTTACGGCCATTTATCTGTCAACCAATGACAAGACACGGTGCTATGACATCACGAATGAGTCACAATTAATGTTTATTTATTATTATTATTTTTTTTTTTTTTGCACGATTAACGCCACAATTCTTCTTCTTCTTCATTTGGTATGATGTCACAATCGATGCTGGGGCCTGAGTATGTGCCTTTTCAAGGTTTGATATCGTTCTTCATCCGTTTCAGCTGTTTCCCAAGTGTTTCCCAAGGTTTGAAAGCTGTTTTTTCCCAAGGTTTAAATTAATTGTTCAAATTATTAATTAATCCCAAGGTTTGAATTTTCCCAAGGGAAACAGCTGTTTCCCAGGGTTTGAAAGCTGTTTTTTCCCAAGGTTTGAATTAATTGTTGTGCTTGGTAGACATTGTGAATACATTTACAGAGAGAGGGCGAGAGAGGAGTGGCGAGAGAGGGGCGAGAGAGAGGGGGCGTCACAATTCAAGAGAGGGCGAGAGAGGGGGGAGAGAGGGGGAGGCGAAGAGAGGAGGGGGCGAGAGAGAGGAGGGGCGAGAGAGAGGAGGGCGAGAGAGAGGAGGGCGAGGAGAGAGAGGAGGGCGAGAGAGAGAGGAGGGGCGAGAGAGGAGGGGCGAGAGAGGAGGGGGGCGAGAGAGGAGAGGGGGCGAGAGAGGAGGGGCGAGAGAGGGGGCGAGAGAGGGGGCGGAGAGAGAGGGGGCGAGAGAGAGGGGGCGAGAGAGAGGGGGCGCGAGAGAGAGGGGGCGAGAGAGAAGGGGGCGAGAGAGGAGGGGGCGAGAGAGAGGGAGGGCGAGAAGAGAGGGGGCGAAGACGAGAGAGAGGGGGAGAGAGAGGGGCGAGAGAGGAGGAGGGGAGAGGGGGGCGAAGAGAGAGGGGCGAGATAGGGGGAGAGAGGGGGGGGGGGGGCGAGGTAGAGGCGTCACATTCTTCTTCTTCTTCGTTTGATATGATGTCACAATTGACGCTGGGGACCTGAGTATGTTTCCCAGGTGTTTCCCAAGTTATGGCCATTTATGATACGGTTGGTCCGGTCTAATTGAAAAATGCCCCAATCCAGTCGTCGTTTACGAGAGCGAAGGAACGAAGCTGCAATACTGGCACGCACCTACGGGCCGCACTAGTATCTATAATTCCAGCAATCTCTGTGTGTGTGTGTGTCTGTCTGTCTGCTGTCTGTCTGTCTGCGACCGCCATTTCTCGACAACCGCTGGTCCGATCTGATTGAAACTTGCCAGGAATATTGCCGGGGACTGCGGATGTGCCTTTTCAAGGTTTGATATTAATCGGACAAGCGGTTCCCAAGTTACGGCCATTTATCTGTCTATCTGCCTTCATTTATCTGTCAACAAGACACGGTGCTATGACATCACGAATGACGTCACAATTAATGTTTATTATTTATTTATTTATTTTTGCACGATTGACGTTACAATTCTTCTTCTTCTTCGTTTGGTATGACGTCACAATCGACGCTGGGGACCTGAGTATGTGCCTTTTCAAGGTTTGATATTGTTACAGATTCTCGCCCGCCGGCGTGCGAACAACCGCTTTTACCGAATCGCGGCCGTACGCCCACCGGAGGACAATCCAGTCGCGGCTTTCCGGATCAACGCCGAAAAACTAGCCACGGGTGTGTTTTTTAGCACACCACAACCTTGTCCGTACTCTACCTGGCTAGGGTCAATCGCGAATTGTCGATATACCTAATTAATCGCGCGGGTAGATTACCGAGAGATTGTACCTCAACGGGACCGCTTGAAACGAGCCGCTTAAGCAGCTCGCTCCGTTTGGGATAACCGAGCGGGTATTATCGCGCAGTTCCCGTTGGACCGATCGCTTTACCAGCTATTTAAAAACCAACTATATTCTGAGTGCAAGATGGCAGCTCAATTAAGGAAAATACGCAATGAATGGGGTACATTTAAACAGCACATTTATTACAAGGCACGTATGCAGGCATGCACGTACGCAAAAACACGCATGCAGTCATGTATCAATCAAGCAAAAGTAAAGCGAAAAAAAGCTAATACCGTCTATCTATTACGTACAGTCACTTATACAGTTCTACTTGCGGACATGGCGCCACAACTTTCATACAAATAAAAGCAAGGAAAAACCCCATCAAAGACGAGGGGTAGACTGGACCTCTTTGGGTCTTTATTGCAGCGGAGCCATGTAGACCGCAGAGGTTCCGCTGGTTACCTTCACCTCGCTGGGGCGACCCGCAACGTCCCGTCCCTACGGCCGCTGTTGTGACCCGGCACGGTGCTCAAAACAGCTAGAGCTGCTACTCGGCCTTTGTCCTTCATCTGGTCCCGTCGTCCTCGCCACTCCAGCACGCATCCCCCGTGCCATGACGCTCACACACCTTACCATGACAATCGGACATGTGGTTGCGGTTTCCCGCATGCCGACCGTCATCTCCCTTAAATACGGCGACCTCACACATGCGGTTTCACTCACGCATTTCGAAACCACACACGCTGTTCCCTTACACGCGTGTTTTTCTCACACAAGTGTTTCCTTCACACACGCGGTTTTTCTCACAACACGGTGTCCCTTCCACACTCGGTGTTTTCCTCACACCACCTTTTCCCTCAACACGCCATTTCACTCACACACGCTGTCTCTTCACACACCGCCTTTCACCCATCAGCTATGCGTGCGTTTCAGCACACATTTCACCAACACTCGTAAACACACATTTCGAAACCACGCTGGGAATTCGCTCCACCACAAGGGATCCCGGGGCCTTCACACCCCCCAAGCTTCACGTGTACCCATCCACAGCACTCGCCCCTCTAATCGCAAGCTCGACCGGACCCACCTGGTCGTGATCCGCTTCAAGGGGGATATTTCCCTCTCTCTTCTGAAGGAGGCTATCCGGCTGCTTGCACCGGGTCACGACACATTCTGCCGGCTCACGTCCATTGTCCTCCACTACCTCCATGTGTGTGTGCTCGTCCTTACCGTGTAGTTTCTCCTCTACCGTTTCTAC
>CM068955.1:30847775-30859336 GCA_035128595.1 Eptatretus atami
CCCCAAGGAGAGAGATGGTCAGAATTCGTTTTCAAGACCTACGCTTCCGCATGTCGTTGTCATTACACGACTGGGATCGGGCAACGATCCACCGCTGGCAGGTTTCCTGGTGTATCTCGGGTTTCGATCCGAAGGTGCGGCGCAGTAGTGTCGTCCGTAGCGCTGCAACTGTGTCACGACCTTTTCCTGCTGCAGTGTGAACCCGGCGCGGTGTCAAGGAAGGAGATAGGCTCTTGGAACTTCGTGCCTCTTGTTTGTCTATTTTCTTTGTCTCGTCTCCATTTTGTCGCAGCCTTTTCCCCACGCGTCTTTGGGTCAGCGGTCTTCAAGCCCACGATGTCCTACACTGCTTGCGGTTGGTCCAGTGACTTCATTTAAATCCACATGGTTACGCATTAACCATCAATTACCGGAGACCGCAGGCCATGTTCGCCGCGTCAGGGTCATGGGGAATTCAGCTCGTCAATCTATCCGGGTTGGATTACAGAGCGACCTGGTTTTTCAGCTAGCGCTTGGTTCCTGCTCACCTCGGGCTGTTTTCTGCTTTTTCCGCTCACATCGCACACGCGGTGACACTCACGGACATGTTCGGTGCGCTTTCATCTGCACGGTATTTATCGCGTTTTTTTTGTTGTACTCAGCTGGTTTTGAGTTATGAGTAACGGCCGTGGCTGGAGGCAGAATACCACCTTCGGCTCCAATGCGGGTGGGCGGCATTTATTCCGGTTGACTTTCTCGCGACACTAGGCATTGTGATTGTCCTCTACGAACGCGGATCGCCTTTGTCACTACAAAGAGCACTTTCACGCGCCATTTTTTGGTATATTGTTCGCGCGTTGATTGGGGTGCAGATACAGGTTGTTTTCGCTCACTTGCGCTGGAGAACAATTTGTCTCACACAGGAACAGTCTCACAATGAGTGTATTGCGTCCCCTTTCCGAAAAGGTTCGGGCCTTCAAACCCCTTTATTTTATTCGGTCCGGTGTGCTTGACTTCCGTCAACAGCATTTGGCGACGGGCCGCTCCTTCGAACTCTGCTTGGACTGATCTGTGGCATTTCCCTGACCTTGTCCGCGTGATGCGCTTTTCGTATAAGGGTGAGCTGTATCGAGTCTCCCTCCGTGTTCGTAGAAAAGGACGGGTTCGAGTATCCGTGTGCGTTGCTTCGCATTTGATCGGGTTCTGCGAGCCATTCCTGTGCGCTAGTGCTCCGTCATATCCTCGACTACCTTCCGGTGTGTTTTGTGCTCGGTGTCTTTTTAAGTCCCGTCTCTTTTATTTCAGTGCGAGTCTCTCCCTTACGTTTGCCATCTCCTATTCGTCTTGTTTTTTATTTCTTTATTCTTTCCGTCGACCTCGTGTCTCGTCTCACACGGTCGGCAGTCACCCCTATTAATTTTTCCTTTGGTGCAACGTTACTTTTCTCCGTCACGGACTCTCGCCAACCATGACTTCCCGTATAACTTTGTCTCCCCGCTTCCATACGCGGGCCGGATCTAGCCGTTGCACTTTCCCTCCGAGCTCGTTCGCCTCCAAGCAGGCGTTGGCGCCGCCATTTTTGGAGCTCACACTGCCGTCGCGTTTCGCTCCTACCGGATAATGCTCTGCTCTGCAGGGCAACGGGCCTATCTGCTGCAGTCTCAGCCCGTCAGTGTTTTGCGTGATTCCGCTTCCATGTCATCCATTTTTTAATTGTTCATTCCCGCCGAGCTGGCGATATAGCTGGGGCCATGTCGGGTGCGCTTGGGTGAGCCGTTTTCGGGAGGGATCGGGGGAGGGTTTCGGAGAGGGTTGAGGGGGAGGTGTCATTACACAGCGCGGCGCTGCCGGCGCCCCATTGTTCGGAGCTCTGGGTTCGATTGGGGGGGGGGAATTGTTTCGCTCTGCTCTTCAGCATTTCCTGCTACGGGCCTGTTCGTCTTGGACCTGGAGTCTACATTTCATAACACATACTTTTCATTCCGCCGGTCCTCGCTCGCCTTGAATATGCATCTGCCTTATATTCGCTGGAAGAAATAATTTGAATGCTCGTGTTTGTGGGAATTGGGGGTCGCTCTCACACATCTGCCTGAACCGATTCCCGTATTTTAATTGGAGACCGAGGTGGATTTGAATCCCACACTCCTGACGCACTTGTTATCGAATTTCGGGTCCACGCCGGCGTGCCATCGGCCACGTAACTCGAATCGCGGACCTGTGCGTCGCCCACCAGGACGATGCAATTCAGTCGTGACCTCTCGGGAAGCAACGCTCGGGAGTAGTCACGGGTGTCTTTTCGACTCGACCACGGATCGTGCACATCGGCCACCGCGCAGGATTGGGTTGTTCGGCTCAAACTCGTCGACTTCCTTCTAATGTGACCCGCCGCGGTAGTTACCGGCGATCGTACCTCGCGCAGGTCAGCCTAGGACACGAACTGTTAAGTCGGGTCGCGTTCCGTGCTAAGTGGATAACGAGCGGATGTTAATCGCTGACCCTCGACGGACGTTGATTATTTACTGCGCGTATTCAAACCTGTTTGGTGTTCCACTATTATTATTTCCACGAGGTAGGTGGCATTTCACGAAAGTAAAGACGCAACGCGTGGGATAACGCGTTCAAAACCACGGCACATTTATTACACATCAGACAAGGGGCACCGTATTTACGTCAAGCATAGGTCAGAGAAACATGATTGTATGTGACAGCCAAACAAGGCAAGAGTTAATAAGTTCCGAATAAAGCAATTATTTACAGCACAGTCACTTGCCAGTTCTACTGTACAGGACACGGCCCGCACCATCATGACCAAAACCTCGAAAAGAAAGTTAGGGACTTCCTTGGTGGCCGTCGAGTTCTCCTCCACTGCGTTGAAGCATGGTCGGCGCCTGGCCTGTCGCACCTCTCTCGCGGCGGCCGGCGACCCTGCTCCCGGCACTCCTCGTTCGGAAGCGCACAGGTCCCCACACACCGGCGCTGCCGCGTCTTCCCGTCCGTGCCTCCCCTGGAGCGGCCGTCGCCAAGTCGCTCGGCGCAGGCCACCAAGACGAGCAGGAAGACAAAGACGAAGGATCGATGGGCTCAAGTACGACAAAGAGCTCAGCTCAACTCTCGGACACAGAAGATCAGCAACGAAGAGCCAGGCGACAAAGACTCCAAGAGCAGACGAGCGAAGAGGAAGGAGGGTTTCGGCGCGCCGCGCCGTGTCCGTGCCTTTAATGGAGCGGCGGCTCGCGCCTTCGCAGCGCGGGGCTCCGCCCGTCGCTGCCGCGCCCCGTTCTGGCTCCACTCCTTCGAGGTCGTTTCGAAGCTCTCGAAAGTGGGGCGGTGCCCTCACTCCGAACTGCCTCCTCGGCCACTCGCTATCACTGCAGATCGGTTAGCGAGGCGCCCTCAGCCCGCTTCCCTTAACACCAAGCCGCGGGGAATAATTCAGGTGCGGATATGAATTCAGGCGGGAGGAAGTCCGTTCAGGCCGCCGCCAGAGGCTCTTTCTTTGCAGGCATCTCTGCGTGCGCTTTCCTGTAATGGCTCGTGCCGCGGAGATCGTCGCGGCGTGGGTCTCGTTTGGAGACGGCGTTCGGGTGGCGAGAAGTGGCGAAGATGGTGGTGGTGGATGTGGTTGGATGGTGGTTTGTTTGGTTTGATTGCCAAAATAGACGCCAGAACAGAAAAACGCTATGCTCAAGGATCGCAGCCCGGTGAACACGGAATTTCCTTTTAAAGCGACGGTGGGTTGAAATCTAACTACACAATTACTTAATGCATCATAACTGAATCTAAGTCCTTTATGGTGGTCTGCGAATTTTCCAAGCGTAGGACAATATATATATATATATATATGATATATATATATATATATAGTATATATTCTAAAAAATATATCCCCCAAGTTCCAATCTTCAGATATATCTATGATATATATATTATTATATATATATATATATATATATATATATATATATATCTATATATCATATATCTATATATATTATATATATATATAATATATATAATATATTATAGTTGCTACAGCCCATAGGTTATTTTATTTTTGGGACACGGATACACCAATGTCCATCAAGGGATCCGAAGGTAAACGTACGAGGGGAACTTGCACATGAGAGGCACACGAAAAATTTTGGCACTTGGCGCAAGTTGCGCGTAATTTTGACGTTTTCCTCCGAAACTGCAGGACGGATTGTCGCCACTTTCGGCATGCGGGTGCTCTGTGGTCTAATGTACAGACAGCATGGGCTATGTGAGATCGCTATGTGATCTGAGTAAATATATACTGTATATATCCCCAAGTTCCAATCTTCGGATATATTTCTGACATATTATATATATTTATATATATATATTCGATAAAGTCATGACACGGAATCCTAAATGTAGCGTTTCTGGAAATAGATTGGGAATGGTATTACAGACGTGGAAGTGTGGGGGCCCAGTTGGCATGGGATGAGATGTACAAAGGAAAGATTGGAACTTGGGGATGGGGAAGTGAAGTGACACTCCTTCTACCCCAGCCCCTTCCTCCTCCCCCTCTCCACCCACACCCCTCACAACCATAACCACACCATTTCCCAAAGGACAGAAATACCATGTTGGGTGTTGGTCCTTGTCTTCATGAATGTTTTTTCTGTATTTTTAGGAATCCCAGTTTGTGTATACATAATACCTCACTCAAGTTAGCATATTAGGAAACGAACGGTCTTTGAAACGATTCTCCTGATGAAAGGCTCTGATCTCTGATCTTTTCGATGGGAAGTAAAAAAGAGAATAAGCAAAATTGAAAAATGAAATTGTTGACGAAGATTGGGCTTGAATTTCACAAAGTTCGTGACTGACTAAAAGTGTCATTAAGTTAACCTGTTTTGTAATCCAACACATCCACAACACAACACACACACACAAGTCCAACACACACACACACACCACACCAACACATCCCACCAGCACACACACACCCCCAACACACGCAGCACCACAACGCACACACGCACACACACACACAACACACGCCCACCACACACACACACACACACCAAACGACACACGCACCGCACGACGCACGCCATCACACACCGCACGCACAAACGCACAGACACACACACCACACACCACACACACAACACGCACAGCCACACACACACAAGCACCACAACAACACAACACACCCAACCGCACATCTCGTGTCTTTGTGTGTGGCAATCATTCTTTAAAGTAAGATGTCAGGATGGTTCACGTGATCATTTTCATCAACACCTCCTTGTTTGTATACTTTTTGGAGGTATTTTTATTAAAAATGTTCTTATTACTTGTTTCTTTCCGTTTTTTTAGATATATATTTATTTACATCTGTCAGCCTGTTGTTGGCTTCGTGGTTAGGGGTGACGGCTTGGGATCCGAGGGTCCTGAGTTCAAGCCCCGTCGGCCGCTGAATTATGACACCAGGGGGTTGACTCAGCCTGTCATCCTTCCGAGGTCGGCGAAATGGGTACCAGTGTGCACTGGTGGAGGGGCACTGCATCACCGAGATGCATCTTCCAAGAAATAATAGCTACCCCGGCAGCTAAGCTGCCATACGCAAGAAGAAGAAGTATATACATCTGCATGTTCTCCTGATTTACAAATGTTGTGGTCTGTTCAAACTTTATAAACACGCTCACATTGTAATGGTACTGTACATACTTTATAGACGATCTAACATTTAAATAGTACCACTAATCACTTCCTCTTCCTTTAGGGCCCTGTCACACCTTGACGTTTTAGCCAGCGTATGGCAACGTATCAAAATGTATGTAAAACGCTGGCATACGCTGAACTATTGATGTTGTATTTCAGTTTTGGGCGTATTCATAACGAGTTGGACGTATGCATAACGTATTAGTAACGTACACAGAACGTTTCGATAACTTATAGATAACTTATACCAACGAATGCTTAGCGTGTTGTCGGCGTTCACAACCTATGCCCAACGATAGTCTAACTTATGCATAGCGCGTGGCAGAGTATCGCCGACGATCACGTGGCGTAGCCTATTAATAGGCTGCCGCTCAACGATTTAAATCATAACCGCACTAGAAATCGAAGTGTCAACATCACCGTCATGCCGAAGAATAAAAAAACAAAAAAAAACATGGAATATGGAACACTGACAGGTTCCTCCTGTAAAGCCCATTTTTATATACCAATTCCCCTAAACGCTGCCAATACGCCATTATACGGTAGCTGTAAGTTTCGAAACACGTTCAGTAAGTTCTGTGGTCATCCGGAAGACGTCAATCAAATACGTCTACATACGTCAATATGCGTTGGACATACGTTACAAATAGGTTCAAAGCACGTTACTCATAGGTTAGAAATAAGTTTCGGGTATGCTAGACATTACCTCGACGTGTTTCGACTTATGAGTAACTTACAAGTAACGTGTGTCGACGTGTGTCAACGATCGCATAACGTGCCTACAACTTATGGCCAGCGTATGCGGAACGTGTGAGTCACACGCTGGCATATGTCGAAAAATTTTGAGCATGCTTAAAATTTGTCGACGAGCTCGGCGTACTACGACGTATGCCAGCGTGCTTCAGCATGCTTCAGCGTGCTCTTAACGTATACAAAACTTACCCATAACGTATTCGACGTGTGCCAGTGTATTCGCCAAATTTTTCATACGTCGGCATACGCTGGCTAAAACGTCAAGGTGTGACAGGGCCTTTACAAAGGAATGCAGTTTTGCAGACTTTTTGTGGACTTTTTTTAAGAGAACATACTCCAAATTAAGTTTCCCTTTTGTATATTTGCAGTAGCAGGTGGGACCGACATTTTTTTTCCCACGGCATCCCTACATGGAGAGTGCTAGTGCACTCCCTGATAAAATGAGGATCCAGTACAAATCTCTGGATGTTCACAAACGTGTGCATTAGTCAATGTCCAGTAGTTCGTGTTGACTCAATTTCGAGCCTTGTGTTACTAAAACCGTACATTTCACTGTTACCTGTTTGTTACTTGCAAAATCAAATATTTTTCAAGTATATTGGGTAGTCCATTTAGTTATTCTGTCTGTCTGTCTGTCTGTCTGTCTGTCTGTTTATCGCCTACAGGTCACAATTTAAAACTGATCTTCACGATACTTCACCACATGGTAGAGTTTGTCATAAAGAATAAGCCTATTGTTTTTGAGGTCAAAAGGTCAACGTAGGTCGAAGGTCAACAACTTTGGTGAGCTTTCTAAAATCCTCATTTCATGCCGATTGACTTGAAATTTGAAGAGGATTCTTATTATTTCAGGTGCACTTGATTCAATCAGCCAATTATTTTTGGTTACAACTTCCCTTTAGAGACAGCATGCTAAACACTTTGTGCTGCTGAGTTAACATGTCTTTGGTCACACCATCTGGGATATCTTTTTTGACAATCAGCATAAAGTGTCTCAAAAACTTTTGATCAATATATCTGGCGGCCCAGCTTGTCCTTTCTGGAAGTCTTCCAAGGTCAGTGAGTTGGGAAGATCAGGTGTTGACTTCGTCAAATCGAGAATAGGTCTGCGTGGATAACATGCTACCCCTTTGACAGTGAATTCCTTTTGAGCATTTGCTCTAAAAAAGAGCAGCAGTCTTTGTTTTTTTCACTCTGCTTGTCCATTGCTCCCAGCAATTCAAAGTATTCAATGATCTTTTCTCCTAGAAATCGCACCGATGGCTGCTGTATGGACAAGTCATGTTGACCAGCCATCTTGTCAAAGTCAGCACAGTAACATTGATGCAGAGATGTTTAAAACTCCGACGATTGTTATCAATCACTCCAACCTGAATGTAGGCCATGAGGGATTTGAATGCATTGTCGCATGCTGTTTGTGATTCCTCTTCTTCCTGGGAAGCATTGGCAGCTGCACAGGCTTCACTGAAATAGTCCCTTTCACACTCATGATGGTATTTGACCTCTTTTGAATGGAAGCACGTGCTACCGATCTTAGCAAGTACTTAACTGTCATTCAGCTGTTGTGCAGCTTAAAGAAATGCATGTTGAGCACCTGATTCTTCAGAACATTGTTGCTTATCCATATCATGGACTCCAACAAGTGCAGTGAAGTTGTGATAGCATCTGCGGTGGTAACCATCGTGTTCACCTTCGGTTTCTGGTGGCCTTGCACACACTGTCCAGTACTTTGAGGATCTAGCCTGTCGTCGTTCTAAGTGTGCTTTGGAAGCTGCTTTGACTTTGACTTTGATCCAAGTTTGTTTGATGAAATCTTTAACAGGCTCATCTTTGCAAGTCGGGCCCAATGTGAAGAATGCATGTAAGTTTTAGAGACCCTGTATTGATTTTCCTGCAGATACATTTCACAATGTTAGAATTACACCATAAATTGATATTTATTGAATAGATTTTCACCAAGGTAATATTAAGATTAATATAAATCTATTATATATTGTGAACTGTGGTGTCTGTCCGTGCGTTCGTCTGTCTCCCGTTTACGGCGGTCCCTTCCCACGCTGCGTTTGAAAATCTCAGCATTCACTTTTGAAATGATGGGAGAACAATCATGAGTGTATTGAATTCCAAATTTTATTTCCCAAGCAGGATATTTTATATACTTTTTAGGAGACAAATATAACCTCCGCTGCCCGATATTGCACCACCATTTTGCGGTGGGCGGTAGAAGTAGCTCAGAGCTTTGGCTCTGAGTGAAACCAAGAATGCAACACAATTAACCTTTTTAAAGTCCATGAAATAATTTAAACTGACAGATGAACTAAAACTTTTCCCATCATTGGGGATGGGTACTCTTGCTTATATTATATAATATGGCCACACTATTGATATAATTTCTGATTATTCTATCTCATGATATATTATTTAGCTAGCAACAAGCATGGTGCGAGATTTACGGTTAATGTGGGTGCTCTAAGATCTTATAGGATCTTGAGTTTGAGCCCCTGTCATCCCATTAGATAATACCAGGTTGGTTGACTCAGCCTGTCATCCTTCTAAGGTTGTCAAAATGAGTACTGGCTTACTGAAAACAGGGGGCATTGCATCAGTGGCACAGCTGTGCTCCCAGCGATGTGCAACCAGCAGCCCCAGGCTGCATACAAAATAATAATTACTTAGCTACCTGAAGGTTTATATGCAAGCTATGAGTGGATCTGAGTTTAACTAATAAACAATTTTTGGGAGGTAGTGCAGGATAGGGATTTGGAGAAATCTGATCATGAATGTCACCAGATGACGCACACGACTTGACAGAACTAGATAACTAGATAATAAACAATTATTAGATAACCATGTATATTGTGTTTGGAGTCTGAAGAATGGAGTCAAATTATTGTATGTGATCGTCTTGGGGCTTTTCACTCCGACTCCCTTGAATACCGTCAGCCACCTACGATTGACCTGAAAAGACAAGTTTATGCAAATAGTACATTCAAATGGAAAACCAAATACTACATTGGAGTCATCAGAATTAGAAACCCGAATAAGTAAAGAGTAAAGATGGAGTTATCAGGAGGAACTTGGATAGGATTCGGGTTTCAGCCATTACTCTACAACCCTCAAACCCATTCAGGTGCAGCCAGGTGAGCCTTGCAGAAAAATTTGTGCAAGAATTCACTTCTTCCTAGACAGAGAGATAAACAAGTAGCGGTGTATTCAAAGGACACCGCTACCATGCCAAATAAATAAATAACAATCCTCCAGCATGCGACATCCCTGGGGCACCTTCGGCGCCCGGCGATGCCGCCTTGCAGCACATGGAGTCGGAATTGGGAGGGAGCAGTGTGCAATAATTGATTGATTAATTGATTAATTGCAGAATTAAAATAAATAGTAATCGTAAAATAATTTCTCAATCAATTGCCGAATGGCATACCGAAACCACCACCGTTTCATCATCAAAATCTGTACATTTTTGAAAATTAAGTAACTAATCGAAAAAAGAATAATTAATCGATTAATTGATTAATCAACAAATAAAAAATACCCTTTAAAGCGAAATCATTTGGTCACTAGCATGTCCAAATATCAGCTTCCGAGCTCAAAACGTGCCTGAGATATTGACAGGACGAGAAATAAAAGAATAAAGTAATTAATTAATATTATCATTATTGTTGATAAGAGATTAAAATATTGTTTTTGCCAAAGCACATTCACTTTTTGTCCCAGATTTCAGCTTCCTAGCTCAAGGATGGCCGGAGATATCGCCCGGATAAACAAGAAAATGAAATTTCTCATCTATGTATATTCCAGCAATCTGTGTGTGTGTGTGTGTGTGTGTGTGTGTGTGTGTGTGTTGTGGTTTGGTGTGTCTGTGTGTCTGTGTGTGTGTGTGGACCGTCGCTTTCTCGATAAACTGGTCCGATCTAATGAAACTTGCCAGCTATTTGCTGGGACCTGGTATGTGCCTTTTCAAGGTTTGATATTATCGGACAGTGGTTCCCAAGTTATGGATTATTTACCAACCAATGACAGAACACGTTGCTGCGTAGGCGTGGCCGATGGGGAAAGGGCGCTTAGTTACGTGGCGTAGGAGTGGCAATGGTCAATGGCAGCGAATGTCATGGCAAGCAAAGACAGGGAGGTAAACTTGATTTTATTAACTCTGTGTGTGTAAGTATACAGCAGTTGTTACTTCAATGAAAGTGATAATTCGTGGGATGCATGTGAACATTCCGTATGGGCACGCACCACTTCCGGATAGTGATGACTTCTGTATTCTAATAATTTCTCCGATATCTTATGCACATTTATAGATAAACACAATGCTCCAATCCAGTCGTCGTTTACGAGACGAAGGAACGGCCTGTGTGGTTGTTGTTTTGGCACGTGGTTTGAAAGTTTTTTTTTTCCTTGCACGTACGGGCATGTACTAGTTGATCAAGGAATTACTGGAATAACTTTGTCATATCTCCATGTAATGATCTTCTGAAAACAAAAACCTGGAAATCAATTTGGTTCTTATAAGTCGACCGTGCTCCTGTTTAATGAGTTATAGCACTTAGTTTGTTCATGATTAACTTGGAAGTCATCGGACTTGAAATGGCGTTTTTATCGCATTTGAAAGTTTTGACCCGACGACTGAATTCGACCCCGACCGCTAAGAAGGGTGTTGGTGTGACACCCCAATGAGACATGTGGTTGGATGCAGAATTGGAAGATGCACATTTGGATTTGGTTTTGAATTGAGACGACCATTTTAGCGACGTTATTGCGAAAATAAGATTTCGGTTTTTCGGTGACTTGATTTTGACTTTGACCTAGATTCACCAAAAACGACAAGTGTCTAAGTTGGACCATGGCCGACATCTGTACCCAGTTTGGTGACAATACGTGACAATATTCATCCCACTCACTGATCAACTCCCTCTGCACACTCATGAAACGCGCGTTCAAGGATTTAAATGTATGGAAATCCGACAAAGGAGAAGGCCACCCGGCCCATCACGCCCGCCGCACATTTCCGCCAACGTCCTTATTTGAATATTCATGAGCGGGCTGAACGTGAGCCTCGCATCTCCAGGAAGCCCCTCCCACGGCGCGAAGCCCCTCCCACGGCGCGAAGCCCCTCCCACGGCGCG
>CM068955.1:30862859-30891708 GCA_035128595.1 Eptatretus atami
CCACGGTACATGTAACATACCACGGAGCATGTAACACACCACGGAGCATGTAACACACCACGGAGCATGTAACACACCACGATACATGGAACACACCACGGAGCATGTAACACACCACGGAGCATGTAACACACCACGGAGCATGTAACACACACACACGGAATGTAACACGCACACACACGGATATGTAACAACCAACACACACACGGATATGGTAAAACACAGCACAACACGGATATTGTAAGGCACACACACACACACGGATATGTAACACACACCACACACACGGATAATGGTAACACACACACACGGATATGTAACACACACACACCGGATATGTAACGACACACACACGGATATGTAACACACACACACACGGATATGTAACACACACAAGCACACGGATATGTAAAGCGACACACACACGGGATATGTAACACACACACACGGATATGTAAGCACAGCACACACACATCACACCGAATTATGTAACACGACACACAACACACGGATATGTAAAACACACACACCGGATAACGTAACACACACACACACATTACGATATGTAACACACACGGATATGTAACACAACACGGGATATGTAACGCACACAACACGGATATGTACGCCACACAGCGATATGTAACGCACACACACGGATATGTAACGCACACACACACACGATATGTAACGGGCACACCCACAACGAATATGTAACACACATCACTACGGAATATGTACACACACCATCAACGATATGTAACACAACAACACACGGATATGTAACACACAACACTACGGATATGTTAAACCACACACAACACGGATATGTAACACAACACAGCACACACACGGATATGTAACACACAACACACACAACACGGATATGTAACACACACACAACGGATATGTAACACAGCACACACACGGAAATATTGTAACACACACAACACACGGATAGTAACACGCACCACACACACACACATTCATCGGATATGGTCACGCACACACACACACACACACACGGATATGTAACCACACACAACAGCACGGATATGTAACACACCACGGATAATGTAACACACACACCACCACGGATAATGAAACACGAGTCGGACGCACACCGGAGCATTAAAAACACACGCACACGGAATGTAACACACCACGATACAAACCACCGGATATGTAACACACACGACACGGATATGTAACACACACAAGGCACATGTAACACACACACTGGATATGAACCACACAACATCGGATATTAACACAACATCGGATACTGTAACACACCACGGAGATGAACAACCAACGGAATGTAACACACACGGAAATGTAACACACACGGATTGTAACACAACCACGGAATGTAACACACCACGGTACATGTAACACACCACGGAATGTAACACAACAACAACGGAATGTAACACACCACGGAATGTAACACCACACCGGAGTAACACACAATGTACATACGATAGAACACACCACGGAATGTAACACAACACCGACGGAATGTAACACACCACGGACAGTAACAACACACGGATCATAACACACACACGGAATGTAACACACACACACGATATGTAACACACACACATAACGGAATGTAACACACACAACGGATATGTAACACACCACAACCGGAATGTAACACACACACGGACATGTAACACACCACACGGATACTGTAACACACACACACGGGATATGTAAACACACACACATGTACCGGATATGTAACACCACACTCACGGATATGTAACTAACACACAACACCGGATATGTAAACAACACACGGATATTAACACACACACGGATATGTAAGCACACACACGGAATATGTACACACACGGATATGTAACACACAACACGGATATGTAAACACACACACACGGATTGTACACACACACACGATATGTAACCACACAACACACAGCGGATATGTAAACACACACACACACGGATATGTTACACACACACACACGGATAATGTAACAACTACACACACACACGGATATGTAACACAAGAAGGCACAACACGGATATGTAACACACACACACACACGGATATGTAACACACACACACACGGATATGTTAACACACACACACACACGGAATTATGTAACACACACACACACACGATATGTACACACACAGACACCACGGATATGTTAACACACACACACTACACACGGATATGTAACACACACAACACACGGAAATATGTAACACACACAACACACGGATATGTAACGCACACTAGGTACACACAGGATATGTAACGCACACACACACACGGATATGTAACGCAAACAACAACATCACACGGATATGTAACGCACAGCACACCAGCTCTTCACCGGATATTGTAACGCACACACACACACACGATAATGTAACACACACACCGGAAATATGTTAACACAACACACACACACGATATATAACACACACACAGACACACACGGATATATAAACACATGAAAACACAACAAGACAACACACAAATAATGTAACAACACGCACACACAACACGGAATATGTACCACACGCACACACGATATGTAACACACACAAACACACAACAACGGATTATGTAACACACACACACACGGATATGTAACACACACACGGATTATGTAAGCACACACGGATATGTAACACACACACGGATATGTAACACACACACACACACACACACGAATATGACACACACACACACATGGATATGTAACACAGTCGGCCCCCACACACACACATGGATATGTAACACACACACACACGGATATGTAACACACACATGTATAAATGCAAACACACACACGGATACGTAACACACATCAACACGGATACGTAACACACTAACACGGATTATGTAAACACCCACACACGGATATGTAAGCGCACACACACACACGGATATGGTAACGCACAGCACATTATCACGATATGTAACGCACACACACACACCGAATATGTAACGCAAACACAACACGAATATGTAACACACACACGGATATGTAACCAAGCTCACACACGGATATGTAACACGCACACACACACACACGGATATATGTAAAACGCACACCACGGATATGTACACACACACGGATATGTTAACACAACACACATATCGGATTATGTAACACACACACACACGGATAGTGTATCACACACACACGCGGATATGTAACACACACACACACGAATATGTACACACAACACACACAACCACGGATTATGTAACGCACACAACACACACGGATAATGTAAAACACACACACACGGATATGTAAAACACAACACAGCGCGGATCATGTAAACACCACAACGGATATGTAAGCACACACAGCAGGATATTGTAACACACCACACAGCGGATATGTAAGCACACACACACAACGGATATGTAAAGCACACAGCACCACGGATATGTAAACCACACACCACACGGATAATGTAACACCGGATATGTACACACACAACACGGATTGTACATACGGCACACAGCACACACACACGGATATGTAACCCACACACACACGGATATGTAACACACAACACACGCACACGGATATGTAAACACAACACACGCACAACGGATATGTATATACACACGCACATTGGATATGTAACAACACGCACACGGATATGTAACACACCACAACGACGGAATATGGTAACACAACACACCACGGACATGGTAACACACACGGACACTGATTGTACCACACACACGGACATGTAACACACCACGGAATGTAAACACACACGGGAATAGCTAACAACACACACACGGATATGTAACACACACACGGATATGTAACAACAACACACGGAATGTAACACACACAGCTATGTAACCACAACGGTAACTATGTAACACACACGGATATGTAACACACATAATGAACACACACAACAGACAAATATGTAACAACACACACATATGTAACACACACACACAATGTAACACACACACAGGATATGTAACACACACAACGGATATGTAACACACACGGATATGTAACACACAACGGATAACACACCACGGATATGTAACACACACACACACAGGTCACACGGATATGTAACACACACACACGGATATGTAACACACACACACAACGGAATGAACACACACACACACGGATATGTAACACACACACACACGGATATGTTAACACACACACACACGGAATAAACACACACACACACGGACAATTGTAACACGCAACACACACGGGATATGTAACACGCACACACACGGAATTGTAACACACACACACACGGATATTAACACACACCAAACACACGGATATGTAAACACACACACACGGATATGTAAACACACACACACACACGGATATGTAACACACACACACACGGATATGTAACAACACACACACGGATAATTGTAACACACACACGGATATTAACACACACACACACACACGGATATGTAACACACCACACCACGGATATGTAACACACACACACAGGATATGTTAACACACACACACACGGATATGTTAACACACACACACACGATATGTAACACACACACACAGCGATATGTAAGCACACACACGGATATGTAACACACACAGATATGTAACACACACAGCACGGATATTAACGCACACACACCACGAATATGTCAACACGAATATTGTAACACACAGCACGGATATGTAACACACACACGGATATGCTAACACCACACACGGATATGTAACACACACACACACACACGGGATATATAACACACACACACAGACACACACAAATATGTAACACAAACACACACGGATTATGTAACACACGTACACACACACACAACAGGATATGTAACATCACACACACACACGGATATGTAACACAGCACACACGGATATGTAACACACCACACGGATATGTAACACACACACACCCAGATATGTAACAACACACACACGGATATGTAACACACACACACACACGGATATGTAACACACAACACACGGAATTGTAAACAACACACACACCGGATATGTAAACACACAACGACACACACGGATATGTAACACCACACAGGCACGGATAGTAACACACACACACACGGATATGTAAAACACACACACACACGGATAATGTAACACACACACATACGGATAATGTAACACACACACACACCGGATATTGACACACATCACAACACGAATATGTGACACACACACACACACACACCGAATATGTGACACACACACACCACAGATATGTAACACACACACACACACAGGATATGTAACACACACACACACAATATGTAACACACACACGGATATGTAACACACACATGGGATGTGTAACACACACCACGGATATGTAACACACACACACACGGATATGGTAACACACCACGGATATGTAACACACACACACACACACGGATATGTAACACACACATGGATATGTAACACACACACACACACAACACACAACACACACCACACACACCAACACACACACACACACAACCCCAATACATTCTTGCTGAATAATCTGCTGAAGTTCCTGATTACAAAGCTAGAAGTCCTTCACCAATTTGAACATTCCTCAGGTGCCGAGCAATGGTTGCATTGCATAAAAGTGTTGTGAAACAGACAGAAATTTCGTTTACAAAAGGGGAAAGTAAAGAGGACAGGATTTTTCAATGACGGAAGTGCTAAATATGTCGGGGACAATTGTTCATTTTTGGTACTTTTGTGGGTATGGTGATTGTGGTAACGGTTAATGGTTTTTTTTTACACTTGTTTTTTTCAAGTAGCATTTTGAGGCCATTAATTTATAAATGAAGCAAATACCACCTATCGCTTGGGAATAATTAAAGGTGAAGAAAGAGAGGGGAGTGGGAGAGTGGAGGTGGACAGGAGGAATAGAAAAGAATAGAGGGAGGGGGGGGAGCGAGGGAGGGGTGGGTTAGCCAAGGGGACGGAGAGGGTGAGGGTGGGGGAAGAGAAGACAGTGTGAGGTGAGAGGAAGGGAAGACAGACTTGCGTTGGAGGGCTCATTACGATTCATTTCTGTTTTCATCAAATGATTCTACATAGAATAACATTGAAGATGGAACAAAAATAATGTTTGAAAATACATTTCCTACAGATACATACTATAAACATGGCCAGAACAAACACATCCCGGGCACGTGCTGCTTGAACACGCGCCCGTGACCACGTGCGGCCTGAACCACCGGCCCGGGCACGTGCGGAACCTGAAACACCGCCCGAGGATGCGCCTGAATAAAGGATATAATTAAATGAGGCCGTTAATTATGTTCAAAAGGGTGTTTTAGTTAACCCAAACAACCTAATTTTTCATCTCTTGCACTTCCTTGGAGTTCCCTTGGTGTGCAAACGCAAAGTTTTTCCCAGGCCTGCCCCGCCCCTTCGGTTCATGGTTTTATGGAGGTTATGAGAGAGAATACAACGCACACACGCACACGCACACACACACATTTATTAGTGTAGATGCAAAAAAAATAGACAGAACATTTGAATGCCTTTCCTGTATTTTTCACAAAGACATTTTAGTGTGATGATGTCCCTCTTCTGCTCCCCATGTCTAAAAACCTGTCCAGTCCTTGTCCCATGCTTGGACAACTTTTAATTAACAATCATAGTCCCCAATCCCCACGCACAAGTAATAATGATAAATCACTGCCTTTTTGGCACCGACACGGCATTTTATTTTAATTGTTAAATTTGGAGGAGAATGAGACTTGTGTATATCTCTTGTTGTGAGCAATTCTACAAAGTTACGTTACTGCCTGTTGACCATTCCGTGTGTTTGCAGCAAATTGAGAGTCAAAAGCTTGGACTGAAACCCCAGGAGGTAATGTACCTTCCAAGCAAATTGGTGAGTGCAAACGGCGTACATGATTCACTCAATAATTGACTCTTTTCTGCAAGTAGAGAGGCGGGGTGGTGGGGGGGGGACAGGGTGGATAGTGAAGGGTTAAATGGAGCTGAGGAAAGGATTACAGGTAAAATAAGGGTTGGGAGAATAGCTGAATTGGTGGTGCACTGCCAACTTTGAACATCTGAAACATCATTCTTTACACGATTAGCTTCAGTAATGAAGGCTCTTCACGTACCGATGGTTTGTTTTGATCGTTTAAGTGTCCTTGTTTATGAATGTCGGACCTTTTGGTGTTTGTTGACTTCTTCCGCTGAAATGGGGTCTTCGTTATTACCTTCCTCAGGATTGTAGATTTCTTTTGGTTCATATGTAGAATAGCAATTATACATCATGTGGATTGCATTACCTCCTCACTGTACTTTTGTTTTAATTCTTCTGGAGCGCGTATAGTGCACGGCATTTACTCCTTACGGCCTTTCTGTGGCAACCTCGTTCTTCTGAAGATGGCGAGGAGGGGTGGAACCAACCAGAACCCCTGCACCACATGGTTCCAGTCAACTTGGCAGATATCAAGAGAGAGGGCTGAGCTCAAGCGAGCGTTCTTGGCTGCTTTTTAAGGAGAAGAGATTGCTCAACAAAAAGTTAGGGTATGTTTCAGGGTGCTGTGTCTCTATATTGTTTCACTGATTACTCGCTCATCTCAACTCGACTCCAAATCAGAGCTTTTTGCATTACTCTGGTTTCCTGGTTTTGTGTTAAACTCTGTACATGATTGTTGTGTGACCGTCTTATAAACTGTTCATACCTGGGCTTTGAATGCCCTTGTTTTTCCTTTTGATCTTGTTTGTTTATTTATATATAATAATAACCAAAGAAGCACACTCGCACTATGAGACATGACGCTGATGTCATGTACATAAATTATGCCTTCAGGAAGGTGCGGACCCTAGGTGTGGAGGACGAAGTTTTGGATGATGCCTTTATCTGGTAGAGCCACAGCCGGAAAGCTGCAAGAAAGAGAAGGAAACTGGCGGATAAGAGGGTTTGTCACTTTTCCTTGTTTTTCCTCCTTACCAAGCATTTGTTTAAGCATGGCAATGAATCCCAAGTCAATTAATGGTCTGGAAACACCTTTCCCTGCCCGCGAGCTGCTTTTGTTTTGTGAAAAGCTGGAAACACAGCTTGTGGTGAACCCCGAGCCATCCAGACACTTCGGTATTCAAATCTGTTACGTGCGATGAAGCCTTCATACGTTTTTTTTTGAGTCGAGTTGGCCGGAGTAACTAACGTCTATGCTTGGATTTTTTTTGGGGTAGGCCAAACTTCTAGAAGAGATGGATGGAGGAGTTTGGAGTGAGGCAACCTTGTCGAAGAGGAAACTCGGACACGGAAACAGGTGGTTAGCTTTTAATGATCAGTTTTGCAAGAATCAAGCTTGAATTTAACGGTTGTTGGATGTAATTTATTTCTTGATATTCAAAATGTCCAAAAAATCACGTCTTGTGGGGATTTTTTTTTGGGGGGGGGGGTGGTTGGAGTGGCCGAGGGAAGGTGGGTTTCTTATTCTTTTGTATGCACAGCAAGGCTGCGGTGTGACTTGGCTGAAGGGTGTGGCTGTGCCACTGATGCAGTGCCCTCTGCTGGTTTTGGACAGGAATTAGTAATTTGTTCATTATAGTGCCAGCGATAGCTCACACGACTCTTTGCGAAGGATCACTGGTTGCGGATCTTTAACGTCCACCCGACTAATGTCGGCGCAGATGTGACACCAGTTTAAACGTCTTTCCGAGGGACGGCACACTCATTTGATGAATCACCTTGCTTGTGAAACGTCGGGAATTCAAACCCGCAGGCTAGAACAGCTTGAGGAGAGTGTGCGGTACCTCTAGGTCATCCTATAAGTGAGTTTGAAATGCAGTAGAGAGGGCAGGGTTGCTTTGTCAGAGACGGGGTTGTCATAATTGGAATCGTGTCACGTGAAGAATTTCCCAGAGGGGAAATCCCTCTGAAATGATTTCAGCCTTGAATTGAATGATTAAGTTCGGGTTCGGTAATCAAAATTAAAAAAGCGAGTTTAAAACAACTTTTGCCTGAGCTGCTATTTCGTCAATTGAATATTTTAAAAGTTAATTTCTTCATATGAAGGGTACCGGTGGGGAGAAATACAACATGAGTGGCATCGCATTTGCATTGCACAGTTGTATACTACAAACAAATATGCACTGAACACCAATTGAAAAACGAGAACGGCCCACTGCGGTAGAGTGCATGCTCGCCCAGGCTGAAACAGTTTACATTTGGTATCTCACGATGGGTCCGACTCTGGATCCGCACCGAAACCAGAAGGAATTGGCTTGTACTTGTCACTGTAACTCATTCCACTCTAGGGTTTGTCTGAATCCTTCCACAACTTTTTGATGCATCCTGCCTTACAGACAGACAGACACACAGACGGGGTGAAACGTTGTCTACCTCGGGATTGGAGGTAATATAAACAAAAAAGATGTTCTGTTGTAACAAGTACGGAATAAGATGTCTTTTACGAGCTCACTTGGTTTAACATGCAACTGCTTTTCAGAATTGTCATTGGGAACCATTGGGATCCAACTGCGCTCCAACCAGGCTAGGAGAGATGCGTGCGGTTTTTGGGTGTCCCTTGGACGCCTTGTGGTGTGTTTGTAAAACCTGAACTCAAATTGGTCCACAAAAAAAAGGACAGAACGGCCGGACGTGGTATTTGACCGCCTGATCACGTGTTGGCCAAAAGCTGTTCGAGGACTGCGTTCCGGGTCTCTGTCATCCATGGCAGGTAATACAAACCCTCGGACTCACTTGTAGTTCCCCTTTCCCCATTATGGCAAGGCACAACGTGTTGCCATTTTTCAGGATGTTCTCATTTGTCAATTGCATTGTGTGAAGTTTTTGATTTTTCATGCCTTTTACAAACAGCTTTAAAATGATTTCGATCCATGGATAAACAGCGGTGTTCGTACTGCAGACGCTCAGTGAACTTCGCCTTCTGTGGTTATACCATTTTTGAGGAGTTCCCTGCTCACATTTAAAGCCACCTATGAGTATCTCATTCAGCTCGATCTTTTATTTTTTCAAAATAAGAAGTGAATCTCATTGGTTTTAAAAATAAATAAGTAAATAAATAAATAACCTTTTCAGATCTGCGTTGATTGCTTTGGGGTGAATTTGTTTTTTTCTTGGATGTCGAATCGTCGATAACTTTATAAACTTGCTTTTCTTGCTGCTTCTAAAAATAGTGTTTTGATCACCAATTATAATCCATAACTTGTAGATTCCATTTTTATTATCCCCAAGATTTTTAAAAAAAAACTGATGTTGTAAGTCTTGCTGTTTTTAATCCCCCGCCGCGCTGGCGGAAGAGGATATTGTTATCAACCCAGGTCATCCGGCTGTCCGTCCCGTCCGTCCGTCGTCCATCCGCGGCGTCAACATTTTATCAGCTGAGAGTGCGATAACTCAATAAATTGTTTGCCCATATCGATTTGAAATTTGGTCATACATGTACCACCTGAAAAGGAAAAGAACCTTATTGAATTTGGGCGATTGGCCGCATCCAAGAATGGCAACTGGGGCGGCCATCTTGAAACAAAAATGTTTTTTTGTAATAAAGGAAACCCGCTTATCTTGATTTCATTATTTTTGGTTATACATTCCTCACGCCTGAGGAACTTTTTCGGAAATGCATGACCAATGGTGTCTTGTTCACAATTCACCTCCCTCATTATCTGGAATATTCAATCTGGACCTGTTTATTCATTTCAATGGCTGGGGATCCCATCTCTGATGGTACATATTTGTATTTGTCTTTGTCTTTGAGCTTGTCTGTTTGTCCATCCATCTGTCACGCTATCTCCTCCTAAAGGTTGTGCAGAAATTCACCAAGCTTGCGTTGTTATTACCACATGGCACGAAGGTGCGGGAACTGAATCATTTTTGACCCCGCCCCTGGACGGGGTCAAAAGGTAACCAAAAAATGTATGACGCGGAACTTTTTAAAAACCTTTTTTTTTAATGAAAACTTTGTCGAGGCAGTCACATTAGGAGGGGACGCATGAATATATGTAACAATTGTGTTTATATGGGATTTGACCCTTCAGTTTCATGTCCTGGGGGTGGGGACTTGGGGTCACAGGGGTTCAAAACAGGAAAAAATTTATTGCCAAAATTTGATATTGGGTCCAAATTTCGTGGTGGAACTTTTTGCCATCTTTCGACGTTACTTTCGGTGGAGCGTGGGGATTGCAATGGCGTTGCCATCGACCTCGCTCTCCGTTATCATTTTAAAAAGCTTGCATGTTTTGGGATATTTGAAGTATTTTTGTCCATCAAACTTTTTGAAACCCCCAATGCGCAGGTAATGGTGAACGGATAAATCGGTAAGCATTATAAGACCAGTGTCGTTGACTTTTACCTTTTTCCACTACCCTCAATGAAAAATACTCTCAACACTTCACAAACATAGATACACCACTTAATCAAGCACGAGCTATAACTGCCAACATTGACCAAGTTCCCCAAATATTTTTTTACTTTATTATTTATATTCTTCACTTACAGCTCTTGCAGGAGGATTGCCGGCAGCATTTGATGCCCATTCCCAAGTTTTGCCCTGAGAAACTGGTGGATTGAGTCCTCTTCTTTAAACTGCTGCTTATGCACTGTGGGGTGGTGGTCAATTAATTCACTTGTGTACAGCACTGGCTGTTGGTTAGTTTGAGCACTCATTTATTGGAGCACGGCTGCATGGGATGATGCCCCCCTGTTAGGTTATGGCAAAAAATTTGGCGTTGGACCAGGGTGCCGTGTGTCGATCAACTATTCTTTGCGAAAAGACAGCGTGGGTATCTTAATCTCACCTTAAATCAACCATACGAGCGGACCGCGGTTCCCCGCTCAACGTCCATCTAAATGGACGCTCATTCTATCAATGCAATGGCCCACATGCTGAAACACCCAGGGTGACAAGTTTATAGTGAGCCCAACTGATGGCCAAAGTTGAGGCACAACCTATACAGTCTAATTATCCAGGCAACGCAGGTGGTTTGATGAAGCCAGGCCGTCTGGTGGCTGTTGAACTTGTGTGTGTTCAACGACCACCATTATCTTGCTTTGTAACTTTAACTGTGCTTTTTAGTTTTTTAATTGGGTTGAAAGAAGAGATAGTTTATCTGGTGGCTTACCCCTATGCTGCCCCTCTTAATGGTGATTTATTGTTGCTGTCGATGGTGATTGTAATTAGATCATCTGCGTGTGTTTTCTGTGCTGTTTCACCGTCGTTTCAAACTATAAAGCCGGTTTTCCATTCCTCTTTTGTTTATTGTTCTGTTGTCCATTTTATTAAGTCATCAATATGTTGATTTTCCGAAACCCAAGCTTGTTGGATGCTTTTTCTTTGTTCTGAGGTTTTGTTTATGTTTATGTGTCAACTTGTGCTTTGACAGCCACAGGCCTGACTGCGTTGCGACACACTCTTTACAAATGTCATCAAACCTGACCTACTACACAACCAACTGCATGAGAGGTTATGTGTGCAAAACGTTGTGAATTCAAGATACAAACATAACGTCAATTCCTGAAAATTGTGCCGCAACAAATCGCAGTAAAAACATCAATTTTTGCCTGAATTTTTACCGCCAATTGCAGCTTTTACGTGAACCCACTCTCATCCTGGGTGCCGTTGCTGAATGTTAGGGTCTATGGCCTTGGGGATCTCGAGTCCTGAGTTCAAATCCCATTCGGCTGTTGAAATTAATACAGGTGAGGGTTGACTCTGCCTGTCATCCTACGCGAATAAGGTCGGCAAAATGAGTTGCAACCAGCTTGTTGGTATCCTATGTCGGAGTGGCGACGCCATCCAGGATTGTGTCCAAGAGCCAAGGAGACTGCTTAGGCAGCACCAACGCTCTGCACAGAGTATGCGTCCCCAATGGATTGGATGACGGATGGATTTAGGTTGTATTGTCTTTACATAGTTTATTGTACACTGCTCCTTCCCAATTCCATGTCGAGGCGATGCATCACCGGGGCTCAAAGGAGGGAGTACTTCATTTTTACTCCGTTTGTTTGTTGTTTTTCTTTTAATTGCCAGGAATCCTGTCGGATTTCGGCAATTATGTTGGCCGGTTGTGTGTGTCATTCTGTGTGTCGTCTGGTCTGTTTGTGTGTTATGTTTACCCTGTAAGCAGCCACACCCGTTTCCAGCGATCATGAACGAAAACTGGGTAAGAGTCGGCCATGGTCCCATTAGACACTTGTCGTTTTTGGTGAATCTAGGTCAAGGTCAAAGTCAAGGTCACCAAAAACCGAAATTCTTATTTTCGCAATAACGTCCGCTAAAATGGTCGTATTCGACTTCAAACAATCCAAAATGTGCATCTTCAATTCTGCATCCAACCAATATGTCTCATTGGGGTGTCACACCAACACCTTCTTAGCGGTCGGGGGTCGAATGTCAGGGGGGTCGGGTCAAAACTTTCAATTGCGATAAAAACGCCATTTCAAGTCCGATTGACTTCCAAGTTATGATCATGACAAACTAAGTGCTATAACAATTAAACAGGAGCACGCAGTCGACTTATAGAACCAAATTGATTTCCAGGTTTTTGTTTTTTTTTCAGAGATCATTACATGGAGATATGACAAAGTTATTCAATTCCTTGCTCAACGAGCAATTGCACTTTGTTTGTTTTGTTTGTCCTGGCGAATATCTCAGCTCATTTGAGCTGGGAAAGCAGAAATTTTAGGGAACAAAAGTGAAAGAAATGTGCTTTGGGCAAAAAAAAAATTTTTTTTTTTGAATTAATCAATTGCTTTCATTCATCTCGTTATTATTATCGATTTATTAATTCCTTATTTATTTTATCTCATCCAAGGCAATATATTGGGCACGCTTTTGGCTCAGAAGCTGATATTTGGGGACACAACAGTTTACCAAGTAATTTGGCTATAAAGAGTATTTTTGATTTATTCATGAATCAAATAAATTATTTGTTTTTTGATGAATTTTTTCAATGAGTTACAGATTTTGGATGAATACGGTGGTGGTTTTAAGCCACTGTCACAACTCTTGACGATTTAGCCAGCGTATGCCGCAACGTAATGAAAAATTTTGTCTAAAACCCTTGGCCACGACGAATACGTTATGGTAAGTTTTTGTATCGTTAAGAGGCACGCCGAAGCAAACGCTGGCATACGTCCGTAGTAACGCCGAGCTCGTCAACAAATTTTAACATAGCCTCAAAATTTTTCGACGTAATGCCAGCGTATGACGCACACGTTCGCGCATACGCTGGCCATAAGTTGTAGGCACGGTTACGCGAATCGTTGACACACGTCGACACACGTTTACTTGTTAGTTACTCATAAGTCGAAACCACGTCGAGGTAATGTTTTAGCATACCCGAAACTTATTTCTAACCTATGAGTAACGTGTTGTAAGGCTACATTACGCCGATCGTTGAACACACGTCCGACACCAGTTACTTGTAAGTTACTCAGTAAGTCGAACACGTCGAGGTAAATGTTTAGGCATACCGAAACTTATTTCTAACCTATGAAAGTTAACAGTGTTGTAGGTCAACATTAACGCGATCGTTGGACACAGCGTCGACACACGTTACTTGTAAGTTACTCATAAGTCGAAACACGTCGGAGGTAATGTTTAGCGTCAGTGTTCCAGACTCCGATGTTTTTTTTTGTTTTTTTTTTTCAAGCATGACGGTGATGTTGACACTTCGATTTCTAGTGCGGTTATATAATAATATACATTAAAAGGCTGCCGCTCAGAAACGATTTAAATCATAACCGCACTAGAAATCGAAGTTGTTCCCACATGCACCGTCATGCCGAAGAAAAAAAACAAAAAACCATGGAGGTCTGGAACACTGACGGGTTCCTCCTGTGTGAACCCCATTTTATATATCAATTTCCCCTACTACCTGCCAATACCGGTAGCTGTAAGTTATAAACACGTTCGTAAGTTCTGTGGTCGTCCGAAAACGTCAAAATAACATCTAGCAATATGTTAATGATGCGTGGAGATACCGTTAGCACATAGGTTTCTTAAGCAAACGTTACTCATAGGTTAGAAATAAGTTTCAAGGTAGCTAAACTTACTCGACGTGTTTGGAACTATGAGTTACCTTACAAGTAACGTGTGTCGACGTGTGTCAACGATGCATAACGTGCCTATAACTTATGGCCAGCATATGCGGAAACGTATGCGTCATACGCTGGCATAACGTCTAAAAATTTTTGAGCATGCTTAAAATTTGTCACGGTGCTCGGCGTAACTACGAAATGTATGCCAGCGTGCTTCACGTCTGCTTCAACGTATACAAAACTTACCCATACCGTATTCGACGTGTGGCCAGCGTATTTCGGCAAATTTTTCATACGTCTGCATACGCTGGTAAAACGTGAATGGTGTGACAGGGCCTTACACTACACTTCCGATGTTTCTAGTGCGGTTATGATTTGAATCGTCGAGCGGCAGCCTTTTAATAGCCTACCGCCACGTGATCGTCGGCGATAGCTGCCGCGCGCTATGCTTACGTTAGACTATCGTTTGTGGCATAGGTTGTGAACGCCGACCAACGCTAAGCATTCGTTTGGTAATAAGTTATCTATGTTTTATCGAAAACGTTCTGTGGTACGGTTACTAATACAGTTTGCAATAACGTCCAATCTCGTTATGAAAAACGCCAAAAACTGAAAAAAACATCAATAGTTCCCAGCGTACGCCAGCGTTTTAACATACATTTTGATACGTTGCCATACGCTGGCTAAAAACGTCAGTGTGACAATGGCTTTCGGTCTGCTACTAGCCAATTGATGAGAAATTAATTATTTTACGACTATTATTTATTCAATTTACACAATTGATCACTGAATCAATCGATTATTGCCAACCGCTCGCTCGCAACGCGGCGGCAAATCGCGGGGCGCAAAGACCCGGCAAATGAATCATTCCCACCGAAAAATACAACAGAACTTGTAAAAGTAGCTATGAAAGATCACAGGTAGTTTGGAGATGACTGAAAATGACTGAATTAACCACCTTATAAAGAACCTGGGTTTAAACAACGGAACTAGAATTATATTGGCACAGACATGGCAATCCTACAAATCAGAGAACTGATTCAGGTGCCAAAGCCGATAGGCGCCCCGGCGCTGTCGCCCGCTGGAGGATTTATTTATTTATTTTGGCATGGGGTGCGGTGAACCTTTGATGCACCGGTACTTGTTGTTTGTTTGTTTTTCAAATCAAGTGTTTATTTGCATACTTCCAACGGATCAAAAAAACTTTTTTGTTTTTCGTATACTCATCATCACGACACGTTGGAAGAATCTTTCACACGAAAGTAGTACCAAACACTTGGCACGGGGGTCGTAGGCAATGTGTCCGTTTTCACTTTCCGGTGAATTTTTTTTCTTCTTTTTCCAAACGGTGAAAGTAAATTGTATACAATATTTCTGATGCAAGATGATGGTTGACAATTGCCGAAACTTACATTCCGTGTGGCTTTTGATTTTTTTTTTACCAAGGAGCAGTACCAATTCTCATAATCTCAAGTGGACTAAAAAGTGGAGCAATGGGTGGAACATTTGCAAGAGGGCGAGAGGGTTTATACTGACACCAAGGACAAGTTGGAGGGCTCCCAACATGTTTCATCCTTTATGCCGGTGTAAGGAATGTGTGCGAGGTAAATGTGATTTATACGAAACATCTTTTACAAGATTAGTTGCTGTTTGGCGGCAATTTTAACGCACGATCTGCCGAGGCGGCACAATACGCAATTCCGTACCACGGGCCAGATAGGCCACAGCCGTGTATTTTAAATGTGGCAGTGAAGTTAGCAACTGAAGGAAAAATCTTCTTCTTTTTCTGTCTGGCCAATGATCTACGACTATGTTTTGTACAATAATATTCTTCTTCCCAGTGGCCCTGTGTGCATATTTATGTAAGTTTTCAGTGTGGTGTGTTTTATTTCGTGCTGTGGGATGTGTCGGACTTGCTATTGTTTTTATCCGCGCACGTAACCTTTTTGAAAACAAACGAGGGGGGGGGGGATGTTGTAATGGGCTTCAAGTCTCTTTGTCCGTCTATCCATCTGTCACCCTAACTCCTAAAGACCTAAACGGTTGTGCGGAAATTCACCAAACTTGGTCGTTATGATTACCACATGACATGAATGTGGGCAGCATTCAAAAGGTCAAATTTAAAAAAATGGCAATTACGTTGACATTTTTGAAACATGTTTTGTTTTTAATGAAACTTTTATACATGTTCCACATTGACACCACAATTGAAATAAATGACGGTTTTTTCATTCGACCGCCGGTTCCGTGCCCCGGACTTCATGGGTCACAGGGGTCGAAAATGGGAAATAATTTTAAACTCAAAATTTTGATTATGGGGTCATTCTGGTGGAACTTTTTCCCCATCTTTAACTGTGCTTCGGGTGGGAATTTGTGACGGCCGTGCCAATGCAACTTCGCTCCGGGTTACCTCCGCCACGAAGGTGGACGGAGCTTATGTTTTCACCCATGTCTGTCTGTCTGTGAGGAAGAATATCTTCAAAAAGTTGTGGACAGGATTCGGATGAAAACCTTGGTGGACATGTTGGGTGTGTGGAAGAAACAAATTGTCCTCCGGATCCGGAGAATTTTTTGATTCTTCATGTAATATTTTCTGGAATTATACGATACAGCGGCAATGGTGATGGGTCTTGGTAATGGAATGGTTAGCCGTACATATTCTCGCGACAAGGTCTACCAACAGATTCTCATGCTGTGAGCGTGCTCGTGTGGCATTGTTGTGACTTTCACCTGGCTCTGAACACTTGGGGCCTATCTGTTTATGATGGTTTTTTTTGGTACAAGCCAACAAATTTACAATAAAGTTATTCTCTCTTCATAGGTGTTTCAAAACAATTGAATAACTTGTATGTCGATTGCTTCCAGGGTAAGAACATAACGGAATGAATTGATAACTTGATTAAGGCCATGGATACCAAACTCTGTGTATAATTTTTGGTCCCTCAAGTGCTCCACTTCATGATGGACTCAAGCTGAGATATTATTTATTAATGTGTTTGTTTGTTTATTTATTGACATAACATTTTTGTTTCATAAGACATAACTTCATTGTACCTTTTTTAATTTTTCTGCATAGCCTGGATAACCGATGGTCTGTCTTGTGCTCGAACCAATTCGGTTTATACTTCCCATCATTTGAGATTTTGCTGTGATTGTTTTGGTGTGATCTTAAATTCAGGTGTTTTTGGATGAGGAGGAAGAATATCCTTCAAAATTTGTTGACATTGTGTACTCTGAAAAGGCTGAGAAAAATGTCCAGGCTGAAAAAGAAAAAGCCTGACTACTACCATTTGAATGAAACGCGAGACCGTGGATGGCTTGGCTAGTGGTGGGGGTTCATTTTATGGATTTTATTTGGGAATTATTTTCATTTTGCATTGGTCGACCTTTTTATAATGTATTTATTTTTAATGAACCCAGGATGGCGTAGGTATCGAGATGTTTGGTTGGTTGCCTGCATTTTGTGCCTTTGAGGTTTGTGATATCAACAGTTCTTTCCGCTTAATTTTGTTCTTCCTTCCCATCTCATTGTCCTCTCTTGATCCCTGCCCACTGTTAGATGAAACCAAGGTCTTTGCTCAGCAAGTACGATGAGGAGATGCGAGGGTGAAAAAAAGAAGCAATCGTTTCGGCTGGACAATGGTGAAGCTGATGTTCTTGGAGCGGGAGCTCCATCGCATTCGAGAAACCTACGCGAAACCAGTCTCAAAGCCCTGGACGTGGGCCGCCCCACGCGGGTCGCCTCTGAGTTCTACAACCCATGATGAGATGGTGTGTGGCTTCTTGACGTCGTGCCATGATGGGGATTGTGGAGGTGGTAACATTTTATAAGGGAAGGAAGAGAAGTTTTGTGAAGGCCGTCCCTGTGGACCGTTGTGTTTTTAATGTTTTAATTGTTCAAGTTAATACAAATGGGTGCAACACTAACAACTGACAATGGGACATGGTGGAGAACAAGGTGAATGGGAATTGTTAAATTAACAATGAAAAGTATCCCAGTAGTTTTTGGGGATGAAACCAAAGTTGGGTGGCGCTTACCTTTTTTTATGGCGCCAATGTAAAGTGCCCATTGCACATTGCCCGAGGACTTCAAGAAACGAGGCACAAAGTCCTAGAGTGGCATCCACTTTTGAACTTGCCAAAGGGGGGCAAGGGCAGGAGGTATTAATTATTACAGGTCATTTAGTGAGGCAACTGGGTTTTTACCAAGCATCCGAAGGTTGACATGATAATGGTACTATAATTGAGAAGTGTATGTGTGTTGGACTTGTTGCTCTCCTGAACCAGCTGGATGGAATGAGTTGAAAACTGCTGGTTATTCTGAGGGTTTGCCCCAGAGTAAGTTTTTTAGTGGTTAAAAATAAGTGGTAGCTCTGGTGGTTCGCCACGGGATAGCAACACGATTCTCTATGTGAATGTGTATCGTTTTGTGCTGCCCGCTGGTTGGAAGAGGGTATTACAAAGTCATCCCATCCCATAATTCTTGGGCATTTAACCTTCCACAAGGACAAAGTTTTTTCGCTTGTTCTCTATAATCAACAATAAACCTTACAAAGGATCGTATCTGGATATAAAAGTAATGTTCACGGTAACAATGTTCCTGATCTCCTCTGCAACTCTGAATCAATTTCTTTCGAAGATAATGCTTTCTTTTTTCCTTTCCACAGATAGTGGGATGCTCGTCGAAGAGCTAGTACACTGAATGGAATCAAGAAACGTAACGGATGCAAAAGATGAACATGGAGAGAGGAGAAAAACCTCCAACAAGCAGAGATGAAGGCCGAGATAGAGGCAGACTTGGACATGACAATGGTGTTGGACAGACAATGAGAGGATGCATGGGTGGACAATATATGATACAGAAAGGAAACTCAGGAGGGAAAGCTGAAAAATTTGGATTGAGGATAGGATTGGGGTTGTTGGGGGGGGGAGGGGTGCCACTCCAGAAAACCTGGGGGGGGGGGGAGAGTCAAAGCACGAAAAGAGCAAGAGGGTGCAAGATCAAGAAAGGTGATTGTAGAAGACAGAGACTACCTCTACCTGATCTGCAATGGTGAAGTGATAGACCCATGGGACTCAGCTTCATTGTGGGAGATGCCAATAATCTTGAAGCACTTGGTTTCCATGGTGTTCAATCAACGCTGAGCAAAGATTGAAGGCAGGGGAGCCCCCAGAGGGCAGAGTACTCATCAAGCTGCAGATGGAAGGCATTGAACGGTGAATAGGAGTTCAGGGTGTTGCTAAGGAAGGCGCTTTGTATGATGGAAAATGCCCACGTCGACAGCTTGGCATTGGGAGGCCAAAGTTTGAAAATGTGGTTTCCCCAAGAAAGATATGGCTGACAGTGAGACCCAGAGTTTTGGAAAGAACTTGAAACTTCCTCAAGATCAAGGATTTGCGAAGAAAGTAGATTGGGAGGGTGTGTGGGGAGTTGCCCAGACGGTCCTTTCGGAGAGACGTAGTGAAGAGTGTGGAGATTCATCAGGATTGAAAGGCATGTTCCCCAAGTGTTTGACCAGTTTGTGATTTTGTTTTTCCAAGGTCTGAAGAGAGGGAGGAAAGAGGGCTGCAGCCTGTCTGTCTGAGGGATGAAGGATGTCACAGTTTGTGTGTTGGTGTCATCAGCAAGAAGACAGTTTAATGCTCAAAATTCTTCTTGGTGGAGACTCTAGAATTTTGTACTAATTATTTTCACAACTTTAATGGCTCAACTAGCCCAACTCCGTTGACAATCACTGTTTTAATTTTGTTTTCGAGTTGTTTAAGGACCCCGCATATTGTTTTTTTGTTTTGTTGGAGATAGTGCTGAGGTTCCTACCCCCTTCCTCGACCTTCCCACCCCACCCCACCCCCTTCGTTGTTCCAAAACATTTTGAAGATAAGTTTGAATGTTTTCTGTAACCGACGAGTATTTTATTTGTCGACCCTGCATGTTTCGTATGGACACGTACCGTACTTTTGGGCCTATGAGTCGATGTGGAGTACAAGGTCAAATGAGCTAATTTTTCCCCATTTTTTCCTTTTTCCCTCCCAAAAAATTTTTCAAATAAGCCCTGTCTTTTTTGGAGGATAAAGGAAAAGCAAAATATACTACACTAGTTAGCAAAAACTGTGAGTCAGTCCAAGAACAATCAAGCTGGTTTAATTCTCCTGCCACTCACACGCATCGCTGGCTATGGTACTCCAGGGTCATGAATATTAATGAGTCCGTTTTTGTGCCTTATTTTTTTTCATTTTCCTTTGTGGGACAACCTTTCGATAAATTTTGGAAGTAATAGGTTTTGAAATGTTTGTTATGCTAGCAAAAGTTCATTATTTAAAACAAAGCTGCAGGGTCTTAAACCGTACCATAAGTCGATTCCTGAGTACAAGTCGAGGCCAGGACTTCCGGGGGGGGGGAAGTATCAACTTTTACACAAAAATATTGTACGTTTAAATATGAACTTTTTACCAATCAGACATTAGATTGCTTTTCAAAGCAAATACCACCGCGTTGCTTTACTATGGGATACTTAGGAGGGGGAGAGTGAGGAGGTGGATTCGGGGAGAGGGAGAAAGAAGGGGTGGGGGAGCAAGGAAGGAGGGGGGGAGAGTGAAGTGGGGTGGGGAGGGGAAAGGCGCAGCGAGGGGAATGGAAGTACAATAAAATGTGCCGCAAACAGTACAACATTTTCTTTTAACCGCCGAGTTTCGATATAAAAGCTGGGCCGGAGCATTTAAAACCGTACACTATCTACCTGGCAAAGACCTGGCATGCATGCATGTTCGTACATTTTGCGACTTTGCGGACCTTTTGCACCCTCAGATCGGCTCACTCCGAATCTGATTCATACATGCTACACTCTGGGGAAGCTGTTTTTAAAATATCTCAAAACTAAGACCGTCAGTCCTAAATAGACCCTTAACAGAGGGGTAAGGGTGTGGGATGAGGGGCGGAGGGGGAGGGGTGGGAGAGTGAGGAAGGGAAGGATTGAGGGGGGATGAAGGAAAGGAAGGGAGAGAAAAATGGGAGGAGTGAGGGAGGTAGGGGGCAGCAGGAAGGGAGGCGAGATGGGGGGGGGAGCGACACCTCACCAAATGTTTGCTATAATACTCTGGGAGGGTGGGGGTGGGGAGTGAGGAGGAGAGGGGAAGTGGGGAGGGGGAGGGGGTTTTGGAGGAGATAGCGTGGGGGATGGGTTTCTCGACTTGTGTTTGGCAGTGGGACTTGTGGGGGTGGTAGTGGCAGTAATGGAACGTATGGGGTATGGTTTAAAACAGCACGTTAAATACAGCACGCGGAGACCTCCAGGAGATTGTCCAATGGGTGGAGAGGGGAGGGGGTCCTGGGAGGAAGGATAGCAATGAAGGGAGGTGGAAGGGATGCAGCGGGAGAGAAGGGAAATAAGCGGGGGGGGGTGGAGGCAGCGGGAGGGAGGGAAAGTGTGAGGGGAGGGAAGTGCGATGGGAAGGAATGGTGTGAGGAGGAAGAAGGCAGCGTCAGGGCAAGGGAGGAAGCGTGAGGAGAGGGTAGGCAGCGTACCAGGGGCATTACCAGGGCGATAAATCAACGCCAAACAGCAATGTTTTCTTTTTAACCGCCGTGTTCTATTATAAAACTGGGTGGAAAATCTCTTCCTCCTCTTACCTTCTTCTTTACTTATAATAATAATATGAGTCTTCTATTCCAATCCTGTTTCTCATACTCGATTAGCTTTAGAAAATGCTAATTATACACCACCTTTTTAAGCATTACAAAGTAAGACGCTCTCTTGCAACACAGGTGAGAAAAAGGATAGGAGAAGCAAACGCTATTTTTCACTCATTTATTCACACTATTGTTAAAGGGTGAAAGTTGATTTCATTCCGGATTTTTTTTTCCAAGAATTTCCCAATTAACGCAAAAGTTAGAGCGTTTCCATCAGGCCAAGGCGACCAGTCCTTCTGCCTTAGTGGCTTGAAACAACAACCAAGGCATCTTGGTGGAGGCATTTGCCAAGTGGGCTTCAGCACTCAAGCAAGCACTCCAACGGACGCTTGGCTTGGCAGCAATTATGCGATTGGTCATATCAACCCGCATGTACCCGCAGAAATGCCACAATTAATTGCCCGAATTGGACAAATGAGCACTTCAACAGTCGGAAACTGCTTGCTAAGTTCAATAATGGAGCTTAAATTTTGTAAATCGGGCTTAGTTTAAAGGGTTTTCTCGAGGTTATCGCAACGTGTGGAATGAAATAAAGCCACGAACGCTGGCGTCCTCCGGGGTTTATAAGCATTGCAAATGTATCCAACGATTCGTAGCTATGATGACGGCAATTCGAATTAATATGAGTGAAGAAAGTGAAAGCAACACCCCTTTGTCGTTAAGAAATCAATTGTGGCCTGTTCCAGACTCAAGTATTGCTGAGCGGCCGAACAAAATGGCAAATTAAACGCAAGCGGGTAATGAGAAATGAGCCCTTAAGACCCCATCGAGAGCGGTACTGAGGATGCGAACTGATAAAAGATATAATTAAATAAGGCCGTTATTTATCTTCAAACGGGGTGTTTTTAATTCAGCTCAACCACCAAATTTTTCATCTCTTGGAGTTCCTTCGTGTGCCATGCAAAGTTTCAGGTTGTTCGGTTCATGGTTTTGGAGTTATGGAGGACAACACACACACACACACACACACACACCACACACACACACACACACACACACACACACACACACACACACACAACCATTAGTATGGATGACGAATGTATGCAAACATTCCACTTTTGGCTCTAATTGTCATTACCATCGTTACTATTGATGTTTATTTTGTTTTTCCACCCTGCCTTAGTTATGAAATGTCTTAAATATTCATAATCTCTACTTCCACCTTCACATTCTTTTACTCCCCTGCAAATGAATAGCTTTTTTGTCTGCAGTAAAGTTCAAGATTCCAGACAAAGCGGCGAGTCCGAAAGATTCGAAAAAAGAAGATGCTGAGGCAGATGAGTTAGAAACTCATTGCGGATTGCAGTGCAATGATTTCGGCCTCCCAGGTGGGAAAACCATCATAAATGCACTTTGCTTTTTACGTTTGGGAAATGTAACACAGTTATATCAATTGTTGCGCATCAAAGCGGTGGAGCCCCTTGCCCACTTATTATAATGAGGATGGTTGAGTAAAAAAATTTTTGAATCTGGCACCGCTTAACCTGTGTGCTTTGCTTGTATTCTAAAAGTACTAAATACATTACCCAGTGCCCTTGTGCTTTTAATTCTTCTCCCTCTTTGTTTGCTTATTATGTTGAACAGAGCACTGAAAGGATGCGCCAGAAATCGGTCACAGGGGATGACCAGAATGATGAGGAAAGCGATGGGGTACGGTAAGATGGAAAGGGACATTGAAGATAAAGACAGATCAAGAACTTTGAAACTGGAGGAGAGCTGGAGGATAAAGATTGAAGCGGACATCAAAAAAGAATATGGAATGATGATTTTGCGTGCAGGTAACATCCTGTGGCGAGGAGTAATGGCGTGGAGACATGGAAAATCAGTGATGGAGAAGGTTGGGTTAACACTAGAGGGGGCTCCCCCCACCACAAATACCCGCTCCAGTCAACCCTCATCGCCCCCCATCAATACCCGAGAGTTCTGGATTTAATTCCTCCCCCCTGCAGTTCCACCCACATAATATCTTACAATGACATTGTATAGTTGGCCTGCAAAGTGATTTGCTGAACGGTCCGACATTAGTTTCCAGGGAATACTTGGTTCTCATTTGAGTGTGTTATTAGAATAACGGAGGCTTACCTGCTGTTTATGCATTTTAGCAACTGTTGCCTCCTCCATTTGAACCCCCCCCCCCAACCTAACCCTAACCGTTAACTTTGTTCAAGAGCTTGGATGCTCAGCATTTTTATTCATGTACTTCTTTAGAAGTACAATGAAATTTTCCATGTGTCATAAAAATTCTTTGCATTTGGCCAATTCCACACAAATAGGCCCGTGAGGTCAAATTAAAATTTCAGAAGTTTTTTGAAGCATGTGTTAATACGTCAATGGAAAGATAGAAAAATGTGCAGTTTCCTGAAAATATATTGATCACTGAGCTGACGTGCCTGTTTAGCTCACCTGGAACGTAGTTTGGGAGCTTGTGGGATGGCGCATCATCCCGTCCGTCGCATCCATCCAATCCATTCCTCATCCATCCATCATCCGTCCAATAAACCACTTGCAGCGTCTTTCTGCTGAAACTACACACACTATTTCGATGAAAACTTTGACCCACCAAGTTCATCTAACCCTGTATTCACTTACCTTGGCCATTTGATATCATGTCTTCGAATGATGTGAAGCCAAGGTCAATTGAAGTCTGGGTCCAGGCTGGGGAGTCCCCTTGGGAATTCACTGGAATCATGGGTTGTGGCGCTGTCGGTACCTTACGCAGGAGTAGCGAAAGGTCCGAAGTTTCAGGTACCTTGGTGTATTCCAGTCTGCTCTATGGATTTTTATGAGTACTTGGACTCTGACCAAGGAATCCTGAGACGGAGACTTAATTCCTTTGGTACCAGGTCTCTACGAGAATCCTTGGCTATCGCTGGTTCGGACTTTGTGTCCAATGAGCGGTTGCTTGAGAGAAGACTCAAATGAGATTTGTTACTGCATAGTCCCGTGAGCGTCAGTGTGGCTGTAATGGACACGTGGCTTCGTTTTTCCTGATGCTGAGTCCAGCTTCACCAGATTTCTCTCCGAGGGAGGCCTCGTGAGTGGAGGAGGCCAACGAGGCCGAAACACGTGCCTCATGGTTTCAGTCGGTTTGATCGGTATCCTCAATTTGATGGAGATGGGCCAGGTTTTCTGATGGGGGATGGCCCGATGGAGGCCATTGCAGTACCGGTGGAAAGTGGAAACAACCGACACACTGCTCTGGCTCGTGCTCCATACCTGACCTGATTTTTTTTTAAAGAATCTGACCCTAAATGAGGTCTACGGGGGGTTGCCACCCCAAAATAAGGTGTTTGCTTTTTCTTAGAAACTGCACACACAATTCTGATGAAACTTGAACCACAACCTTTCACCCCTGTGATGCACGAAGGTTTGTTGCACACCATTAAATAAATTAGGGTATGAGGGTTCTACGGAGGGAGTTTACGGGAGGGGGGGGGGGGGTACCCGCGGTCCTCCCAACAAAAATATTTATATAGTTTTCTTCTGCTGAAACTACACACAATTTGGATGAAACATTGACGCACAGAAGCTTTCATCCTGTGATGCAATCAAAAGTTTGTTCACAAGACCATTTAAAAAATTTTTTGGGTCAAAGGTGGTATACGGGTGTGGCCCCCATAAATATGTATTAGCTTTCTTCTCGAAAGCACACAATTTCGAATGAACCTTGAACCACAACGCTTCATTACATGTGATGTTAGCAAAAGTTTGTTTAAGCACTAATGTAAAAAATCAGGGTCTATAGTGGGTTTACGGGGTTGGATGGGGGTTGCCTCCCCAAAATAGGTACAGTAAGACCCTCACCGTCCCGCTGGGGTTACGTTTCCTCTAAACTTCCGTGAACGGCGAACAGTTTAATAACATGCAAGTCATGAGATACGTTTGCAGCATCGCCGAAAATAAATCCAAAAATCATAAATGATAATAAAAAAGACATTTAATTGAAAAACAGAACAATTGAGTAAAATTAAAGATAAAATAAGTATGATTTACCATCAGTAACGGGCCTTTAACTGCTTGGAGTACTGTTGGTGGGTAACCCCGGGTCAGTTATGCTTGAAGCAGTCATGGCAGCGGAGGTAGCCGAAGTCGATCTCAAGGAGTGACCCACAAACCCTCGACATACTATCAATTGTGGTGCTCTTGGGCCTTTGTGGAGATTTATTATGTTGATCTAGCCCTAATTTTAATCATTACATTGAAGATGTAACGTATAGTGGGCTCAATTTGACGTGTAGTCTTTCACCATAACAGTAACACGTGTACCACTCTCAGTCGAATTTTCCTTTTTAAAAAATTTTGCCCCCCCTTTAACTTTTTCACCATGTTCATCAACTTTCTTACTTCTTTATGCTGCTCTTCAGCAGATGCACCACTTCAATGGACCGTTTTGGGACCCATGATTTAAAATAAACGGCGATACAAAGTTTAATCACAATAAAATACCGCACGGCTCACCAACTGCTAAGGCAGCCAGAAGACAACGATGCGGGCGGTGCGGCAATGCCTTGGAAGAGCGCAGAGAATGTCAAATTTCCAAAAATTTTTTCCATTTTTCCGGTTGGATAAAGTACAGTTGTAATTTAACTATGTAATATAATGAAGGAAAATATTGTTATCCAAACATTGGAGTGTTGAAATACTGGATGAAATTGAACGCGTAAACAGGGTGGTTGGGGTTTATTTTGTTTTGTGGGGGAGATGTTTCTGGAAGACGCAGAAGGCAAATTTTACATTTTCCAGTGATACAGTCAGTTATGTTTCATTCTGGTAATGTTAAATGAAAGAAAATATTGTTATCCAAACATTTGAAAGTGTTAAAAAAAAAATGAAAACGAAGGAGTTTGAGGTGGAGGAGTTCTTTTTTTGCGATACGCGGGACTAATCGGACGTGGACAGAGAGAAAGGGTGTCTAAAGGTCAGCGCAGATACGCGAACACGCGGAATGGTGAGGGTTGAGTGTATTTGCGATGAAATATGGTTCATTGGTACATACTGAATTCTGTCCAGCACACTGACTTCCTCCTCAGTGTTTATTATCTGCAGGTGAACGGCCCGGGGTTTTGCGCCTTTTTTGTTTTTAATTTTCTTGCTTGCTGAAGAATATTGAGCAAATCAACTTCAAAAGAAAATGTAAATTGATGTCCGATTATATTGCCAAAGAACAATTTAATTCTTAATTGGTTTAATTAACGAGGCTGGGTTCTAAAACTACTCCACATCCGTTGTCCCCTATGTAGTGAATTGTAAGAAACTTGATTAACTGAAGTCAGCTGCTCCGCCTTGTCCTGTGATTAAGATTTTTTAATTGATGAAGCAATGTGTCACTCCACAACCAGTCACTCCATAAACAAAATTAGACACTTCATTAGTTTTTTTTTCATTGGCTGGTAGAAGAGAGGAGAAATAAGTTATTTTCATCAAATAACCAAGTACGCAACGTCATTGATTGTGTAGGATGCACTAGTTGGTTTAGTTTTTTGCATTGTATTTATTTGTTTAGACAATATCTTGTCACTCCATAAACGTTATGGAGTGACAGGTTCGTCATTACCACGCTCGCACACTAAGTGAAAGGTGGGGTTAAACAATTGGTTCAGCTTCTGTCTGTGTGGCTACATTCAATCGCTTTTTGATCGAGGTATATCAACTTAAATTTATTTTGAATGTTAATTTTGAAATATGAAGTTGGACAAAACCTGTAGGTTTCGGAGTACTTTGGTCTGAATTTGCAAACTTGTATGGAATTCGACCAGTTGCACATGTTACACGGGAGTAGGTAATATTTTAAAAAGTTTTTTCCTGCTTGCCTGACAGTCAAACAAAATTTGAAATCATCCAAACAGGAAACATACTGTTTTTTAAAGGATGTAATAAAGGACACAAACAACACACATGGAGAACTAATGTGCATGTCAAATAATGGTGGTGATAACGACGAGGCGTCAACAGTGCTAAGCGCCTCCAATAAATGTTTTTTTTTTTTTTATACAACCTTTGGATCGCTTTATTTTATTTAAATTTAATTATATACTTGAACTCGAGAACACAAAATCTCCTCCTTATCACTTCCAAAAACCTTCAGTTTGGCAAGTAATTTGGACAAAATATTA
>CM068955.1:30891733-30911299 GCA_035128595.1 Eptatretus atami
GGTACCATATAACTCACCACGGAGCATGGAACACACCACGGTACATGGAACACACCACGGAGCATGGAACACACCAATGAGAATGTAACACACCACGGAGCATGTAACACACCACGGAGCATGGAACACACCACAGAGCATGGAACACACCACGACATGGAACACACCACGGAGCATGTAACACACCACGGAGCATGTAACACACCACGGAGCATGTAACACACCGCGGAGCATGTAACACACCACGGGAGCATGTAACACCACGTACATGGAACACACCACGGAGCATGTAACACACCAGGGCGTAACACACCACGGAGCATGTAACACACGCGGGAGCATGTAACACACCACGGAGCATGTAACACACCATGGAGCATGGAACACACCACGATACATGGAACACACCACGGAGCATGTAAACACCATGGAGCATGTAACACACCACGGAGCATGTAACACACCGCAGAGCATGTAACACACCACGGAGCATGTAACACACCAGGAGCATGGAACACACCACGGTACATGTAACACACCACGGAGCATGGAACACACCACGGAGCATGTAACACACACGGAGCATGGAACACACCACGAGAGCAACACACACGGTACATGTAACACACAACACAGGGGCATGTAACACACACGGGGCATGGAACACACCACGGGCATGAACACACCACGGAGCATGAACACACCACGGATCATGTAACACACCACGGAGCATGTAACACACCACGGAGCATGGAACACACCACGGAGCATGGAACACACCACGGAGCATGTAGCACACCACGGTACATGTAACACACCACGGTGCATGTAACACACCACAGAGCATGTAACACACCACGGTACATGGAACACACACACGGACATGGACACACCGGCATGAACACACCACGAGCATGGTAACACACCACGGAGCAATGAACACACCACAGAGCATGTAACAACACACGGAGCATGAACATACCACGGTACATGTAACACACCACGGTACATGGAACACACCACGGTACATGGAACACATCACGGTACATGTAACACACCACTGAGCATGTAACACACCACGGAGCATGTAACACACCGCGGTACATGTAACACCCACGGGACATTAACACACCACGGTACATGGAACACACCACGGTACATGTAAACACCACCGGAGCATGGAACACACCGTGGTACATGTAACACACCACGGAGCATGGTAAACACCATGGAACACACCACGGCATGACACGGCATGAACACACCCGGTACATGTCACACAACACACACAGGTACATGTAAAACACCAACAAGCATGTAACACAATGAGCATGTAACACACCACTGTGTATGTAACACACCACAGTACATGTAACACACCAACAAGCATGTAACACAATGAGCATGTAACACACCACTGTGTATGTAACACACCACAGTACATGTAACACACCACTGTGTATGTAACACACCACAGATCATGTAACACACCACTGTGTATGTAACACACCCCACTACGTCGCCTATTGCAGGAGTAAGATCGATTATTAACATAAATCTGATAAATTCCGTGCCCGACACAATAAAATCCGTAACGAACTTGCATTTTGAATTGCTCATGTTAAATGGATTGCTCAGCGGTGTGCGAGGTCCACACATGAGGTTAACTCATTCAAATAACGGGGTGAGTCGTATTGACGGATCAAGCTGGGCTCCAGATGAGACACCACAACACGTCAAAATCCTTGGATTGTATCGATAACGAATAATATGAAAGATCTTCGAAACCCTTCCGTTGCAGATCCTTATTAGAGATTACGGACCGAAAATTTGACCCGTCGGTGCAGCATTCGGGATAGCTCGAACATTTGCCCGGCTGGCCCTCGTGTCCGTTTATAGAGCCGGTGTCGGGTGTTAGAATGAGCGCAATGGGTGCCAAAGTATAATCTCCTGCATTTGGAAGGACCACCACAGATATCTCTATGGCAACGACTGAGCACATCGACATTACAAATACCCACTCTCAAGGTTCGTCGGACACATGAGACGAACATGTCAAAATCCGAAGAGATTTTCATCTGGATTTACAGATTTCATGAGAAATCACACGGGGATTTTGGCAAGTGATTGCGTGAATATGAGGTTACAAGATAAATGAGTTCAGTAGCAACTTGGTGATGAAGGCATTTGCATCCCAGAGGATGTGGATTCGAATCCAGCCGAGGGTAGCTGTGTTAAGGATTTAAGGTTTCTAGAAACTGGCTAGTCCGAAGAGAATTTCCATGTTTCTAAAAGATTGTTCGTCAGACGCAATGTGGCTCAGATTGAGCGCACTTGCCTTTTGAATTTTCTTAATCTGGGCTCAATGTCCGACCAGACTCTAAATAGTCGGATTGTTGCTTCACAAGCACGCAGGCTGCACACCCTCTTTTGAATGGGACATTAAGCTGGAAACCTGTCTCCTTTTAAAAACAGTGACAGTCAACACAGATAGATACGTGGACATGCTGCAGAGAAAATTTCTTCCAGAACTGAGAAGGAAGCAAGACATCACTATTGATTCAGCCATCTTCCCAGCAAGACGGTACACCGCCGCATGCGTCTAATGGTGCTTTTGAGTTTTTCATACGTTTCCCTGGGTGATCGACTCATTTCTGGACGAACGGACAACCCATGGCTTCCCTATTCCCCGGATCTGTCTCGTCCCAACTGCTACTTCTGGGGATCCCTCAAAGCTAAAGTCCAGAAAAACAACCCACACACACTGCAGGAGTGAAAAAAAATATCATCAGGTGGAAAATCAGACGCATATCAGCTCCAGTTCTCGGCTGAGTCATCGCCAACTTCAGTGTCCATGTGGCAGTTGTCATCCAGAGGCCCGGTGCTTGGATTGAGCACTTCATCAACTACTAATGATATCTTGTTCAAGGATAACTACTAATGATACTCGTTATTGCTTGTTCAAGGATTTTTTCACCATAATGAACAAAAATTTAAATAACAATTTGTATTATTCGCCAAAAACAAACAAAATGGACCAATAATTAGACAACTCTGCATAATACGATATACAATGCCTTCAGGAAGTATTCACACCCCTCGGCATGTTCACATTTTGTTGCGTTAAAGCCTGAATTTAAAAATGGATTGAATTGAGATTTTTTTTTGTCACCGATCTACACAAAATACCCCATAATGACAAAGTGAAAATGTAATTTTTTTAGAAATTTTTACGAATTCATTAAAGATGAAAAGCTGAAACGTCTTGCAACAGTAAGTATTCAACCCCTGAGTCAATACTTTGTAGAAGTACCTTTGGAAGTGATTACAGCTTCAAGTCTTCTTGGGTATGTCTGTGTCAGCTTTGTACGTCTGGATTTGGGGATTTTCTCCCATTCTTCCTTGCAGATTTGTTCAATCTCTGTCAAGTTTGATGGGGAGCGTCGGTGAACAGCAATCTTCAAATCTTTCCACAGATTCTCAATGGGATTCAAGTCTGGGCTGCTCAAGGACTTTCACGTTGTTGTTGTTCTGAAGTCATTCCAGTGTTGCTTTGGCTGTATGCTTGGGGTCATTGTCCTGTTGGAGCGTAAATCATCGCCACAGTCTAAGGTCTTCTGCACTCTGAAGCAGGTTCTCCTCAAAGATTTCCCTGTATTTGGCTCCATTCATTGTTCCCTCTATCCTTTCAAGTCTCCCAGTCCCTGTCACTGAAAAGCATCCCCATAGCATGATGCTGCCACCACCATGCTTCGGGTAGGGATGCTGTTAGATGGGTGATGAGCTGTGCTCGGTTTCCGCCAGATGTAGATCGGTGACAAAAAATTTATATTTAATCCATTTTAAATTCAGGCTGTAACGCAACAAAATGTGACAAAAGTCGAGGGGTGTGAATACTTTATGAAGGTGCTGTGACTCTCCTATACTATACTATACTATATCATGGAGCATGGTAGTACTCCATATGTGAGGACGGGACGGGAAAAGAATGGCTGCCCCATCAAATGTGTACAAAATGACACACTGAATATCTACAATCGAGTGAAATCATAAGCCTTTGGAAGCTATACCTTGCGCATCGATATGGAACTAGTTTTTTTTCCTCTTTCATCTCTTTCACTCTCTATTTCTCTCTTTCGTTATCTAGATCTCTCAAAGGAGAAGTGAATTCCTATCCAGGTTCCTCCTGATGACTCCATCTTTGCTCTTTACTTCTTCCGGGTTCCTTCTTGGTCTTCAGTTTCATTTTATCCTCGAACGTTTTCAGAACTAACGAGAATGAAAACGATGCCAAAACTCATCACTAAAGTACCTAATCGAGAGATCACAAAATTGTCGAATTGTTGATAAATGTCAGCGTGCCGAGCACAATAATGGCTGAAGCAAGTAGAATGATTCCAATGGAAGGAAGCGACATTGTCTCTTGGGTATTGCTGCACCTGTACCATAACAAATTTTATTTTATTTTATTTTAAATCGGATTAAATGCCACAATACACCACAACCTGTTAAACGTCAATTTTGTATGCGCAGAGTGACAAACACCCCCGTAAAACTCGCTGTCTCCTGTAAAGTCTCTGCCGTGGATCGACAAAATGCGTAATTTACAAAGGAAAAGGGCCCAGAACGGTCTGCTGATGCCTTCAATGAGGTTCACAGGGGGTCAAACCTGTTATTGAAAAGGGCATTGTAAATTCACGTTTCCATATACCGTATGCATATTATTATTGTTCAAACAAATCATGCAGTACCTGCTCCTTGTGTAAGTAGATATGATCATGTGACCCCTTTATAAGGCATCTATTTATTTCACATACACAGGGTGGGCTTGAGAGGGAGGAAATTGGAAATTCCAACATCAAGAAAAGGAATAGGAGCGAAGAGGATAGAAATGGAGGTATCTCTTCATTGAGTACATATAGGCAGGGAGTAAATTGAGGGAAAAAAATATGAGAATGTAGGATAGTAGGAGAAGGAAAGGAGGTGAGCGGAGTTTGGGAGAGAAAGGAAGGAAGATTGGGAGGATTATAGGGGTATAGAAGGGAAGGAGCAGAGAAAAGAGAGAGAGAGAGAGAGTAAAGAAAAAAATCTGCTATGTTGGAATACAAAATAAATAAATAACTCCAAAAGTGATGGACAACAGGGTAGCAGAATGTCTGCGTGGAGGCAGAAGGGACGGGAAATTTAGGGAAATAAGGAAGAGACTTGTATTAGATATATTTTTGAGGGGGGTGAGGCTCTTTGTGTGTATATATGTATTTCACCATATTGAGAGAATAGGCCAGGATTTAATAATCCGGGATACTGTTGAACAAGTGTTGCGTTTATGAGTCAATTACTTTTCTGAATCAACGTTTGAAATATTATGTACACATCAAATCAGACGCATCCAAAGAATTTTGTGTAAAATGAAACTTAGACACAGGAGGAGGCCATTAGACTCATCATGCCTGTCAGGTATCCACATCCAGAGCACTCTCTCTCTTCCTCCTTTTGGCCTTACTACTAACCCTAAGCAGGGAATTTGAACAAGTGTACCAGCTCACAATGACCTACATTTTTGAACGACACCTTTAACCTCGACCCTTAATAAAGTGGTTTGATGGCCGAGTTTCTTTGTACGTAAACGTCACTAACTATTCTTCCAGCCACCTGTGATTTCACCAGATGATCTCTCACATGTCGTTACATATATCACCTACAGAAGTGAGATTGCAACCTCGCCGCCACACCTCCCCCCCCAGCAGCCGCAACACGGGTGTGCACCTCATAACAATAGGCACACCTGTACATCCCTGCCATGGAAAATGAAATCTGTAATTTGGGAATTTGGGAATGAATGATGCTTCTTAATTTAATACACCACACCTACAGCCTTGCTTGCTTTACTTGTCCAAGTTTTGTTGAATCAGATCATCAATTTTCATTTTGTTTTTTTCATTCTGATTGGATGAGTGTGATTGACATTGTGTGAACACGGCTCTGGTTTCGAGTACCCCCGCGTCACGTGAATGGCAATGGCAAACTCACCGTGTTATTCATTTCTGTGCAATTACACTCCTGACAGCACACATTCATCATTGTTTAAATTGCTGTGGAATGGACTGCGCATCGATATGGAACCTCAATTTTTAATCCCTCCCTCCTCCTCCTCCACGACACCCTAAAAAAAACACAAAACACAAAGAGCGACCAAACCATGCAATGATAAACACATTGTGATTAAACAGACGACACAGTGTAAACGAACGAGGTGGACACAGTTCCAGCATTAGTCAATTATACATTTTTTTATTACTTAATCTGATTAACGAATGATCTTTTCATTTTTTTTTTGAAGGGAGATGCTGGACGAGCAAGATGGCCGAGACGTACGCGCACGAGGCTCCTGGGTTTGAATTCCAACCTCGCTTGAAACTGTCATCCTGGTGTTTCCCAGGCCAGGCGACGCATCAGTGTGCGCACCGTCCATCGGATGGATGTTGAACCGGGTGCTCTGTCTGCCAGCATTAATTTTTGGACGTACTATAATCCCATGGTGTCTTTCACGAAGAGTAGGTGAGCTATCATTCGCACCTTGGAACAAATTACAAATTGCAGCCACTTTCGCCCCAACGGCAGGCACGGCGTCGCGGTTCCTTAAAGACTTGGGCCAAAGACGTTAACCGTCGACCGCACAAGAAGGTTTGAATAATTGGAGCCGTAAAAGAAGTAACGTTAGCTGTGTGTGAACACACAGAGTTTCACATTCCTGGAGATGATGGACATGACGCTGAACAGTAACTTCAGGGTTCACTTTGTACATGGTTCATCGCATAATTTGATGCCATTCATGCTGATGGAATGATAATTTCTCATTTTGATTTTATTTTAGTCAAGGGAACAAGTAAATGAATGAGAACTGTAACCTGATGCTTTGGTTAAAAGCTCAAGTCCTCAAATCCATATGTGAAGGTGTAAAAAAAAATAAAAAAAAACCTTGAAATTTCGAATTGTTCACCGATGACCTTCGACCCCAACCACTGGAGGTCAGACTGTTAATTTAAGCAACTATGTGGTCACATTGCATTATGGATAACATGTTGATCCTGATGGATGAACTCCTAGAAAACCTCACCTTGGTCGGTTGAAAATGACAAACAATTTCGGCTCTTGCGGACTTCATTTCAATACTTGTGCCTTTATTAGGAAGTTTCATGAAATAGGAATGCTCGTATGTTCAGGAATGAGACGAAGGGATTGCCCGTTGTAGCCACGCAATGATTAATCCAATCTCCCAATGTATGTTTTTTTTCCCACTTTGACACAAGATCGATGAGATTCTTCCTTTTGACTTGGTGAATATGTTGTGACAACTGAGCCTCATATGCTCGGTGTAACAGTCCGCTGACCTATTATTATCCCTACCCTAAATACATCCCTGCAGACAATAAGGCAATGTGACATTCACCGTATTAGCAAACAGTTTTCACAGGGATATCAATGTCCTACTACTACTCCAAAATTTATTTAACTGGATCCTATTATTCCCACCTTTCTGGGTCGGCCGGGGAAAGTCGTTGGCCCAACGCTTTCACAAACTGCCTGATAAAGCCTGATGTATGTCTGCAGGTGACTTGGGCAGGAATTTGTAATTTGTTCAAAGTGCCGGTGCTACCTCGCCTAATCTGTTGGATCGTCGGTGGTACTTCACCTAATCTGGATCTTTAACGTTCACTGAGTGCTGGTCGATGGGTCCTCCGGCTCAAGGTTTATCCGATGAACGGCGCACACATATCGATGAATCGCCCTGCCTGTGAAACACCAGGATGACAGTTTATAGCTAGGCCGAGATTCAAACCCAGGCTAGCCAGCACAGAGGCGAGTGCACATACCGCTATGCTATCCTGCTAGCCCAATGTCCACCAACTAATGCCAGCAGAAGGGACACCCAACTTGATGTCCATGTGAGATGCAGTGCCCTGCCTGTGAAACACCATGGTGACAGTTTATCGTTTGGTGGGGAATTAAACCCAGGCTAGTCAACTTAATTGAAGTGCTATACCTCTACACGCACCATCATGGTGGACAACAGCGGTATCGTTGTCATCAAAATTTATTTTCACGGTTAAAAATGCAGTAACCTTTACTTTATTGCCTTAAAATTCCGGTAACGTAGAGTGATTAAAGTGTTCTTAAGATGAGCAATCTATCCCACTGAGATCATATGGAAGCGGGCTGTGTTAATATTTATTTATTTATTTATACATTCCTCTGTGAATGTTCGAGAATGTAGGGAAACAGATGATGATACCGGGGTAGCTGTTATTATGTTCACACCTTGTTTTTCGGGTACCAAAGACTAATCAACATTGTTTGTAGATAACAACGCTGGTGAATGGGGTCGGCACGCCGAAGACAAGGGGGGCAAGCTGGGGAGTCGGTGTGGCTGTGGAGTTGGGTCGGGCGGTTGAAAGATTCGTGGCTTTCGGGGAGGCTTTGGCTGAGAACCAGCCACAAGTAAAGGTGTCTGCAATGGAAGCTTGCGGAGATGCACGTCGAGCAGGTTTGTTTCCATATTTGGGGTGGAAAGGAGGGGGGGGGGGCAGGGGTGAATAGCTCATGAATGAAGTTTCATTTTTAAATAATTCCTGCAAAAATGGGGTGTACCACATTTCATTAAACTGGCTTATTGTAAAACTTTTTAGAGTTAAAAGTTAAAGTAAAGCTTAATTTGACAAAAAAAACCAAACAAACAGTGAAAGACAAAAACGGTATTCAAGCGTATACGTCCCCCAGGCTGATCAGTTTATGTTTTGTATCCCACTGATAGGCTGGATCCCAATCTGGATCTTCACCAAAATTGAATGAACTCTTCCTTGTCACACACCGAACGTGTCCACCAAGTTTCGTCCGAATATGTCCATAACTTTTTGAGATATCCTACTCACAGACAAACAGATAGACAAGTGTGAAAGCATAACCTCCGTCCACCTTCGGCCATGGAGGTAAAGAGCAAACGACAAGGGAATAAAAGGACATTGAAAAGTCAATAGAACTTCGACAGCACACCCAGGATTCCACTTGTGCACTCAATTTGAGCAAAGTGTGAAATGACGTTTCCTTCCTCGACATAGTCAGGGTTAGAAGATGTACGTCTCGCTAACCGAGGGAAGTCACCGGATTAAGCGCGAAGTTCCATCGATCAAGGTCGATTGATCGTAAAGCTCTGAGGTTGTACCATTAAGACCTCAGCAAGAGATTAAATAATAAATCTGATTCTCTAAAATAGGGAAATAACAAAGATCGAGTGGGAGTTTAGTTCCTATAAAATTGCAATCCTAAATAGGAGGATTCTTTTCTGATACTTTGCCTATTATGTTGATATTAAAAGCATTCTTCACTCAACGTGATGCTACTGCACGGATAGAAAGTCAGACCACCATGGTGTGAGCTGCAATAGGAATGTCTTGGAAATTTATATAACCCAGGGATTGCATTTTGTCATCGATAATGGATTTTTTTTTCTTCCGACTGTCAGGGTTGTGATGGACGATGGGCCACCGGGCTCGTGTTGTTACTCGTTTTCACATTTATGGTGTCTTACACTATTTGTAGTTTATCATCGATTTTCACCCTTACAACACCACCACCAACAACAACAACAACAACAACAACAAAATGTCCTCTGCACTTATCATGGAATCTCATGAGATTGTCATCAAAATCGACCAGACTCGGTGACGTAATGGTTCGGGCGTCTGCTCGGAGTCCGGGAGGTCGGCGGTTTGAGCCCGACCCCGGCCAAGTCAAACCAAACGCTTTAAAGGTGGTACGTGCTGCTTTCTTGCTTAATGCTCAACCTTTAAAAGGGTAGAGCACGGACAAACAACCATAGGTGGGCAACCATTGCGCAGGCTTGATGGGCCTGTTGGCCTCCTCATGCATCGCAGTTCCTTGTAAGGGATCTCAATTTGAATGTCATCAGGTTCCATGAGAAATGCACAAGAGGTTTCTCCAACAAATCTTAAACTCTCCACTTCCTGCTGTTGGTGTCTCTGCAAACTTTATTAACACTTATGTTATTTTTTTGAGAGTGTTGATGGAGCTTTAGGAAAACAAAACCCACCAATCATTGTTCTGTATAATTGTAAAACACTAGTACGGGCCCGTAGGGGCGGGCCGTAGGTGCGTGCCCGTAGGTGAGTGCCAGTATGTGCAGCCCCTCTCGCCCCTCTCTCTCGCCCCTCTCTCTCGCCCCCTCTCTCCTCTCCGCCCCCTCTTCCCCCTCTCTCTCGCCCCCCTCTCTCACCCCCTCTCTCTCGCCCCCTCTCTCGCCCCCACTCTCATCCCCCTCTCTCGCCCCCTCTCTCTCGCCCCCCACTCTCATCCCCCCTCTCTCACCCCTCTCTCGCCCTCTCTCGCCCTCTCTCGCCCCCCTCTCTCGCCCCCCTCTCTCTCCCCCTCTCTCGCCCCCTCTCTTGCCCCCTCTATCCCCCAGTCCGCCCTTCCTCTCTCCCCCTCCTCTCTCGCCCCTCTCTCTCGCCCCCACTCTCATCCCCCCCTCTCCCGTCCCCCTCTCTCGCGAGATATTGGGCGACAGATAAATGGCCGTAACTTAGGAACTGCTCGTCCGATTAATATCAAACCTCGAAAAGGCACATCCGCGGGTCCCAGCAATATTCCTGGCAAGTTTCAATCAGATCGGACCGTCAATCGTGCAAAAAAAATAGATATATAAAAAATAAATAAATAAATAAACATTAATTGTGACGTCATTCGTGATGTCATAGCACCGTGTCCTGTCATTGGTCGACAGATAAATGGCCGTAACTCGGGAACCGCTCGTCCGATCGATATCAAACCTTGAAAAGGCACATCCGCGGGTCCCCGGCAATATTCCTGGCAAGTTTCAATCCGATCGGACCGTCAATCGTGCAAAAAAAATAGAAATAATAAAAAATAAATAAATAAATAAACATTAATTGTGACGTCATTCGTGATGTCATAGCACCGTGTCCTGTCATTGGTCGACAGATAAATGGCCGTAACTCGGGAACCGCTCGTCCATCGATATCAAACCTTGAAAAGGCACATCCACGGGTCCCCGGCAATATTCCTGGCAAGTTTCAATCCGATCGGACCGGTGATCGTCCGGTTATTAATAATTTGGGAAAAAATTGGCATGATAAGGTGAGAAGGGTGAACGACATCTTCAGCTGCCATATATACACCTTTTCAACACTGAAAAAGCAGTAAAATGGCCGTAACTTGGGAACCGCTCGTCCGATCGATATCAAACCTCGAAAAGGCACATCTGTGGGGCCCCGGCAATATTCCTGGCAAGTTTCAATCGGACCGGCGGTCGTCGAGAAACGGCGGTCGCAGACAGACAGACAGACACACACACACAGAGATTGCTGGAATTATAGATAGATGGCCTAATTTGACGAGGACTCTTTTCCTGCCACAGGAGCGATGTTGGCAGCATTGGTTTGCCTGCGAGACCCAGGGGGGAGGCCTCAGAAGTCTCCAGAAACTGCTGCTCAGGGTGGCAGTGAAATGGTTGCTGGACATGGTAATGTTGAAGGAAGTTGTGATGTATTTTGTTGTGTGGCTGGACGCATTGATGTACATTGGTCACGTGGTTGGATGTGGGGCTGGGTTTGGCTTTTATTGCTTTCGTTTTAGCCCAAAGAGGAAAATGAAACCGAGACAGTCAGAATATGAAGGATGAAGCAACATTCAGGATGGATGTCATCATATACATATTATACATTTTATATATCCATTCCTTTTATGCCGTGAGGTGCGGAGGGCTGCCGCGGCAGTTTCATTTGGCTAAGGAATACAGTCCTGGACAGGTCGCCACTCTGACGCAGGAATACATATTACACACACACACACACACACACACACACACACACACACACACACCCTTAAGGACAGCGCTATGCTGGCAAGTGAAAGCAATTTGATTACAGCCTACTCCATTAAAAACAGTTTGCGGTTACTGTGGCAAAAGACAAACGATCTTAATTTCAGGTGGTTTGCCACCTGAGATTTTAAAACTCAGAAACACCATCGAGGCACTCGTTCATCTTCAGCGAATGCATATTGGATTGGGATCCAATTCCAAAGTCGTCTCGCTGGTTGCATCATTATTGAGGCACAGAACTCATTACGAATTGCAAGTTCACGCTCCGAAGAAGGAGTGCCCCTCCGCATCAAGACTGGAATTTGTAATCTGTCCACGGTGCCCGGCGATAGCTCGCCTACTCATCATGAGACAATGGGATTTATAACATGCATGTGCTAATGTTTGCAGAGTGGACACCCGGCTTAACGTCCATCTGGAGGAAGAAACTATTTGATTCAGCGTCTTGCATGCAAGCACCAGTCGGGAAGTTTATAGTTGGTTCGACATTCAAACCCAAACAAGACAGTTCAAATTTAAATGTGTCACCTCCGCACCGTCCTGTGCAGGACAAGATAGTCAGTAAGTACTGTGTAATAAAAAGCAAACCAAGAGAGAAAGATCAGAATGAATTTTAATCGTCCCTCTGGGCCGATGCTTTGTGCGTTACGCATTGATTTTCAATTGCAATATGTAGGAGGCTGAAATCAAACAACTTGCAATATACATGAACAATGAGTAACTCGAACCATTTTTCTACATTAGACATGCCTGACAACCTGGGCCTCACTGTGCAGAAATGCTGCAAATCAATGTTAACGTGGCAATAGCAAGACAGAGACAGAGACAGAGACAGAGACAGAGACAGAGACAGAGACAGAGACAGACTATAGAGGTATGCACACTCACCTTAAAGCAGTGTTGCTTGGGTTCGAATCTTGACCAAGCTATAAACTCTCACTCTGTTGTTTGTCGTCAAAGACGATGCATCAATGAGTGTGTCGTCCATTTAAGGGATGTAAAGAGGGAGGACCCATCTGATAGTACAGGTCAATGGTGGACATTTAAGTTCCCTCTAGTGTAATTTGCCAAGAGTAGCAAAGTTATTACCAGCTTCCTGGCCACATTCCACAATCCTGCCCTGACTGACTGTTGTGAAGGCAATGGCAAACCACTCAGAATAACCTTTGTCCAAGTGCTGCTTGGCCAGCAACAGCACACTGTGAAGAATATTGTATTTTTAAATGATCGAACAGATCATAAGTGAATGAGTGAGAGAGGGCGATCTTCAATGAGTGAGACAGGGCGATCTTCAATGAGTGAGACAGGGTGATCTTCAATGAGTGAGAGAGGGCGATCTTCAATGAGTGGAGACCAGGGCGATCTTCGATGAGCGAGAGAGGGCGATCTTCAATGAGCGAGAGAGGGCGATCTTCAATGAGCGAGACAGGGTGATCTTCAATGAGGGAGACAGGGCGATCTTCACTAAGCGAGACAGGGCGATCTTCAATGAGTGAGACAGGGTGATCCTCAATGAGCGAGAGAGGGCGATCTTCAATGAGCGAGACAGGGCAATCTTCAATGAGCGAGACAGGGCGATCTTCAATGAGTGAGACAGGGTGATCCTCAATGAGCGAGAGAGGGCGATCTTCAATGAGTGAGACAGGGCATCTTCAATGAGCGAGACAGGGCGATCCTCAATGAGCGAGAGAGGGCGATCCTCAATGAGCGAGAGAGGGCGATCCTCAATGAGCGAGACAGGGTGATTCTCAATGAGCGAGACGGGGCGATTCTCAATGAGCGAGGACGGGGCGATCCTCAATGAGCGAGAGAGGGCGATCTTCAATGAGCGAGACAGGGTGATCCTCAATGAGCGAGACAGGGCGATCCTCAATGAGCGAGAGAGGGCGATCTTCAATGAGCGAGACAGGGCGATCCTCAATGAGCGAGAGAGGGCGATCCTCAATGAGCGAGACAGGGCGATCTTCAATGAGCGAGACAGGGCGATCTTCACTGAGCGAGAGAGGGCAATCTTCAACGAGCGAGACAGGGCGGTCTTCAATGAGCGAGACAGGTGATCCTCAATGAGCGAGGGAGGGCGATCTTCAATGAGCGAGACAGGGCGATCTTCACTGAGCGAGAGAGGGCGATCTTCAATGAGTGAGACAGGTCGATCCTCAATGAGCGAGAGAGGGCGATCTTCAATGAGCGAGACAGGGCGATCTTCAATGAGTGAGAGAGGGCGATCTTCAATGAGCGAGAGAAGGTGATCCTCAATGAGCAAGACAGGGTGATCTTCAATGAGTGAGAGATGGCGATCTTCAATGTGCGAGACAGGATGATCTTCAATGAGCGAGACAGGATGATCTTCAATGAGTGAGAGAGGGCGATCCTCAATGAGCGCGAGACAGGGTGATCTTCAATGAGCGAGAGAAGGCGATCCTCAATGAGCGAGACAGGGTGATCTTCAATGAGCGAGAGAGGGTGATCTTCAATGGGCGAGACAGGGTGATCTTCAATGAGTGAACAGGGTGATCTTCAATGAGTGAGACAGGGTGATCTTCAATGAGCGAGAGAGGGCGATCTTCAATGAGCGAGAGAGGGCGATCCTTAATGAGTGACAGAGGGTGATCTTCACTGAGACAGGGCGATCTTCATGAGTGGAAGAGGGGCGATCTTCAATGAGTGAGACAGGGTGATCTTCACTGAAACAGGGCGATCTTCAATGAGTGAGAGAGGGCGATCTTCACTGAAACAGGGCGATCTTCAATGAGTGAGAGAGGGCGATCTTCAATGAGTGAGGCAGTGCGATATTCACTGAAACAGGGCGATCTTCAATGAGTGACAGAGGGTGATCTTCAATGAGTGAGACAGGGTGATCTTCACTGAAACAGGGCGATCTTCAATGAGTGACAGAGGTGATCTTCATTGAAACAGGGCGATCTTCAATGAGTGAGAGAGGGCGATCTTCAATGAGTGAGACAGGGTGATCTTCAATGAGTGAGAGAGGGCGATCTTCAATGAGTGAGACAGGGCGTTCTTCAATGATGAGACAGGGCGTTCTTCAATGAGTGAGACAGGGCGATCTTCAATGAGCCGAGACAGGGCGATCTTCAATGAGCGAGACAGGGCAATCTTTAATGAGTGAGACAGGGCGATCTTCAATGAGTGAGACAGGGTGATCTTCAATGAGTGAGACAGGGCGATCTTCAATGAGTGAGACAGGGCGATCTTCAATGAGTGAGAGTGTGGTCTTCAATGAGTGAGAGAGTGTGATCTTCAATGAGTGAGAGTGTCGTCTTCAATGAGCGAGAGAGGGCGATCTTGAATGAGTGAGAGGAAGATCTTGATGAGTGAGAGAGGGTGTTCTTCAATGAGTGAGAGAGGGTGTTCTTCAATGAGTGAGAGAGGGTGTTCTTCAATGAGTGAGAGAGTGATCTTCAATGAGTGAGAGGAAGATCTTCAATGAGTGAGAGAGGGTGTTCTTGAATGAGTGAGAGAGGGTGTTCTTCAATGAGTGAAACAGGGTGTTCTTCAATGAGTGAGAGTGTGGTCTTCAATGAGTGGGAGAGGGCGATCTTGAATGAGTGAGAGGGAATCTTGAATGAGTGAGAGGGCGATCTTGAATGAGTGAGAGGGCGATCTTGAATGAGTGAGAGGGCGATCTTGAATGAGTGAGAGGGGCGATTCTTGAATGAGTGAGAGGGCGATCTTGAATGAGTGAGAGGAAGATCTTGAATGAGTGAGAGAGGGTGTTCCTCAATGAGTGAGAGAGGGTGTTCTTCAATGAGTGAGATAGTGTGATCTTCAATGAGTGAGATTGTGGTCTTCAATGAGTGAGAGAGGGCGATCTTGAATGAGTGAGAGGGCGATCTTCAATGAGTGAGAGTGTGGTCTTCAATGAGCGAGAGAGGGCGATCTTGAATGAGTGAGAGGAAGATCTTGAATGAGTGAGAGAGGGTGTTCTTCAATGGTGAGAGAGGGTGTTCTTCAATGAGTGAGAGAGTGATCTTCAATGAGTGAGAGGAAGATCTTGAATGAGTGAGAGAGGGTGTTCTTGAATGAGTGAGAGAGGGTGTTCTTCAATGAGTGAAACAGGGTGTTCTTCAATGAGTGAGAGTGTGGTCTTCAATGAGTGGGAAGAGGGCGATCTTGAATGAGTGAGAGGGCGATCTTGAATGAGTGAGAGGGCATCTTGAATGAGTGAGAGGGGATCTTGAATGAGTGAGAGGGCGATCTTGAATGAGTGAGAGGGCGATCTTGAATGAGTGAGAGTGCGATCTTGAATGAGTGAGAGGGCGATCTTGAATGAGTGAGAGGAAGATCTTGAATGAGTGAGAGAGGGTGTTCCTCAATGAGTGAGAGAGGGTGTTCTTCAATGAGTGAGATCGTGTGATCTTCAATGAGTGAGAGAGTGTGATCTTCAATGAGTGAGATTGTGGTCTTCAATGAGTGAGAGGAAGATCTTGAATGAGTGAGAGAGGGTGTTCTTGAATGATGAGAGAGGGTGTTCTTCAATGAGTGAAACAGGGTGTTCTTCAATGAGTGAGAGTGTGGTCTTCAATGAGTGGGAGAGACGATCTTGATGAGGAGAGGGCGATCTTGAATGAGTGAGAGGGCGATCTTGAATGAGTGAGAGGGCGATCTTGAATGAGTGAGAGGGGCGATCTTGAATGAGTGAGACGGGCGATCTTGAATGAGTGAGAGGGCGACTTGAAGGAGTGAGAGGGGCGATCTTGAATGAGTGAGAGAGGTGTTCCTCAATGAGTGAGAGAGGTGATCTTCAATGAGTGAGAGAGTGTGATCTTCAATGAGTGAGATTGTGGTCTTCAATGAGCGAGACGAGGGCGATCTTCAATGTGTGAGACAGGGTGATCCTCAATGGGCGAGACAGGGTGATCCTCAATGAGCGAGAGAGGGCGATCTTCAATGAGCGAGACAGGGCGATCTTCTATGAGCGAGAACAGGCGATCCTCAATGAGCGAGAGAAGGCGATCTTCAATGAGTGAGAGGGCGATATTCACTGAGCGAGACAGGGCGATCTTCAATGAGGAGAACAGGGCGATCCTCAATGAGCGAGACAGGGCGATCTTCAATGAGGAGACAGGGCGATCTTCAATGAGCGAGAACAGGGCGTCTTCAATGAGGAAACAGGGTGATCCTCAATGAGCGAGAGAGGGCGATCTTCAATGAGCGAGACAGGGCGATCTCAATGAGAGAGAGAGGGCAATCTTCAATGAGCGAGAGAAGGCGATCTCAATGAGCGAGACAGGGTGATCTTCAATGAGGAGAGAGGGCGATCTTCAATGAGCGAGACAGGGTGATCTTCAATGAGTGAGACAGGGTGATCTTCAATGATGAGAGAGGGTGATCTTCAATGAGGCGAGACAGGGCGATCCTCAATGAGCGAGAGAGGGCGATCCCTCAATGAGCGAGAGAGGGCGATCCTCAATGAGCGAGAAGGGCGATCCTCAATGAGCGAGAAAGAGGCGATCCTCAATGAGCGAGAGAGGGCGATCCTCAATGAGCGATGACGGGGTGATCTCAAGAGCGAGACGGGGCGATTCTCAATGAGCGAGACGGGGCGATCCTCAATGAGCGAGAGAGGGGCGATCTTCAATGAGCGAGACAGGGTGATCTCAATGAGCGAGACAGGGCGATCCTCAATGAGCGAGAGAGGCAATCTTCAATGAGCGAGACAGGGCGATCTCAATGAGCGAGACAGACTGATCTTCAATGAGCGAGAGAGGGCGATCTTTCATGAGCGAGACAGGGCGATCTTCAATGAGCGAGACAGGTGATCTTCAATGAGTGAGACAGGGTGATCTTAATGAGCGAGACAGGGCGATCCTCAATGAGCGAGAGAGGGCGATCCTCAATGAGCGAGAGAGGGCGATCCTCTCATGAGCGAGAGAGGGCGATCTTCAATGAGCGAGACAGGGTGATCCTCAATGAGCGAGACAGGCGGCGATCCTCAATGAGCGAGAGAGGCATCTTCAATGAGCGAGACAGGGCGATCCTCAATGAGCGAGACAGACTGATCTTCAATGAGCGAGAGAGGGCGATCTTCAATGAGCGAGACAGGGCGATCTTCAATGAGCGAGACAGGATGATCTTCAAAGAGTGAGAAGGGCGATCCTCAATGAGCGAGACAGGGTGATCTTAATGAGCGAGAAAGGCGATCTCAATGAGCGAGACAGGTGATCTCAATGAGCGAGAGAGGGCGATCTTCAATGAGCGAGACAGGGTGATCTTCAATGACTGAGCAGGGCGATCTTCATTGAGTGGAAACAGTGAATCTTCAATGAGTGAGAGAGGGCGATCTTCATTGAGTGAGAAGGGCATCTTCATTGAGTGAGACAGGGCAATTTCACTGGACGAGAGAGGGCGATCTTCACTGAGCGAGAGAGGGTGATCTTCAATGAGCGAGAGAGGGCGATCTTCACTGAGCGAGAGAGGGCGATCTTCACTGAGTGAGAAGAGGCGATCTTCATGAGTGAGAGAGGGCGATCTCAATGAGCGAGAGAGGGCGATCTTCAATGAGCGAGAAGAGGGCGATCTTCAATGAGGAGAGAGGCGATCTTCATGAGCGAGACAGGGCGATCGTCAAATGAGGCGAGAGAGGGCGATCTTCAATGAGCGAGAAGAGGGCGATCTTCAATGAGCGAGACAGGGCGATCTTCAATGAGTGAGAGAGGGTGTCTTCAATGAGCGAGAGAGGCGTTCTTCAATGAGCGAGACAGGGCGATCTCAATGAGAGAGGGGGCGATCTTCAATGAGCGAGAGAGGGCGATCTTCAATGAGCGAGACAGGGCGATCTTCAATGAGTGAGGAGGGTGATCTTCAATGAGCGAGAGAGCGTTCTTCAATGAGCGAGACAGGGCGATCTTCAATGAGGGACTGAGGGCGATCTTCAATGAGCGAGACAGGGCGATCTTCATGAGCGAGACAGGGCGATCTTCAATGAGAGACAGGGCGATCTCAATGAGCGAGGGAGGAGGGGCGACTCTCAATGAGCGAGACAGGGCGATCTTCACTGAGCGAGAGAGGACGATCTCAATGAGCGAGAGAGGGCGATCTTCACTGAGTGAGAGAGGGCGTTCTTCACTGAGCAAGAGAGGGCGATCTTCACTGAGTGAGAGAGGGCGATCTTCACTGAGAAGAGAGGGCGATCTTCACTGAGCGAGAGATGGCGATCTTCATTGAGCGAGACAGGGCGATCTTCAATGAGCGAGACAGGGCGATCCTCAATGAGCGAGAGAGGCGATCCTCAATGAGCGAGACAGGGCGATCTTCAATGAGCGAGACAGGGCGATCTTCACTGAGCGAGAGAGGGCGATCTTCAATGAGCGAGACAGGGCGATCTTCAATGAGCGAGACAGGGCGATCCTCAATGAGCGAGAGAGGGCGATCTTCAATCAGCGAGACAGGGCGATCTTCACTGAGCGAGAGAGGGCGATCTTCACTGAGCGAGACAGGGCGATCTTCAATGAGTGAGATAGGGCGATCTTCAATGAGGGAGACAGGGCGATCCTCAATGAGCGAGAGAGGGCGATCTTCAATGAGCGAGACAGGGCGATCTTCAATGAGCGAGAGAAGGCGATCCTCAATGAGCGAGACAGACTGATCTTCAATGAGTGAGAGAGGGCGATCTTCAATGAGCGAGACAG
>CM068955.1:30911584-30921720 GCA_035128595.1 Eptatretus atami
GGGCGATCCTCAATGAGCGAGAGAGGGCGATCTTCAATGAGCGAGACAGGGCGATCTTCACTGAGCGAGAGAGGACGATCCTCAATGAGCGAGAGAGGGCGATCTTCACTGAGTGAGAGAGGGCGTTCTTCACTGAGCAAGAGAGGGCGATCTTCACTGAGTGAGAGAGGGCGATCTTCACTGAGCAAGAGAGGGCGATCTTCACTGAGCGAGAGATGGCGATCTTCATTGAGCGAGACAGGGCGATCTTCAATGAGCGAGACAGGGCGATCCTCAATGAGCGAGAGAGGGCGATCCTCAATGAGCGAGACAGGACGAGGGCAATTTGCATGACAGGGCGATCTTCACTGAGCGAGAGAGGGGCGATCTTCAATGAGCGAGACAGGGCGATCTTCAATGAGCGAGACAGGGCGATCCTCAATGAGCGAGAGAGGGCGATCTTCAATCAGCGAGACAGGGCGATCTTCACTGAGCGAGAGAGGGCGATCTTCACTGAGCGAGACAGGGCGATCTTCAATGAGTGAGATAGGGCGATCTTCAATGAGGGAGACAGGGCGATCCTCAATGAGCGAGAGAGGGCGATCTTCAATGAGCGAGACAGGGCGATCTTCAATGAGCGAGAGAAGGCGATCCTCAATGAGCGAGACAGACTGATCTTCAATGAGTGAGGAGAGGGCGATCTTCAATGAGCGAGACAGGGCGATCTTCAATGAGCGAGACAGGATGATCTTCAAAGAGTGAGGAGGGCGATCCTCAATGAGCGAGACAGGGTGATCTTCAATGAGCGGGATAAGGCGATCCTCAATGAGCAAGACAGGGTGATCTTCAATGAGCGAGAGAGGGCGATCTTCAATGAGCGAGACAGGGTGATCTTCAATGAGCGAGAGATGGCGATCTTCATTGAGCGAGAGAGGGCGATCTTCAATGAGCGAGACAGGGCGATCCTCAATGAGCGAGAGAGGGCGATCTTCAATGAGCGAGACGGGTGATCCTCAATGAGCGAAGAGGGCGATCCTCAATGAGCGAGAGAGGGCGATCCTCAATGAGCGAGACAGGGTGATTCTCAATGAGCGAGACAGAGCGATCCTCAATGAGCGAGACAGGGCGATCCTCAATGAGCGAGAGAGGGCGATCTTCAATGAGCGAGACAGGCGATCCTCAATGAGCGAGAGAGGGCGATCCTCAATGAGCGAGACAGGGCGATCTTCAATGAGCGAGACAGGGCGATCTTCACTGAGCGAGAGAGGCGATCTTCACCGAGCGAGAGGGCGGTCTTCAATGAGCGAGACAGGGTGATCCTCAATGAGCGAGAAAGGGCGATCTTTAATGAGCGAGACAGGGCGATCTTCATGAGCGAGAGAGGGCGATCTTCAATGAGTGAGACAGGACGATCCTCAATGAGCGAGAGAGGGCGATCTTCAATGAGCGAGACAGGGCTATCTTCAATGAGTGAGAGAGGGCGATCTTCAATGAGCGAGAGAAGGTGATCCTCAATGAGCAAGACAGGGTGATCTTCAATGAGTGCGAGATGGCGATCTTCAATGAGCGAGACAGGATGATCTTCAATGAGCGAGACAGGGTGATCTTCAATGAGTGAGAGAGGGCGATCCTCAATGAGCGAGACAGGGTGATCTTCAATGAGCGAAGGAAGGCGATCCTCAATGACGAGACAGGTGATCTTCAATGAGCGAGAGAGGGTGATCTTCAATGAGCGAGACAGGGTGATTTCAATGAGTGAGACAGGGTGATCTTCATTGAGCGAGAGAGGGCGAACTTCAATGAGCGAGAGAGGGCGATCTTCAATGAGTGAGAGAGGGCGATCCTAAATGAGTGACAGAGGGTGATCTTCACTGAGACAGGGCGATCTTCATTGAGTGAGAGAGGGCGATCTTCAATGAGCGAGAGAGGGTGATCTTCACTGAAACAGGGCGATCTTCAATGAGTGAGAGAGGGCGATCTTCACTGAAACAGGGCGATCTTCAATGAGTGAGAGAGGGCGATCTTCAATGAGTGAGGTAGTGCAATCTTCACTGAAACAGGGCGATCTTCAATGATTGAGAGAGGGCGATCTTCAATGAGTGAGACAGGGTGATCTTCACTGAAACAGGGCGATCTTCATTGAGTGAGACAGGGTGATCTTCAATGAGTGAGAGAGGGCGATCTTCAATGAGTGAGACAGGGCGTTCTTCAATGAGTGAGACAGGGCGTTCTTCAATGAGTGAGACAGGGCGTTCTTCAATGAGTGAGACAGGGCGATCTTCAATGAGCGAGACAGGGTGATCTTCAATGAGCGAGACAGGGCAATCTTCAATGAGTGAGACAGGGCGATCTTCAATGAGTGAGACAGGGCGATCTTCAATGAGTGAGACAGGGCGATCTTCAATGAGTGAGAGTGTGGTCTTCAATGAGTGAGAGAGTGTGATCTTCAATGAGTGAGAGTGTGGTCTTCAATGAGCGAGAGAGGGCGATCTTGAATGAGTGAGAGGAAGATCTTGAATGAGTGAGAGAGGGTGTTCTTCAATGAGTGGAGAGGGTGTTCTTCAATGAGTGAGAGAGTGATCTTCAATGAGTGAGAGGAAGATCTTGAATGAGTGAGAGAGGGTGTTTTTGAATGAGTGAGAGAGGGTGTTCTTCAATGAGTGAAACAGGGTGTTCTTCAATGAATGAGAGTGTGGTCTTCAATGAGTGGAGAGGCAATCTTGAATGAGTGAGAGGGCGATCTTGAATGAGTGAGAGGGCGATCTTGAATGAGTGATGAGGGGCGATCTTGAATGAGTGAGAGGGCGATCTTGAATGAAGTGAGAGGGCGATCTTGAATGAGTGAGAGGGGCGATCTTGAATGAGTGAGAGGAAGATCTTGAATGAGTGAGAGAGGGTGTTCCTCAATGAGTGAGAGAGGGTGTTCCTCAATGAGTGAGAGAGGGTGTTCTTCAATGAGTGAGAGAGTGTGATCTTCACTGAGATATTGTGTGAGAGTGAGAGTGAGAGAGAGATGAGGGCGATCACTGAGTGAGAGATATTGTGTTAAAATTGATTAAATTTCATCCACAGTGTCTCAGAAAAACCTTCCACGGACAAGCAGCGCATCACTCACGACCAAGGTCCATCCTGCTGACCGAATTGATGAAGACACAAAGTTTAGCCCTTTGGGTTCATCAACATGGAAACGCACCAGCCTATCCTCGCTGAGTGGAACCGTGCCTTCCACTCACAGAGACTCGCGCACCATCTCAGCCCATGCGGGCCGGCTCTTGCTTTCCTCTGTATCCCGTATGCTAATGCTGGCCGATCAAACTGTTGTGTCACAGATAGAAACAGCTGGAAAACAGGCGGGTGTTACAAACAGAAAATGTACTCCAAGTAAAAGTTTCCATGTATGGTTATCTTACCAGCCAAGAGAATGAGCTTGGGTTGGCCTGTTCAGCATTCCTAACTAAACGAATGACTCGTGATGCTCTAAACCCAGCTTAAAATCCCCTTTATTATATGTATTTCACAATTGTCTACTAATGCAATTCACTAATATCTTTGTCCTGCATATGAGTGATGTACAAATTCCTCCATGAGCATTACTTCAAATATGATATATGTATTGTCACGGGGGTGGCTGGCCCAAGCGGTTAACACCGACAACCTCCCGGGACAGCCGAGCGGTTCCTTATTACAAGGAGACAGACACATTGATCGACAGATTTCAACACGTGGTTGAATGGCATGGCAGAAGGCAATAGCGGACGGCGAAGGAGTACTCGGAATGGCGGACGGAAGGAGGATTACGGCACAGGAGCACTGCACCAGGACAACACAAGGGGGGTTAGTCCGCGAACCCATGACAATTACACGAATAGTTTCTTCAAAAAGAATACATTTAATGAACATACACAATTATTTGCAAAGACAATAATGTAAAAGGAAATAATACCAATAATAAATAAATAACTCCTTCGGGCGAGGCCTCGCACACGGACACAAATACAAGCCGGTGGGCGACATGGGTGGTCGCTAGACTAAGGCAAATTTGAAATATGTAGATAAGAGAACACATCAGATGGCATTTTTGCCGTTCGTTGTTCCATATAGATCGGACATGACGAGCAACTGTCCATTCATCATTTGTGTTCGATTCCCTAACCCTACGTTAGGGAATCCCAACGCGAACGTTGGGGTGAAAGCATATAGTAATATAATTGCATACTCGTCATACAGCTTTTGACGGATCGGGCTGAAAATTTTTGACAAAGAGGTTCATTATAGTGCGCATAAAAGTGCTGAAGCCGATTTTTGATTTTCGGGGAAAAATATTTTTCGGATTTTTTCAAAAATTTCAAAGTCCCGTTGCTCGGCAACGGTGGCATCCATAGCAATGGTGCTCAAAAGCATACAATTAGATCCTGGTATGAACCTACCAGTCAAGTTTCATCAAAATCGGTTGACTCCTCTGGCCTCCAGAGCTGTCCATTACATACATACAGACAGACGGAAAACCTGAGAATAACGGTAGTCTAGCGACCACCCAACAGACAAAGGGGTGACCAACATGAAAATAACCCCCCCCTTTAAGTACACTGGTACTCAGTTTGGGCCAAGAGCTTGATCCCTGTCGAACCCGGAATGAAGGCACCTCCACCAGTATGTGCACAAGCGCACAAAATGGCGCTTCACTTGTAGCAGGGCAGACGTACGCCAGGCAATCCACATGCAGATTTCCACACCCCAAGTCCAAATGTCCCAGCCTTCCTCTTTTCAAACGTGCCACCTGCCTCGTGCGGTCCTCACACCAACCTAGTGTGTGTGTTCTGCCGAACCAGACGGGAGCCTTCCACAATCCCCCTGTGCAATGCGCCAGCATCTCCTGCGCCTTCAATCACTCCCCTCTCCTGTCCCATGCAGTAGGAACCTCCCACGCCCTCTGCAATGCATCTCCAGGGCGTGGCCTGCTCACCCCCAAACCCAGGAAGGCAGGGCTTCTCCTGCTTGTTGTCATTTCAAGCTGTTATTTCCTTGCAATACATAAAACATAGGGAAAATCACAGAGGGCAATCACGTACTGGGGGATTTATTTTTACTCCCTCGGCTAATTAACACCACTCCACCCCTCGTGTGGTGACACGTAACACTTAAGCTCACGGGTTCCCTAACTTAGTTCCATCGAGATGCTTCTACTCGTCCTCGGACCAATCAACTGTGCACTGTGCACGACTTCCTTATTAAATCATTCCATCTACCCCCAAAACCATAACAACATATATCAGATGCACCTCCTGACTGTTGTGGCGAGAATCGTCATGGATTATGTCACACATAGTAAAACTGCATAATCCGCAAAAACAACCGTCTGTCTGCCACCCAGACGATTGTTCCCACAAATGTAAACCATTCAATCAGAAGGCATGTGATGTGATTGGTGGGTCAATCGAAACATGTGGAGTGTGATGAGCACTCCCCCGATCTCCATTGGACATAGTCCTACACCATACTATGTCTAATGGAGATTGGGGGAGTGCTCGTCACACTCCACATGTTTCCATATACATACAGTATTGTTACCGGGGTCGCATTGGCCAACCGGCCGATGCACAGAGCTGGATCGAGAGCCTATGTGCACCATTACCTAGCTCAATTTGGTACTTGCGGAGTCAATCAGCAACGTGCTGGCTGTTTCTCCACACTTAGCCACCCAATATGACGACTAGAGCGGTTTGTCATGCACGGTGGGGGAACAGTTTGAAATGGATGATAACTGTCCTTCCAAATTTGTCCTTTCCAGGATTTGTAAACCGAGCAGTTTTTTTGATCACGCTAACTCATATACTCAATGGAGACCCAGTGTGTGTGTGTGTGTGTGTGTGTGTGTGTGTGTGTGTGTGTGTGTGTGTGTGCGGTCGCACGTGCTTATTCGGCAGTGAAGGGAGAACAGGGAGCATGGAAACATTTTACACAATAATGCTGCACAACAAAATATGCGCCCTGGGTATCGTACATGTGGAAGATCCTGATCAGACAAAGCCTTATTGGGCCCTAATCACACCACAAGAGAAATACCAGAGAAAAATCAACAAGACAATGGAATACTAGTTGTGACCCAGACATGGGTCGCGTGACTGACCCAAGCAGGCCCAAATGCAGCATGGGACCTAGCGTGGCTTAAATGGTGAGAATTGAAACTGGCGTCTCTTCGGCAGCAGGTTTGGACCTCAGCAGCTTTTTCTGGCCCATCTGACTCCTGCTCTGACCCCGTCTGGCCAGCAGCTGAACTGGCTTGAGCTGGTATTTGCTAGTCTGCTAGTATTTGGTATTTTCTTGTTAATGTGTGCCCAGACAGGCACTCACCCATTATCTAGAGGAAAGCGGGACAAATGCGTTGTGTGGGTTTAGATAGGTCTTCCTCCTCTTATACACTCCTCCTGGTCTTACTTTATCCTCCTGTCAAACCCTCTTTAATTCACAGCTCATATATTGTGGTTGCCATTTCATACACCACAGTACATTTCAGTTCCTTATCTCCCCCAAATTATCAGTTAACATAAAATATCAAGTACATATCGGGTACAAACACATTATTTGTGACAAACTCTCTTTCTTTCTTTTATTCACCCTTTCATACAGCACCACACGCACCACGTTATAAGACACAGCACCACACACAACCACATTGAAGACAACAGAGGAAATGACAACGTTCCTGTTTTTCAAACGCGCTTGGCAGGAAAGACCGCTGGGTGGGAAAACCCGTTAACGAGGAAGTAGAGCCTCAGTCGGGGAAAGACTCAGTCTCAAAGATGATTGACAGCAAAGTAGGCGTGGCTGGTGAGCACACCAATGGGAACATGCTGTCGCATATCAAAGGGCAAGTCACGACCTTTGCTGCTGGGATCTCCACCTCCCACAAACTTTGATCCCTCCATTCTCCGCTCCGCTCAAGCGGCATAAAAGGTGGAATGACAGACCGTTCGTGGCTGTTGAAACATGCTGGGGACCCCAAGACAACCTGCCTGCCTGCTCGTGTTGAAGAAGAAGAGACAACTTTTGGAGTCTGTGGTGAAGGCAGGACGAGCTGCACCAGATGGCATTGGGAGAACGATGCAATGCCTGATCGAGCACGAGACAGAGGTGTGAGAGCATGAGTAAAAGGCCGAACCAACGCCTTCTTCTACCTCTATCTTCTTTTCTTCCCATCTACATTTCCTCAGTATAATTCTGCTGGCGCCATGTCCTGTGTGTAGCTGATTAAGGTAAGATTGTAGAAGGGGAACAAGCACTAATGGTTAGAATCTGTTATTTGTGCCTTTTCTTGATTGCTTGCTGTGCCTGTGAATACATCCCTTTTATGACTGATTATTGTGCTTGTAAATACATGTTTGCTTATTTGGGTAAACAGTTTGTTTCCATCCAGCTCGTTTAGTCTCATTCTCTTTATTGGCTCGATTTAGCATGTAAGACTCGATAGACGGGAAGTTCTGCCCAATTTATTGGCTCCACAATTAGCCAGTGCGTACTCATGGTTCCGTTCGGCTATACACAATAAATAGACGGGTGTGCACTGAGGGTACGTACACCAATTGGCATTGCCAAACCACCGGAAAAGGTAATGCATTTTAGAGCAGGGACCGTGCCAGGCTTTGCAGTATCAATCGGCATCTGTAGTTGCTTGACAATCCAACGGGCCACAAACTTATCCGCAGTACAGCGGCCTACATGGCCGGAGGTCCAGGAAGCGTCCGAGAAATTCTTCTCATGATGAACGCCGAATCCTGCGTCCGTACCAATATATTACTACGGTTTTGGAAGACCCCAGGGAGACATAAGGGGTTCTGAGTGTAGTTATATCCATAGCAATTTTGTTTAGCAAAATTACCCCTCCCCCTCATACTCGTGGAAGGGAAAGATGCGTTGTGAATGTAATTTGAACTATCCCCATTGTTCTCTTCCTCATTCTCCAACTCCGTACTCAAACCTTATTCTCAAACTCCATTCTCGTACCTCATTGTCATTCTCAAACACGTCGTCTCAAACATTTTATTCTCAAACTCCATACTCAAGTTCCATTCTCAAACACGTAGTCTCTAACTCCATTTTCAAACACTCCTCAACTCTGCAGATTCCAACCCACATTCACGCCATTAAATCATGCCACAAATGCATTCAGGAACACTTCAATAGCATACATCGAACATGGACACTCTTTTAGCACAACAGAGCTGAGCCGCAAGCGCTTCCAGCGTTGTTCTCACTGAGCCATCAGCACTGCTCAGTGCTCACGTCGTTCCAGCAGCCCCGCTCTTTACATTCCTGGAACCATTTGCGATGACTGGTTCGCAGAGCGCCAGCTAATCAGTGTGGCTGGCTCATGGAAAGCGGATGAGAGAGGCGACAGGAACATTGGCGATAAGAGGCCTGGCAGATCAGTTCACAGGGAGTTCTGGGGAGTTCGTGTGAGTCCTGGGGAGTTTGTGTGAGAGCAGTTCCAAAGTTCTCCAAGAGTTCTGAGTGTCAGTTTCTACTGCAGTCCAGTTCTGAAGGGCTTAGTGGAGAAGTTCAGCAAAGCATCCCATGGAGTTCAGAGTTGGCTGGTGATCGAGTGGAGAGTCCGAGGTGGGCCACGCCATGCGCTGAGCACAGAAGACGAATGGGTTCACAGACGCAAGCTGCCAGGCATAGTTATCACCTCCTCACAGACAGTACCTCCTATGTGCCTTGTAAAACCAACCACCATCTCTTGAGCATAGAAAGGGGTTAACAGTGATTCTCTCTGGAATTGACTTCTCTCCAGACACGTCTTACACACACATCCTACACCCTTGCACCTTCCAGCGCACATACCTCATTGACTCGCCCTGTTGTGGAGTATCGACCGAGTCCACAACAGTTCTTTTCAGAACTCGCATTGCACACACCCGCAATCCCGCATACACCGCACCTCCCATCTGCATGTCTCACTCACCTGCACCACACACGCTGTTTTTTACCATGTGAGCCGGCCGGCTCACGTATGGGTGAGGCCAGGGTCGACACCATACACCACCTATTTCACTTGTCGATCAATCTTTCTTCTCTCCTTCTCCTGGAATGATTGAAGTGCCTGTGTGTGTGGATTGGTGGAAAGATGACTGATTAAGGGATTTGTGTGTTCGGGGTCAGATCTTTCTTGTGTGACACTGCCTGCTTGTAAATAAGTGTACTTTGCCAAATCCTTTTATAAACTGTTTCCAACCTGCCGATCGTCTTTTTCTCCATTGATTAGACAGAGTGTGTAAAGAGTGGATGAGAGTTCCGCCCCGCAGTTTCGTTATGGTCAGTTATTAGCCAACGTCCCCCTTATGGTATCGTCCGGCCATTCTTGATTGACAGTAGTGGGGCGGTTAGAGCACGGTTCCCCATCTGGGGGAATTAATTTGCTGGGAAGATAACACGGGAATTAGATGTGAATCTTCTTCTTCTTCTTTCGGCTGCTCCCATTAGGGGTCACCACAGCGGATCATCCGTTAAGATCCGCATACTGATTTGGCATAGGTTTTACGCCGGATGCCCTTCCTGACGCAACCCTGGTCGTCTCTTACGACAAAGGGATAAGGATTGGGTTTCGCCATGATTCTGGGCTGCCCTACACCCTCTCATAGCGCGGCCCAGCGCAGAGCTCCCGTCCTCAAGTGATCCTCCAACCCAAGCCTCCGAGTAGCCAGATTACAGGCGCACGCTACTACGCCCGGTATGGGAATTAGATGTGAATACCTTACCTAAATTAATTGTCTCAAACTGCGTCTGTGGTTGTTTAGCAACCCGTTGTGACATGGAGTTATCTGCAGCTCGCCGGCTTCAGGGTCATAAGTCGGGAAGTGGGTCCGAGAAGCCCTCTCGTGACCCGGACTGGAGGAATCCGTAACAATTTTTTTTTTGTTTAAGAAGAAGAAGAAGGCGCTTCCAACCAAAAGTAAAAAACGTTTCCCTGAGTTACCCAGAGCCAGCGAAATGTTGCCCTGAGACCGGGTCTGCTCTCACTTTTTTGCTCAAATTAGCGGAGTCGATCGAGTTTTTTACTTTTGGTTGGAAGCGCCTTCTGGTTCTTTAAAAATGTGTCATCCCAACCGCCCCAATCTTCTACAATATATGTATGTATATATATATATATATATATATAT
>CM068955.1:30941357-30951880 GCA_035128595.1 Eptatretus atami
AATGTTCACGTGAAGAATGGGCAAAGATTTCACTATCTCATTGTGCGAAGCTGGTCGAGAACTACCCAAAAAGACTCGGAGCAGTCATTGCTGTGAAAGATGCTTCCACCAAGTACTGAACGAAGGGGCTGAATACTTTTACAACCAGTGAATTTTGATTTGTACATGTTTTTGTACAAGTATTCCTGACATGTAAACTCCTTCAACTATAACGGTGTTTCGTGTGAGCTCTTCAATTATGAATAAAGTTCATTTGAAAAAAATGTTTCTACATCATTCATAATTCATCTAAATGTGGCATTATTGGTAGGGGATGAGTATTTTTGCAGGCCACTGTACCTTTCAAAATGCTCAACGTCTGAAAAATCCACAAAAGCACTTGGGGATATTAACCCATGTACCCTCATTCAGTCTCTTTCATTTTGTAAATGAAATGATGTGACTATTGCAACAAATTACACTCTTCCTTCCAGGGCTTCAAGCAGGCGGCACAACAGCATCTCATGTCATACCCCGTCTCTACCCGTGATCTTCACCTCCATTGACCCTACCTAACCCATCCCTCTTACTTGCAGATTACTTTTCTCTCTCCCACTCTCTCTATCTTCCTGTTTGTTCATTCCCTTGCTTGTTGCATCCAAATGTGGCTCCACTGCCCCACATATGAAACACATATCCGTGATATTGTACAACAAGCTTTGTTCAACAAACACTGCCAGTTTGTTGTCTTTTAACCCTCCATGACCTCGCCCTTCCATGAATCTTGATTTTGTATCCAAAATAAACGACATAGTTATTTGTTCGCAACTTCTGACAATTGGATTGGTCTCTTTCCTTATCACTCAACAATGTGCTTTTGATATGTTCAACAACCCAGGTCTGTTTGCAAACCCACCTGCAGTTGACATTCTGCATTTCATTGAAGTGCATGCAAACAGCATATTGCACTCAAGGGCTCACTCTCCTCCACTCATTCACTTGTAACTGGTGAACATCAAGGAAATGCCTTACGCCCACTAATCTTCCTTCCTTACATCATGACCTTCCACCTTCTCTTGAAAATTAACTGCAGCATTTCGATGATATGTCGATCCAATGTCGCATCATGCTTCAGTCTCATGGCAGACAAAATGTAACAGCATTCCAGTCTGCCGATCTGGAGACCATCAAAGACGGGGGTGGACCTGCTGGAATATGACATTTGATAGCATCCACAACTCATTTTGCTCTCTCACTTCAAGGCAGTTAAAGTTAAGGCTCTTGGCATTGTCAGTAATTCTTGTCAAGAGCCTTGAAACATAGTGTCAGCTGTTTTCTCACAAAACAAAGGTTGATCACCTTTAACTTACAAAATTATGTTGTGATTTTTAAGGGGATTTGATTGGAGGAATCTGATGAGAATATCATCAGATTTCATGATTAATGTTTTTATATGGGTTTATTGACCATCTCATTACACTGATCTGATTCATACCTATCTAATGCATTGATCACCCACCTTTAGATACACAACCTGTCTGTTCACCTGACAAACTTTTTCCCCTGTTGAATTTTTGCCTATCGCCTTAGTTTGTTTTAATTTACTAGTACGTGCCCGTACGTGCGTGGCCGTACATGTCAAAAAACAAAACAAAACAAAAACTTTCAAACCGCGTGCCATAAACAAAAACCACACAGGCCGTTCCTTCACTCTCGCGTGCCCGTACGTGCGTGCCCGTACGTGCGTGGCCGTACGTGCAAAAAAATAACTTTCACACAACCACACAGGCTGTTCCTTTGCTCTCGTAAACGACGACTGGATTGGGGCATTGTGTTTATCTATAAATGCGCATAAGAAGTCGAGAAATTATTAGAATACAGTAAGTCATCACTATCGGAAGTCCGTACGTTGTAACCCGTAATGGGGAACACGGCTGAGGATCTCTTCCCCAACGCAGCAACGCCTACGCAGCAACGTGTCCTGTCATTGGTAACTAAATGGCGCCCTTTCCCCATCGGCCATGCCTACGCAGCAACGTGTCCTGTCATTGGTTTGGTAAATAAATGGCCAAACTTGGGAACCACTTGTCCGATTAATATCAAACCTTGAAAGGCACATCCACAGGTCCTCAGCAATATACCTGGCAAGTTTCAATTAGATCGGACCATGTTTGTCAAGAAACAGCGGTCACACACAGACACACACACACACACACACACACACGCACACACACGACGCTCACACGCACACACACACACACACACACCACACACACACCACATGCACACACACCTACGCACACACACACACACACTCACACACACACACACACACGCACCACACACACCACACACTCACACGCACACGCACACACACAGACACACACAGAGATTGCTGGAATTATAGATAGATGATCCTTCAAGGTTATTATTGTATGACATCCTTTTGTATAATTGTGATTATTAGCGAATGTAGTGAGCTTCATACTTAATGCGTGCACATGAGAGAATAGGAAACAACAACAACAACAACACAATACTCTGGCAATTTGGAATCCGTGTCGTCGGCTATGACCCTTTTGCTTCCGGTTTTTTCATGGGGAATGATGCGTCCCGGGAGATAAAGGCATCGTCGGAGACATGAAAGACCCAAATATCAGACATGGTGTATTTCCTCCACTGATTTTAATAAAGATATCTCCGCATCATCAAAAAATAATTTTTAATCGTGATTTACATTATTTGATCGCTGATCCCGAATCAGGCCGAAGTAACCGGAAATTGCAGCATCGTCTGCTATGCACCTGACTGACTCAGATCTGTCAAAATCATCAGCTGTGCGGCGCTTACATGTACCACGGTATAGTTGGCAAGTATACAGTTGTGAACAAGTTGTCTGCACAAATGTCCGAAAAATCATAGCAAAAAGACTTTAATTTGAATATTTTAAGAAGCGAATGTAAGAAGAATTCAAAAATTAAAACCTTTTGAAGATAATTAACGGTCTTATTTAATTATATCCATCATCAGGCGATCCTCAGCCACCTCGCTCTCTGGGGTCTTAAGGCATTTCCTGGGTAACCTTGCTGGGGTCTGAAGCCGCCATGCTTTTTGGCCTGCTCAACCATGCCTGGACTTGGAACAGGCCACAACGATTTATTAATGATAGGTTTTTTTTTCACTTTCCTCACTCATATTATTAAATGCCTGTCATTATAGCTACAAATATCTGTATACATCACTTTTGTAGGTACTATAGTTTTCAAATTAGATGCTTGCTGCGATTTCATGCATTATGTGATACGATTTTCCACGATCTACTCTCAGGGACTAATTGAAGTACATCATCGAAATATTATTTCGGTTTTGAGGATGGGATATCGTCTAGACTAAACAAGTGTCAAAATCTGTTGTAAAATCTGATAATTTAATGAAATAACGAGTCTGAAAACTAGGCCGATATACCTATTTACTTTAAGCAAGCAAGGCTATGTTCCTCCTTCTCCAGAGATATGCAAGAATATGTGAAATTTCCAAAGTATTAAACTTATCTTTTTCTACTGTTTGGAGAATTATATTGAGTGATCAAAATTTTTAGGAACGTGCCAAAATTAACCAGCTTCATTTTGCTATATGATTTAATGCATTCACGCAAGACCTGCGGCCCTGTCCCCAGAGGGACTGCCTACCCATAGCATCTGCAAGATCTGTGTCTATAGTTTCAGAGGTTTCACGAGGTGCTCTGCAGGGAATCAAAGCAAATCTGGTAAAAAAAAAAAACGGATGTTTTAAAAGAAAGTTATAACGTTTACGCGACCCCGAACCGATGTACCACATGACACGTGCACAGACGTGCAGGCAAAATGGTGGATTTATAGATTCATTTTATTTCATAAACTGCTGCATGCATGGTGAAGACCAGCTTCAAAGCGAAAGGGATCCTTTATGGTATGCAGCGACAGCCTGGCCATCCGTTCCTTATCAGCCATTGAATTGGAGTGCTTAAGCCACTTGCCAAGTGCATAAAGTCTATAGCGGTACCGCTACGTCATTCTGAGCGAATTTTCCCCTCACTGCGGACCTTTTTCACACCACGTCATTCAGAGCAAGTGGTTCGTGCTCCGTCACCCTGAATGAGTGGTTTCGTGCTCCGTCACCGTGAGCGAGTGGTTCGTTCTCTGTCACCTGAGCGAGTGGTTCGTGCTCCGTCACCCTGAGCGAGTGGTTCGTGCTCCGTCACCCTGAGCGAGTGGTTCGTGCTCCGTCACCCTGAGCGAGTGGTTCTGTGCTCCGTCACCCTGAGCGAGTGGTTCGTGCTCCGTCACCCTGAGCGAGTGGTTCGTGCTCCGTCACCCTGAGCGAGTGGTTCGTGCTCCGTCACCCTGAGCGAGTGGTTCGTGCTCTGTCACGCTGAGCGAGTGGTTCGTGCTCCGTCACCCTGAGTGAGGTGTTATGAATAACACCCGATTTCTGAGCCGTTTGCCGTATTGAGGTGTTTTCTAATTTTCTGAGCCAATTTGTTTTCCACCTGTCACACGCAGTTGTTTATAAAGGTTAATGTTTGTGAACAATATCCCTGAAACATCTATATAAATGCAACATTGTTTTCGGTGAAAGCTACTCAAGGTTTCTGGGTTGTATACAGTAAGTACTGTAATTTGGTAATCACATTGACTCGAACCTGCCGATTCCCCTAAAAATGCCGATGTTGGCCAAGCACAGGTATGTGTGTGTGTGTGTGTGTGTGTGTGTGTGTGTGTGTGTGTTCATAAAGCATAACATATTCTTTCTGCTAACTACTAACTCCCCTACCCACCTCTCTCTCTCTCTCTCTCTTTTCTTCTCTCTCTCTCTCTCTTCTCTCTCTCTCTCTCTCTCTCTCTCGCTCTCTCTCTCTCTCCCTGTTTCTGGACGCATCCGATGGTGGTTATGTCTGGACAGTGTTTGTCTCCAGATGTGTCCGAGCGGTGTTTGTTCTCTGGCCAGCTTGGCTCCGGACGTGTCCGGGTGGTCTTTGTCCAGCTTTGGCTCCAGATGCATACAGGCGGTGTTTGTCTCCAGAGAGCTTGGCTCCGGAACATCCGGGTGGTATTTTATGTCTGGTTGGGAGTTTGCTGCGGACTTGTCCAGACAGGAGTTCCTCTCCGGATGGGAGTTTGTCTCCGGACCGTGTTAAAAGTATGACCGGTAGAAAATGGATTTCTGACATTATCTTGTTTCCATCTTCACTGCTATTCTTTGCAGAATATTTTGATGAAACAGTATGAATCGTAATTAACACTCCACCGCACTGTCTGCCTTCCCTTCCTCTCACCTCACACTGTCTTCCCTTCCCCACCCCTCTACGCTCCCCTTCTCTCTCTCTGCTTTTCCCTCCACCTCTTCACTCTCTCTGCTCTCTCTCCCCCCACTCCTCTCTCCCTCTTTACCCTCAATTTCTCCCTCCCTTTCCTTCTAGTCAGTTTATTTTGTTCTCTTTATTTCTGTTTGATCCCATCCATGATACTCAGCACGTATATTAACTTCATGTGCTGTTTCTATGTGTGCCAACAGAGGGCAGTCAAAAAGTGAAGCTTTCCCTGAACTGCCTGTTCTTGCAAAGGTAGGCCTGAGGCCTGTGCAATGTAGGCCCAAAGCCTGCATCTCCATGCAAACACAGAATTATGGGTATTCACGATGTTATTTAAAATCAATGTATTTTTGATAAATCATACAAGGATATTATACGATAAATCAACACGGTATACGGGATTTGAACCTCTGAACACAGCACATGCGCTGAGTGCTCGGACGATGACAGCAAACAAATTCAACCTAAATTATTTTGCAGGCAAGTCTCACCTTTTGAACTACACAATCACACTTATAATGCATTACGTCTGTTCGGTCACAGATTGGTACATTTGGTACATATTGGTAAATTTATTGAAGAACAAATGAACATTTAAAAGTGATATGAATTTCAAAAGTGTGCCGAATGGAACCCGAGTGTTTCACGTATCTTGGGATTAAAACGTGTGTTTGTTTACTTGGCAGGTATCATGCGCCCGTTCAAGCGAGACACCCACCGTGTCTTTGTCGTATTTGACGATAAACATTTTCCTCTGAAAGATTTATCTTTTTGCACAAGAGGTGTTAAGTTTCGACTTCACCGTTTCTTTCGAAACAACCGGTGTAATGTACAGGATTACAGGAAGTACAGGAGTCCATCTTGAATTTATTAAGAGAGGAAAAAAGAAAAGTTTAACTTTGCATGTTGTGTCCCGACCCCGACCCCGATGAATCCAGCCCGACCCGGCTATGCAAACCACCCAACATAACCTTGTGGCAAGAAAGTGCTTCAGCACAACTGACATCCCTTAACGAGAATGGGACATATCATCATCCTCATGTTATTAATTCCAGATCTTCTTTTGCCGAACTATCTTTAAATATCCCTGCATGGCATTCATTAATGGGATAGCCACAAACAGTTTGTTTGTCACAGTTTGTGACTGATGTGCAATGACATTTGTTTATTTGCAGTTTCCTGTGTACATGTTAAACTCTGATTCTGAGCATTGTCATGAGCGAACAGTCAAACAGTGTCTGTTGTTTCTGTCTGTGTGGACAGGCATTTACAAAAGAGTGTCAGAGACTCTGCGAAACACTCACAGCTCTATCGACAAAGGTGGGCAGTTCTCTTCATTGCTGGGAATGAAAACGAGCGCTGCATCACCAGCGGTGGCCATGTCATGCCATGAGCAGTTTTCCAGACTTGCTAATTCACTCAACAGGTGGCCAGGCCGAGCTGGGGTAGGAGGTTGGCACAGTAGGGGGGAGTAGAGAGTAGGAGGGGGTGAGGGAATGGTGAGCATGAAGAAAGGGTGTGGGTTTCAACCGCACATGCCGAATAACATCAAGCCGTGATGTTTTCGACATGGTGTGACAATCAGTTTAAAATGACCTTCTGACCAATGCCATGTTACGGCTTATTGCGTGTCGCTCCTTTCGATGTCTTTACCCTCTTCTGCTTTCCTTGAAACCTGACGATTGCACGTTAAAAAAATGTGTAAGCATGCAAAGCAATTCAATATAAACTTTTATTTTCTTTCACAAAGCAGTAAACTTTAAAAAGTTATTATAGTAGCTTCCAGTTGTGATCAGTTGCACACGTTATGATGTATAATTTTAAACTTATAATATCAACCCCTTCTCCCATGTTTGTGAATGGGAATTTTTACAAAATATTGCAGTTGACTGGGCTGACCAGGCTGACCAGGTCACCTGCACAAGTCACAAATCAGTCACGTGCAATCTGTTGGAAAAAAAAATACTGCAAATATAATCACTTTTAATATAGAATGAAGAACTAGAATGCAACTCGTTCGAGTTGTCAAAATCGAATGATCATGTTTTTCTCACCGACCTAACTCACCCACCAAGTTTCGTCCGAAGCCATCCACAACTTTTTGAGATATCCTGCTATATATTTTTTTTGGCCCTATCACTCAATGGTGGAGAATCATTTAAAAAACAGAAAGGAGAACGGCACTAAGTAGAACGCATACCTCCGCCAGGCTGAACAGGTTATATTTTTTTATCCCACTGATGGCGCCGGATCTGGATCCGGACCTGAACCAAAATCGAAGTGGTTTTGTTCTTGTCACTTACCCAACTCATCCATCTGGGTTTTGTCGTAGCCTGTCAATTTGTTTGAATATTATGCTATATCTAACGATACCCGTACACATGCACGGGATAGCAGTACAACATAGCTGGTAGCAGACGACAACCGTACACGGGGAATGACAAAATACGCATTGTGCAAAATGCAAGCGGTACTATGGAAGCCAAGACTTCCCAAACATTGTCGGCATGTCCGCTAAGTGCCAAGAGTAATTTCATAGGGATCGTGTGACGACGAGCCGAGTTTTTAGAGTGCAAGCTTGGTATTATAATAGAGATATCGTTTTTGGCCCCATCTCTCAATGGTGAGAATCACTTACAAAATTTAAAAATTATCATGTCTGGATCTGGATCATCACCAAAATCGAATAAATTATTCCATGTCACACACCCAACCGTCCACTAAGTTTCATCCAAATCTGTCTGTAACGTTTTGAGATATCCTGCTCATAGACAGACAGGGGCGAAAACATCACCTCCATCCACCTTCTGTGGCGGAGGTAATATAAAATACTCATATCCAGATCCGGATCTGGAACTTCACCAAAATCTCATCAATTCGTCCTTGTCCACACACCAACCTGTCCACCAACTTTTGGCCGAATTTCAAAAAAAATCCTGCTCATAGACAGATAGACAGACAGGATTGAAAACATAACATCCGTCTGCCTTCGGTGATGGAGGTGACTAGTCTTTATGGTGAAGGCTCACGTTAATTTACGTCGGTGGACCAGAAGAACAATGGATGAAATCTACAGGACATTGATTGAGGTATGTTAACTGCCATGCGGACTTAGAAGAAGCTGACATTTCGGACGTTATCCCTTCGTCAGGGCAAAAGAGAATTAACGCCAGAAATGTCATCTCCTTGCCTTCTGCGGAGGTTAGCATACTCAATCAACGTCTTCCTGATTTCATCTATGATTAATAATACAGCCAATTTCTGTGATTAAAGAAATAATATCCGTGATTGATATGAATCTCTCACAAAGAATGTGAACTCTAACCTTGTAAAGATGTTTTCCTTAAGTTTCTCATCATAAAAAATTCAGTCATTTTTGATCCTCCATCACATAATTTATTGCTTTGGAAAAAAAAATCTAACCTAATGATTGTTGGAAATGATTATTCCAACCTAATGATGGTCAAAGGGTTAATCATCATTGTTCCCGCAGCAGCTCGCAGGCCGCAAAGAGTGGACTCGTGTCCTTGCTGATCTGCGACGCGTACCGGGCGAGACACAGAGAGAATTGGATGGTACCACGGAAAGCACAGAGGTAGGTTTCCTTATGTTCTTTTCATTCTTTCTCGATTAATTTATGTTTGATTAAAAAAAACAATTAATTCTTCTACACTAGCCTTCGAAGTGTGATTTCTGCTAACTTACGCATTTTCCCTCTATCAACTGCTATGAGAGTATTTGTTAATAATGAGCTGGGAGGATAGCCTTGAGTAGTAGGGAGTATGCACACTCATGTTTGAGCTAACCAGCCTGGGTTCGAATCTTCACCCAGCTATAAAACCGATACCTGGTGTTTTCAATGTGTGATGCTTCGATTCCATGCATGCCATACATCGGAAGGACGTTTAGCCAGAAGGCCCATCTGTTAGCACCGGTCGTTTGTGGATGTTAAAGATCCCACTGTGTCTAGCTATCACAACTAGTCAGCAAGTTATCACTGGCATCCTGAATAAGTTACAAATTCTTGCCACCTTCAGTCGAAAGGCAAGCCTGGCTGCCAGTTTGTGTGAAACTTGGGCCAAAAACCTTCCTGGCCGACCTCACAAGAAGGTGGGAATAATTGGTGCACAAAAGAAGAAATAATAGTAACAGTGGCAGTCTTAGATATGTTCATAGGTCTTATTCACAAGCACTTGCTCACTGGGCTCACTGGAAGAATTCACATACTGCTTCTCTTGGTTAGCCCACTCAGGCCTGCACCCAGCCCATGCTTGTGAAAGGCCCGTTAACAGAACGAGAGCGTGTATTCATTTCCGCAGTTTTACAAAGTGATGTTATTGCTAAAGCAGAATTCCTTCGATGGTCTTACATCGAGTAAATATAAGTGAATGATTTGGATTATTTTAAGTAGATACGGCACAATAAACGTGTATTTTAAAATCTTATTAGTGCAGTAGATTTTTTTGTTTTAACTACACACCATCATTCAGAATTCCTGCAAGTTGCAGGGTATGGTTAGCACATTGGAAGCGAGTCTTTGTTTACACTAATCTTTATTTATAACGTTTTTTTGCCAAAATGTAACTTGGCTTCGTCTCTCAACTTTCTTCACGACACTTGTTTCTTTCATCAACACTGTCGATAAGCATGAGCTACATCAACTCTTACTTACATTAACTTTACTCATTTTACAATACCTCTTTTGCATTAACCCATGATAACAAATAATTTCCTATCTACGTGACTGTTATCATACTAAAATACACAATTTGGTGTCTGTCTGTCTGTCTGACTGTTTTTTTTGACCGTGATGCATTCGTTGTTACTTGTCCAATCTCCCAAACTTGACAGGAGGACTAGGGGTCAACGCTGCAGGTTTTGGTGACTTCATTTCGTCCTCTCCAAAGGGGTTTTTCCGCCTTGGGTGAAATCCGTGTTAAGGTGAATATCCGTGTTGAGATAGCTAATGGTGGCGTTTTTCCAAGCCACTTCAAATATAATTAAAAACAACACGAATATAATAATAGAATAATATTAATGTTATTACAAACAATATTAATACTAATAATACCTCTCTCCCCAAGGGGGTTTTCCTCCTTGGATGAAGCGGTGTTAATGTGTATAAATAGCTTGTCGTATCATTTCGTGGGGCAATCCTACCAAAGTAAAAAATATTATAAACACACTAAACATG
>CM068955.1:30960283-30977159 GCA_035128595.1 Eptatretus atami
TAACACCCGATTTCTGAGCCGTTTGCCGTATTGAGGTGTTTTCTAATTTTCTGAGCCAAATTTGTTTTCCACCTGTCCACACGCAGTTGTTTATAAAGGTTAATGTTTGTGAACATATCCCTGAAACATCTATATAAATGCAACATTGTTTTCGGTGAAAGCTACTCAAGGTTTCTGGGTTGTATACAGTAAGTACTGTAATTGGTAATCACATTGACTCGAACCTGCCGATTCCCCTAAAAATGCCGATGTTGGCCAAGCACAGGTTATGGTGTTGCTGTTGTTGATATATGGCTTCAATTGTCACTGGGTGTGTTGTGTGTGTGTGTTGTGTGTTCATAAAGCATAACATATTCTTTCTGCTAACTACTAACTCCCCTACCCCACCTCTCTCTCTCTCTCTCTCTGTCTGTCTGTCTCTCTCTCTCTCTCTCTCTCTCTCTCTCTCTCTCTCTCTCTCTCTCTCTCTCTCTCCCTGTTTCTGGACGCATCCAGATGGTGGTTATGTCTGGACAGTGTTTGTCTCCAGATGTGTCCGAGCGGTGTTTGTCTCTGGCCAGCTTGGCTCCGGACGTGTCCGGGTGGTCTTTGTCTCCAGACACTTTGGTCCAGATGCATACAGGCGGTGTTTGTCTCCAGAGAGCTTGGCTCCGGACACATCCGGGTGGTATTTATGTCTGGTTGGGAGTTTGGCTGCGGACTTGTCCAGACAGGAGTTCCTCTCCGGATGGGAGTTTGTCTCCGGACCGTGTTAAAAGTATGACCGGTAGAAAATGGATTTCTGACATTATCTTGTTTCCATCTTCACTGCTATTCTTTGCAGAATCATTTTGATGAAACAGTATGAATCGTAATTAACACTCCACCGCACGTCTGCCTTCCCTTCCTCTCACCTCACACTGTCTTCCCTTCCCCACCCCTCTACGCTCCCCTTCTCTCCTCTCTGCTTTTCCCTCCACCTCTTCACTCTCTCTGCTCTCTCTCCCCCACTCCTCTCTCCTCTTTACCCTCAATTTCTCCCTCCCTTTCCTTTCTAGTCAGTTTATTTTGTTCTCTTTATTTCTGTTTGATCCCATCCATGATACTCAGCACGTATATTAACTTCATGTGCTGTTTCTATGTGTGCCAACAGAGGGCAGTCAAAAAGTGAAGCTTTCCCTGAACTGCCTGTTCTTGCAAAGGTAGGCCTGAGGCCTGTGCAATGTAGGCCCAAAGCCTGCATCTCCATGCAAACACAGAATTATGGGTATTCACGATGTATTTTAAAATCAATGTATTTTTGATACAAATCATACAAGGATATCAGTCGATAAATCAACACGGTATACGGGATTTGAACCTCTGAACGCAGCATCATGCGCTGAGTGCTCGGACGATGAACAGCAAACAAATTCAACCTAAATTATTTTGCAGGCAAGTCTCACCTTTTGAACTACACAATCACACTTATAATGCATTACGTCTGTTCGGTCACAGATTGGGGCATTTGGTACATATTGGTACATTTATTGAAGAACAAATGAACATTTAAAAGTGATATGAATTTCAAAAGTGTGCCGAATGGAACCCGAGTGTTTCACGTATCTTGGGATTAAAACGTGTGTTTGTTTACTTGGCAGGTATCATGCGCCCGTTCAAGCGAGACACCCACCGTGTCTTTGTCGTATTTGACGATAAACATTTTCCTCTGAAAGATTTATCTTTTTGCACAAGAGGTGTTAAGTTTCGACTTCACCGTTTCTTTCGAAACAACCGGTGTAATGTACAGGATTACAGGAAGTACAGGAGTCCATCTTGAATTTATTAAGAGAGGAAAAAAAGAAAAGTTTAACTTTGCATGTTGTGTCCCGACCCCGACCCCGATGAATCCAGCCCGACCCGGCTATGCAAACCACCCAACATAACCTTGTGGCAAGAAAGTGCTTCAGCACAACTGACATCCCTTAACGAGAATGGGACATATCATCATCCTCATGTTATTAATTCCAGATCTTCTTTTGCCGAACTATCTTTAAATATCCCTGCATGGCATTCATTAATGGGATAGCCACAAACAGTTTGTTTGTCACAGTTTGTGACTGATGTGCAATGACATTTGTTTATTTGCAGTTTCCTGTGTACATGTTAAACTCTGATTCTGAGCATTGTCATGAGCGAACAGTCAAACAGTGTCTGTTGTTTCTGTCTGTGTGGACAGGCATTTACAAAAGAGTGTCAGAGACTCTGCGAAACACTCACAGCTCTATCGACAAAGGTGGGCAGTTCTCTTCATTGCTGGGAATGAAAACGAGCGCTGCATCACCAGCGGTGGCCATGTCATGCCATGAGCAGTTTTCCAGACTTGCTAATTCACCTAACAGGTGGCCAGGCCGAGCTGGGGTAGGAGGTTGGCACAGTAGGGGGGAGGTAGAGAGTAGGAGGGGGTGAGGGAATGGTGAGCATGAAGAAAGGGTGTGGGTTTCAACCGCACATGCCGAATAACATCAAGCCGTGATGTTTTCGACATGGTGTGACAATCAGTTTAAAATGACCTTCTGACCAATGCCATGTTACGGCTTATTGCGTGTCGCTCCTTTCGATGTCTTTAACCCTCTTCTGCTTTCCTTGAAACCTGACGATTGCACGTTAAAAAAATGTGTAAGCATGCAAAGCAATTCAATATAAACTTTTATTTTCTTTCACAAAGCAGTAAACTTTAAAAAGATTATAGTAGCTTCCAGTTGTGATCAGTTGCACACGTTATGATGTATAATTTTAAACTTATAATATCAACCCCTTCTCCCATGTTTGTGAATGGGAATTTTTACAAAATATTGCAGTTGACTGGGCTGACCAGGCTGACCAGGTCACCTGCACAAGTCATAAAATCAGTCACGTGCAATCTGTTGGAAAAAAAAATACTGCAAATATAATCACTTTTAATATAGAATGAAGAACTAGAATGCAACTCGTTCGAGTTGTCAAAATCGAATGATCATGTTTTTCTCACCGACCTAACTCACCCACCAAGTTTCGTCCGAAGCCATCCACAACTTTTTGAGATATCCTGCTATATATTGTTTTTGGCCCTATCACTCAATGGTGGAGAATCATTTAAAAAACAGAAAGGAGAACGGCACTAAGTAGAACGCATACCTCCGCCAGGCTGAACAGGTTATATTTTTTTATCCCACTGATGGGCCGGATCTGGATCCGGACCTGAACCAAAATCGAAGTGGTTTGTTCTTGTCACTTACCCAACTCATCCATCTGGGTTTTGTCGTAGCCTGTCAATTTGTTTGAATATTATGCTATACTAACGATACCCGTACACATGCACGGGATAGCAGTACAACATAGCTGGTAGCAGACGACAGACCGTACACGGGGAATGACAAAAATACGCATTGTGCAAAATGCAAGCGGTACTATGGAACGCCAAGACTTCCCAAACATTGTCGGCATGTCCGCTAAGTGCCACAGTAATTTCATAGGGATCGTGTGACGACGAGCCGAGTTTTTAGAGTGCAAGCTTGGTATTATAATAGAGATATCGTTTTTGGCCCCATCTCTCAATGGTGAAGAATCACTTACAAAAATTTAAAAATTATCATGTCTGGATCTGGATCATCACCAAAATCGAATAAATTATTCCATGTCACACACCCAACCCGTCCACTAAGTTTCATCCAAATCTGTCTGTAACGTTTTGAGATATCCTGCTCATAGACAGACAGGGGCGAAAACATCACCTCCATCCACCTTCTGTGGCGGAGGTAATATAAAATACTCATATCCAGATCCGGATCTGGAACTTCACCAAAATCTCATCAATTCGTCCTTGTCACACACCCAACCTGTCCACCAACTTTTGGCCGAATTTCAAAAAAAATCCTGCTCATAGACAGATAGACAGACAGGATTGAAAACATAACATCCGTCTGCCTTCGGTGATGGAGGTGACTAGTCTTTATGGTGAAGGCTCACGTTAATTTACGTCGGTGGACCAGAAGAACAATGGATGAAATCTACAGGACATTGATTGAGGTATGTTAACTGCCATGCGGACTTAGAAGAAGCTGACATTTCGGACGTTATCCCTTCGTCAGGGCAAAAGAGGATTAACGCCAGAAATGTCATCTCCTTGCCTTCTGCGGAGGTTAGCATACTTCAATCAACGTCTTCCTGATTTCATCTATGATTAATAATACAGCCAATTTCTGTGATTAAAGAAATAATATCCGTGATTGATATGAATCTCTCACAAAGAATGTGAACTCTAACCTTGTAAAGATGTTTTCCTTAAGTTTCTCATCATAAAAAATTCAGTCATTTTTGATCCTCCATCACATAATTTATTGCTTTGGAAAAAAAATCTAACCTAATGATTGTTGGAAATGATTATTCCAACCTAATGATGGTCAAAGGGTTAATCATCATTGTTCCCGCAGCTCGCAGGCCGCAAAGAGTGGACTCGTGTCCTTGCTGATCTGCGACGCGTACCGGGCGAGACCAGTGAGAACGAATTGGATGGTACCACGGAAAGCACAGAGGTAGGTTTTCCTTATGTTCTTTTCATTCTTTCTCGATTAATTTATGTTTGATTAAAAAAAACAATTAATTCTTCTACACTAGCCTTCGAAGTGTGATTTCTGCTAACTTACGCATTTTCCCTCTATCAACTGCTATGAGAGTATTTGTTAATAATGAGCTGGGAGGATAGCCTTGAGTAGTAGGGAGTATGCACACTCATGTTTGAGCTAACCAGCCTGGGTTCGAATCTTCACCCAGCTATAAACCGATACCTGGTGTTTCAATGTGTGATGCTTCGATTCCATGCATGCCATACATCGGAAGGCCGTTTAGCCAGAAGGCCCATCTGTTAGCACCGGTCGTTTGTGGATGTTAAAGATCCCACTGTGTCTAGCTATCACAACTAGTCAGCAAGTTATCACTGGCATCCTGAATAAGTTACAAATTCTTGCCACCTTCAGTCGAAAGGCAAGCCTGGCTGGCCAGTTTGTGTGAAACTTGGGCCAAAAACCTTCCCTGGCCGACCTCACAAGAAGGTGGGAATAATTGGTGCCACTAAAGAAGAAATAATAGTAACAGTGGCAGTCTTAGATATGTTCATAGGTCTTATTCACAAGCACTTGCTCACTGGGCTCACTGGAAGAATTCAACATACTGCTTCTCTTGGTTAGCCCACTCAGGCCTGCACCCAGCCCATGCTTGTGAAAAGGCCCGTTAACAGAACGAGAGCGTGTATTCATTTCCGCAGTTTTACAAAGTGATGTTATTGCTAAAGCAGAATTCCTTCGATGGTCTTACATCGAGTAAATAATAAGTGAATGATTTGGATTATTTTAAGTAGATACGGCACAATAAACGTGTATTTTTAAAATCTTATTAGTGCAGTAGAACTTTTTTTGTTTTAACCTACACACCATCATCTCAGAATTCTTGCAAGTTGCAGGGTATGGTTAGCACATTGGAAGCGAGTCTTTGTTTACACTAATCTTTATTTATACGTTTTTTTGCCAAAATGTAACTTGGCTCGTCTCTCACGTTTCTTCACGACACTTGTTTCTTTTCATCAACACTGTCGATAAGCATGAGCTACATCAACTCTTACTTACATTAACTTTACTCATTTTTACAATACCTCTTTTGCATTAACCCATGATCAACAATAATTCCTATCTACGTGGACTGTTATCATACTAAAATACACAATTTGGTGTCTGTCTGTCTGTCTGTCTGACTGTTTTTTTTGACCGTGATGCATTCGGTTGTTACTTGTCCAATCTCGACCAAACTTGACAGGAGGACTAGGGGGTCACACGCTGCAGGTTTTGGTGACTTCATTTCGTCCTCTCCCAAAGGGGGTTTTCCGCCTTGGGTGAAATCCGTGTTAAGGTGTATATCCGTGTTGAGATAGCTAATGGTGGCGTTTTTCCAAGACCACTTCAAATATAATTAAAAACAACACGAATGATAATAATAGAATAATATTAATGTTATTACAAAGCAATATTAATACTAATAATATCCTCTCTCCCCAAGGGGGTTTGTCTCCTTGGATGAATGCGGTGTTAATGTGTATAAATAGGTTGTCGTATCATTTCGTGGGGCAATCCTACCAGAAGTAAAAAAAAATATTATAAACCACAAACATGTATGATTACCTTTTTAAACAGTCGCTACTGCTGTTTAACATGAAAGTGAAAGGGAGGAAATCTGACATTTTTGAGGCCCATGCGTAGATCCACTGTAATCGGTATACCCCAGAGAGGATAATAACATGGCCCTTCCTGTCGCTTCCGTAGGGAGTGGGTGTACTAATCTGTAAAAATTGGAATAACTCCTTTTGCATGAACTCATTTCCACGATCAAACTTTCTGGTTTAACGCCTTTGTACAAAAATGCTTGTCTGCATTAACTCCTACCTGCATGACTCTTCTCTGCATTAACTCTTCTCCATCTTCAACTCCTATCATCTTTAATTCCTGTCTGCCTCAACTTCTCTCTCGATTAACTCTTCTCTACATTAACTCTTCTCTGCATTAACTCTTGTCTCCATTAACTCTTCTTTATCTTCAACTTCTATCATCTTTAACTCCTCTCTTCCTTAACTCTGATAATCCTTAACTCCGATCATCTTTAACTCCTGTCTGCCTCAACCTCTCTCTACATTCACTCTTCTCTCCATTAACTCTTATGTATATTAACTCCGATCTGCAGTGATTTCTTTCCACCACTTCTGTGTCCACGTACGTGTTGCCTCCATTAACTCGCTAACTCGAATAACTATTGCCCTATACGGCCGGCACAAATACCTTTTGTTTTTTTTGAACAATTCTTATCTAGAGTAACTCATTCTCCTTAAACATTTCTTATTCTTCTTTTGTAAATGCAGCTTGTGGCTGTGAGTAGCATCAGTGGCTGAGAGGCTGCGATTGTGCCACTGATGCAATTCCCCTTGAAGGTTAGAAGAGGAATTTGTAATTTGTTCAGGGTGCCCGTCGACTCTTCATGAAGAACAACGTGGGATCTTTAATGTCCACCAACTAATGCTGGCAGACGGGATGCCCAGTTTAACATCCATCTGAGGGACGGTGCACCACAATGATGAATCACCTTGCTTGCAAAACACCAGCTGGGTCAAGATTCAAACCCAGACGAAATAGCTCGATGGTGAGTGTGCATAAACCTCTGGGGTATCCTCCCAGCCCTCAAAATAGGTCTGTGTTTATAACATCAATTCTAGTTCATGCTTCTATTATACCTATACCTTCCTGCTTGCACAAATAATTCCAAGTACTTTTCCTGTTTGTTATGCAAAGATGGTGGAAGCATTTTTCCAATATCATAATATGTTTCCAACGCTTAATTGAAACTTTTATCATGTAATCATCAAAACAGGTGACCAAAATCATGTAAAAGTGGTATATTAAAAATATATATTTTTCTATTTTTTAAAAAACTGTTGTTAACACAGTCGTGAATACATGAAGTGTGTGACATGGTGTGGGCACCATGGTAATCAGAATGATTAGTTCTATGATTCAAATTAATAATACAAAAATATATCACATACTGCAATAACAATGTAATAAAACATTTCACGTAATGATTTCAATAGGTCCTTGATCTGCTTTTCCAAGTCAGGTGAGATTGTACCTCCCAGTTGACGTTAGGGGAGCATCAATAACTTTCATCACATGGACGAAAGGAACCCAACAATGTCCTCCCTTGAATGTAACTATACACACTGCTGACATCAGCAGATCAGCCACTATTCCTGAGTTCTATTTTTAGCCCCAGCCAGATGAGTTAAGCTCTTGCTATTTACAAAGAGAAACAAAGAATTAAAATTCAAATTTCAAAGTATTGTGTTCATGGTATCCTAATAGCAGATGATAGTATGTACATTGTATATACATGTACTAACATCAATGTACTACATGTAAAAGGAAGGTTCATTAAATAGCGCACACACAATGCGCACAGCACTCACTGACAGAACATCATTTATTCAAATATTTTAAAAATATTGATAGAAACATTATACCACTTTGATATTTGACACTTTTGTAAACTTGATTATGCTCTTTCCAATGGTGAACAATTTGAAGTGGTATACCTTGTCATATATTTGCAATCCTCACCTGAATTTCGGGAAAAATAAAAATTTTCAATTTTTGAGGGATCATGACTGTATTATATATGACTGATTAAGAAAGTAAACATGTATTTGAATACTACTACCACACAGTTATTACCTGAAAAAATTTCAAGCTTCTGGATGGGTCAATAAAAATATATGGGGTCCTCAAGTTGGGTCTTCATACAAACCAACATTTTTTTCTGGATTTCAACTGATCAGGTCATAAAATTTAATAGAGGTATACTCCGTTTTATGTTTGTTTCTTACAGAGCAGTTATAGAAGAATAATCTCTGAAAATTTCAAGGCTCTAGCATTAATATTTAAAAAGTTGTGGGAGTTTAAAAGTAGCCGTTCATTTTGTGATCTTGTAACGACCATAAAATAGGGCCACACCACACATTTTCAACCCTCAATATCTCGGAGTTGACCGCATCTATGGACCTAAAATTTTACGCAGCTTCATTTTGATATCTGGGAACTCTTTCATGAAAGTTTAAAGTAAATCTGAGGGGGTCAACTGGAGGCCTCCGGTGATATGAGGTGGAATGACTCTTGTGGATTATGCAGTATTTTTTAAACCATATGACCTACAAAGGGGCACTTCAGTAGCGACACTGTTGCACCCCCAGCAAATTAATGCTATCTGTAGTCATGTGCTGCCCACAAATATAGTGGAAGACATAAAACATACCGGTACATAATAATCAATAGTCACTATAAAGATCTTTTATTTGCTATTTATACTTTTTGTTGTTGTTTTAATGTTTGACTTCAGAAGTCTTCAGAGCCTTCACATCTGCCAAGAACACTTAGAGCTTGTAATTTGCATAATGTGGAAATGTGCAAGCCAATTTAGCAAATCTCAGCCTCCTACCACCTGGTCATTTGCTCAAACATGAAATGATAAAATGAGAATAAGTAAACGGTAAACAAAATGAAAGCGAATGATAAAAGGGATTATCGATGAAAAATATAAAATAATTGTTCATCTTAATTTTTTACAATCCCTGCCATGTAAATGTGAATTGGAAGCGATAGGAGAGTTTAGGATGCAGGTGCGGTACGTCGACACCCTAGAACTCCTACTGTGGTGTGGTCGGCGGAGATCAGCGGGGCGTTTTCCTAATATGAAATATTGTGTTTACTTTCATAGCAGTTCCTATATTTTGGTGATTGTTCCATCCGAGCGCCTCTCTGTTGGCCTTTCCGTGAGGCCAAGGGTGAAGAGTCGTGTGGATTGGCCAGCGCTGGGCCCGTAGCACTCACGATAGTACGAAATGGTACACTCTTCACTGACTAATATACACCACCGCAAACAATTGGGTTTAATCATTTTCTAGTTCATCTGTTTTATTGTTAATGTAGCTTGGCTTTTAAGATGGTTGTTCTATGAATTAGCAGAAAGCACAGCACATTAATGCAGATTATTGTATGGTGCCCAAACGTTCTTTTACTTGGTTTGATGCAAGCAGGAAAATACAGACCAGGTGGCAGTTGTCTCTACACTGGTCTGCACTGTGTATGGTAAAGTGGTGAGGGGTCAGGGGAGGGGGTGTGGGGGAGGGGAATTAGTGGGGAAAAGTCATTATTATTCTTATTATATTATTATAATAATATAGTATTTTAATATATGTAATATATATATATTATATGTAATATATGTATGTGTTATATATATATATATATATTTTTTTTAATACAGTATATGTAATATATATATGTAATATATCTGTGTTATATATATATAATATACTAGCGATACCCGTGCACATGCACGGGAAAGCAGTACAACATAGCTGGTAGCAGACGACAGACCGTACACGGGGAATGACAAAAATACGCATTGTGCAAATGCAAGTGGTACTATGGAACGCCAAGACTTCCCAAACATTGTCGGCAGGTCCGCTAAGTGCCACAGCAATTTCATAGGGATCGTGTGACGGCGAGCCGAGTTTTTAGTGTGCAAGCTTGGTATTATAATAGAGATATATATATAATTTATATATTTTATTTTTTTTAATACATGTAATATTATATGTAATATATTTTATGTGTTATATATATATATATATATATATATATTTTTTTTTTAATATATGTATTATATATATGTATATATCTATGTGTTTATATATATATATATAATATATATATATATATATATATATTATATATATATATATATAACACATAGATATATTACATATATATATATATATATATATATTACATATATTAACAAAAAAAAATATATATATATATGGTGCTTAAAAATTTTATATAATATTATTATAATAAATAATTTATACACTGACCACCCATAACGCTTTTTTGGTCTGAGATGAAATCACGGTAATGAATATAACTTCATGTTTGGTGATAACAAAATGATTATATTGTACATGTTATAATTACATCCCGAGCCTAGCCGCCGAGGGTGGTAGCAATGTGATGCAGCTTTGAACAATCACCGACAGGTCCAGAGATATTAAATACTCATACAGGGAATAAGAGGTGAAAGCGATTCCTCCAGACGATCTCTTGGGACATGACATCACTTGAGCCTGTTTGCCTCCCCGGTAGGCAATTCCGTCATTGCAGGCTGCACGCCAGGCCCTATCGGCTCTGCTGCCCGCCTTACGCCGGGCACGAACCTTGCAAGACCAGGTCAGTCCCGAACCAAAACAGTCATAATAACAATAATGCTATCACAACTATCATTGCTGTCACGTGATCATCATTATCCTTGCTGCAAGTGACTAATAGATTGGTTAGAGATCATAAGACAATGACAGGCTTGGAAGGTCACTCCGTACCCACAGAGTGTTTCGGGAGTTGAAGAACGGAAAGGTGTACTGGGAGAATTGGACAAACAGCTGATAAATGGTCACAATAGTCCGAGACATCTGAAAAAGTATAACAAAGCATACCTATAATTTATTTATTTCCTTTATAATTGTACCTAATCGTAAAGGAAAGCATTGGTAGGTTCGGAATATTGCGAGTCAAACTTTTTGAGCAACTCACGCAGGTATAAATAAAGGTTGATACAACAATAATAATTCTCCATTTTACCAACTTTGAGAAGTTTATTCAACTAATAAGTGACGCATTTGTCAAGCTTCTTTGCGGTAACTAAACATTAGTACAATTGTCCATTGTTTATAGAGAAACGTGACAGCTTGTTGGCTTCTGGGAAGGCTTTGTGGTGTTGACTTTGCACTTAATGTCCCAAAGTTTTCCACTTGGTAAGCAATCTCTCTTTAGTTATATCATATTCCGGCCCATATATTCAAGTGAAAGGAATACTTTGTGGAAAATTAATCTCAAAGTGCTGTCAGCAGGTTGTGAAATTGGCCAAAAAGTACCAGTCAGTCAATCACCGGGTCACCTTGGGCACCTGGTCGTAAACAATGGCAGCTGTGCAATCCCCCAACGTTGTTTTAACGGAGCTGATGCTTAGCAAGGCTTTCTCCCATTGAAAACACTTTAACACATGGCGAAGCTCGAGGCACTTCGGCCTGTCATGGTGCAGCATTGAATGAAGCATGACCCTGAAGATACGGCATCATGGGTAATGTTTGTTGGTGACTCAGCAGGTTGATACTGTATTTTCACTGTGATAACAATAATTTCTTCAAAACGGCTGACAAGTGAGAGCTGGACTTGCTTGGGAGTTCTTAGGATACTGGAAATAAATTCCCGGTATTGAGTTAAACAGACAACTGAGAGAATGTTCCTGAACTAAGCCGCGATCACCTTGACCCTACCATCGACAGCTGGAGGGTCGCCTGCCATGTCCCAGCTCTCCCCGGCCTGCGAGGAAAACTCAAGACTCCGTGGACTCGGCGACTGCTCTTCATCACCACCGTGAACAGAAAGATCATCACATCCGGCTTCAGGCCTCGTGAACTACCTTCATACCACCGCAAGTTGTACTCCGGTGATTTGAGGTGCTGCCACATTTTATAAGAGTACGACGATACTCTATCCACCTGGATTTTGATCATTGCCTGGTGCACCGTCTGGGATTCAAACATGAAACACACACACACACACACACACACGCACGCACGCATGCACACACACGCACGCAACTGCTTTATAAGGATGAAGTCACTTCTTGTATGTGATTATCAGGAAAGGACAAAAAGGTTCAAGAAGCAGTTGCTTCAGACACTACGGTTATATATTTTCTGGAAGCACCCTAAAAGCTTTTTGTTTATTTTCTAAACATACGCAGCGAGAATGTGTTTGTTTTCACCAAAATATGCAGAGACAAGGGTTCGTTAATTCATTACCAACAGTTCATCTCGAGGCCACTGCGTGCGACGGAAAAAAAGAGTCCACCATGGAAGTGAAATAATTTCCCAGAACAACCTTTCACGTCTGATATGATGATATCAAAACCAACACAGTTATTTTAAGGCTCACGAGGCCAAGGAACGGATTTTTTTGGACTTGATTTTTTTTCTTCTGTTGACGTGGATACGCACAAAGACAATCTGTACATCATGAAGAAGGTTGAATCGGTACTTGTAATATGCAGTTGTATGTTGTGCTTGTTTCGTTTGAAGATTGAAGCCAGGGTCTGGGTAAATACGTAATGCAGCGACAAATGCCACTGTCAACACAGGTGGGGGGGGGGGGGGGGGGGTGAGAGGGAAGGGAGTCTGGGTATTGCAACGCTTCGAATAGTCCTTTAAATGAGATACATTGGTGCAAGGAATGCTGAGGTTTTAAAATTTTTATTTTAAAATTTCTAATTATATGCTGCGCTCTGACGAAATAAAATGAACACCCTGATTGGTAGCAATCTGTGATGCGAACACAACCAAATGAACTGTGTATTGTTAATATCTGGTAGCATGTGTCCTTTGGCCTCACGGAGTGTTTTAACCCGTGAAGGCGTCCAATCGATGATGTTTTGTATTACAGCCTGATGCAGATTTTGCCAAATGTTGAGTAGATTTTTGTTGCAGCTCTTGCGTATCACTTGACAAAGGCCGGTTTTTCAGCAGCTCCTGATCCATGTTCCCAAACATCTTTGATGGCATTCATGTCAGGTGTACCAGCAAGGCATTTTGCAGTATGGAACACATTTACTGCAGGGAGATGGTGTCGTCGGGCCAGAACCACCCATGCCTGGAAGAAACAAAGTGTGCCGCAGCTCATTCCCCAGACATAACGGAGTCTTGACATGAACGCCATCAAACACATCCAGGAACATGGATGGACTGTCATCTTGTGATAACGATGTAAGATTGTGCAATCAATGCCTGACTACCATTTATATGCGTAATTATTTTCACAAATATATATTCATTCAAAACACCAAGTGTCTTATTGATATGCAAAGGTTGTCATTGCATGCGATTGCGATTTCGTCCGGCATCGGTGCTCGTTTGCCTGCATGAAGTGGAATTTTACATGTTTGGGAGTTCGGCTCATGAAGGATTTCAATTGTTTCGTTCCAATGACGACCTTCATTGATTGGCCATGATCAATTTGAGGTGCCTGCCTGGTGGCTGCGCAAAGTAGGGCCTACGATCAGGTTGCTGTGCATAATGTTTCGTTCAGCTGTGCATTTGGCGAGTCCTTGGCGGAACTTTGTTACTGTGCTTTGTTGAGAACCGAATACCTTCGAGCATTGAATTTGCAAAGAGTATAATATGATTGCTCTCTGAATATCATTTGCTGTGTGTGTGCTGCAATAAAGTACGAGATGGATATGGTGTACTCATGTCTTTTCTTTCTTCTCACCACAAGTTGCCTTGAGGGGATGATGGCGGAGCTTCTGTTTCAACTGCTACAGTACTGCTGACTATAGCCGAGAGGTACGCATACTCACCTCGAAGCTGTCTCGCCTGGAAATCCCGACCCAGCTATAAACTGTCATCCTGGTGTATCACAGGCAGGGTAATTCATCAATGTGTGTGTGTGTGTGTGTGTGTGTGTGCCGTCCCTCGGATGGACGTCCCGTCTGCCGGCATTAGTTGGTGGACGTTAAATATCGCACGGTGTCCTTAACGAAGATTAGACGAGCTATCACCGGCCATAACCTATAGAGGGCACTGCATCAGTGGCACAGCCGCGCCCCTCGGCCATTGATGATACCTGCAGCCTAATGCTGCATACGACAGAAGAAGAACTACTACAGTCTATTTGATTCCGTTGTCGATGAAATGGAAGTAGTAGTTCTCCACTTAGCATGTTGTTTGACTTGTATTTGAACTTTGGTGTGGGGTAGGAGTGGGGAAGGTATTTTTTGATAATTTGGTCATGTTACATTGCTGTTGAAGTATGATTTGATAGAATGACAGTACAACATCAGGTAGATGTTGAATTTGACGCTGTCGTGGGAATCTGGTGCTCTGCTCTGCGCTCAATGGGGTCATATGCCCTAGTTAATACCTCATTCTCCAAAAAAAAAACCAACCCCCACAATCATCACAGTCACGTTCTTGTGAGCGGGGATGTAGTTGTGCACGGTGTTCCGAAGTCATCTTCCCTATTTTCAATGTAATTTTTTTTTAAACACTAATAGACATACAAATATGCAGTTTGCGTCATCTTGTCGGCCAACTCAGAGTTTTTCTTCACATTTCAGTTGTCTTCCACATGTGCACCAGTATTGGCTCTCAGAACGTCCCACATTCAATTTCAGTCCGTGTTCGCCGCAACATGTCCACTGTCACACATCTTTCGAAGTGCCAACATTTTTCGGCGTTACTCTACAGTCTACACAGTGGAGAGACATCTGAAAGAAAACGGTGCAAATCAGAATTCTTTGAGTTGGACAACAAGATGGTGTAAACTGCATGATTGTGTCTCTATTATTATTATTTACGAAATCTAAAGATTTCTTAAGTATATTGATGACTTCCGTCCTCTGTTTGTGTGTTTGTGTGTTTGTGTGTTTGTTTGTAGGCACGATAACTCGAGAACGGAAGAAGCTACCAATGTCAAATTACACCACGTGATTCAGGAGGGTGATGGCTAGCGCTGATTAGATTTTGGTCAAAATCGGTCAAAGGTCAAGGTCACAGTGAGGTCAAACATTCGATTTTTGATGGTTTGGTACAGAATCATCGTAGAAACTTCTGGTTTGCGTCGCTACCTTCTCGAGAGACAGCTTTTATTAGACAAGGTCAGAGGTCAAGTTGACGATTTCGTAAGTACCAGTCTATGACTGCTTGTTTGTTTATTTTACATTCAAAATAGGAAAGATAATATTGATGAACATGCTGTATTTTTCTGTAGCATTAGACATTACAATTAGATTTGAGCTAAAACTAAAGGATATCGACAGAAATCCTCTTTGTTCTCATGCAGCACAGGGTCGTAGGGTAGCATCATTGATTGAGGGCATGGCTGTGCCACTGATGCAGTGCCCTCTGCTGGTTATGGCAGGAATTTTGAAATTTATTCAGGGTGCTGGTGATAGCTCGCCTTCTCTTTGCGACGGACACCGTGGAATCTTTCATGTCCACCAACAAATTCTCGCAGACAGGATTCCCGTTTAACATCCATCCAAGGGACGTCACACACATTGATGGATCACCCCTGCCTGTGAAACACCAGGGTGACAGTTTATAGCTGGGTCAGGATTCGAACCCAGGCTAGACAGCTTCAAGGCAAGTGTGCATTACTCTATGCCACCCTCTCAGCCCTATTGATGGAAATGAAGGTGGTTTAACGATTTGTAAGTTGATAACTCTTCTAACAGTCGGTCTGATTCGGCCCTGTTGGAAGACTGATGATATATGCTCGTAGATGCGGATGAAAATGATCCGTTTTTTTTTTATTAAAACCTCCACATTAGGGCACACCTTGGAACTATGTTCTTGATTTTCCCGTCATTAACCTCGTGGTTCCACGCCATCTCGACCGATCGAAACGTCCCATTTTGTTTGTTCCAGTCGTACACTGTGCAGTAACCGTTGCGAGGCCTTCCCACCACTCTCGTGGTATTATCAATGACAAGGATTAATTGTTACACAAACAGACATTGAGTGTGGGAAAATCAAAAAGATTTTGCACAGGGAAGAAACACGGTCTTGCTCTCCGCACACCATGTGTTCAACAGATGTGCCGTGGGCGGTCGTCCCATTACTTTGCCAAAACAGTTGTACTGTGTATCCGCACAGCAAGCCCCTGGAGTTTTCATTTTTAAAAAAGAAGAATATAATTTGCTCCATCGTGTGAATTGCCCCCAATTCCTCATCCGACAGGCTCCAATTTGATCACTAAAACCCCAAACCCCCCATCGTGCACCAAAATATACTGTCCATAATTCTATTTATCTACCAGCATCCTATGGCTACCAAGGATTGCCAAGTTATAGTCTTACATTCTCCACAATGGTCGTGGATGACATTTGTTCGTGCTCCCCCGCTGATGAAAAAGAATAGGTTTCACGAACACAAACAAATTCCTTCGACTCTCACTCGACGTGAGTGTTGAATTATTGATCCAAAATGTAATCAGACCACAGACGCTCCTGGTGTGTGAAAAACGCACGCCACACACACACACGCACTTCATGGTCCAATCGCAGGGATGCTGTTGTGGCTCATGGAAGTGTCCAGTCTTCTCAAGCCAAGAACCGGCTCAATAGCACAGACCGATAATGGCAGTCAGACATATTGGCTGCAGACAATGCTCCTGTAGGTGAAACTTTTCCTCTTTACTCTTCACCTCTGCTTCTCCCCACCCCCCCCTCC
>CM068955.1:30983775-30997420 GCA_035128595.1 Eptatretus atami
CTGTGTCAGAAGATTTCCCCACCGTTGTCTAAAGGGGATTTTCGTGTCGCCTGGCTGTGATTTTGAGGTAGCCTAGTTTTGCTTTTACTATGTTATTGGACCACCACAAGCCAACCCAACCATCTCTCCCACCCAACCCTTCACAGCAAACCACATCTTCTCCACCCACGCAACACCAACCACCAACGCCACACACCTATCCACACGCCAAACCGCCAACCACCTTCCCACCACACCAACCACCTTCTCCCAAATACGCAACCACCAACCACTTCCCACCACGCCAACCACCAAACCACCTTTCACCACACCAACCACCAACCCACCTTCTCCACCATGCCAACCACCAACCACCTTCTCCACTACGCCAACCACCCACCACCCCTCTCCACACCGCCTTCACAAACAACGAACATCTCCTCACCACTCCTAATCCACATCTCCCCCAATTAGATCAACGCGAACAACATCGCCTCACCTTATCTCCGAAGCGACGCCCATCTTTGCGCCAGCCACGGCGATGTCCGCATCGAACGGCGGCGCTTGCAGGCAGACGCGGGGTTCCTCGGTCGCGCAGCGGTGATTTTCGCGCACGTCCGAACTTGCCGGCGCAGGGTCGCTGTCTTCGCGCACATCCGCTCTGTGCAAGCTTCGTCCAGAATCGGATCAGGAGATCGAGGAGGGGTGGTAGAGCCAGCTGGGGGCGGGGGGGGGGTCAGGATCTCAGAGGTGAGGATCGAAGGCCAAACCTCATCTCTCGGGGGCCTAAAAAGGGAGCGGAGCGCCAAGCGCAGTCAGGTCTGTGGAGTGGTCTGTCGGTCGGAGCGCCTGAGCTGGAGCCTGGAGCTGCAGTTGGTGGAAAGCTGAGGGAGCGGAGTGAACCGAAGCGGAGCCAACGGGGGGCCAAGCCTGCTGTTGGCCGCGCGGAGCTGCGTGTTCGGTCTTGCGGATGTCGAGAGAGCTCGCCAACCAGCACCGACGGTCTAGGTGATTGGCTTCGGAACAGCCAGCATCGCTGAGGGACAGACGAGTTTCTTAAGAGAGCATCAACTCTGAGAGAGCAAAGACCCGTTGTTGCCTCTCAGGCATTGCGCTGGGGCCGAATCACCAGGCCGCGGCGAGCCGCGGTTACGCTAGCTGCCGTGGGGACGGGACCATCGCGGCCGCCCCAGCGAGTCACCACCAGGACAAGGGTAACCAGCCCGTGCTTCTTGGAGCTCCTTCGCGTCCTCAAAGCTCCATGTTATAAAGACCGAAGGTCCAGTCTACCCTTGCCTTGATGGGTTCTTTTTTCCTGTTATTTGTGTGAGAGATGTGGCGCCAGTCCGATAAGTTAGAAACTGATTAGTGCGTAAGAAATAAATAAACGTCGTAGCTTCCTTTCATTGCTTGTTTGGCTGATAATTTGCATGCGTGCTTCCCCCCATTCATGCATGGACTGCATTCGCACTTGTATACGTGTGGGGGGAAAATAAATGGCTCTTGAATATGAACCTTGCTCGGTTGCGGTTTCCTCTCCTTATTCAGCTTGCCGTCTTGCACTCGGAATTATAGTTGGTTTTTAATAGCCGGTTGAAGTGATACGTCAACGGGACTGCGCGATAAACACCCCGCTCGGTTATCCCCAAAAGGAAGCGAGCTGCTTAAGCGGCTCGTTTCCAAGCGGGTCCCGTTGACGGTTACAATCTCTCGCGTAATCTACCCGCGCGATTAATTAGGTATAATGAGAATTCGGCGATTGGACCCTGTAGCGCGGGTTTAGAGTACGGGACAAGGTTGTGGTGTTGGTTAAAAACACACCCGTGGCTGGGGTTTTCGGCATTGATCCGGAAAAGCCGCGAACTGATATTGTTCGTCCGGTGGGCGTACGGCCGTATTAGTATTTGTAACAATATATACTAGACGAGCCCGTGAAACCGTTGGTTCCCGTCTGTGACGGCGGTTTAATAAAAAGAAATCATTTCAAGAAAAAAACAAAAAAGATAGCTCAGCGAACTATACCGCTGAGTTGTTTGCATTGATCAAATTCTCCCGAAGAGTATTGAACTTGAATCGGGAATTATTTTAAAATAATTTTTTCGTTCCTGATTTAAATGAAACTTATACTGCACACCGCAGGATAATGTCAGTAAGGTGGCCCTAAAATTTTTGTCTCTCGTGTACCGTTTTGGCTGTATTTCAGGAACATACATTTACATACGAGTGTTTAGTAATTTTACTAGACACCGTGAACCCGTTGGGTTTGCGTTGTGAACAGCGGTGATGAAAAAAAAAAAATACTAAATTTGGAAATTATTTTGCTGTGGTCAAAACTTTAACTGAAGAAAATTTTGGCCATTTACCTTCAGGAGTCATCGTTCGGCCAACCGGTTTCTCGAGGTATATCACACATTCTCCATGGTTGTTCCTGCGCTTTGATGGATCAATATACCCACTGCAATCATATGATATGCCGATGTGACCATGAAGAACCAAGCCTTTCACCCCCTCTTGTGTAGAGAGAAAATCGAGTTGTCGAATTCTCTCACCACTAAAGGTTGATGACTTCATCCAGCCTGAGCGGTGTACCCAAAGCCGTTACAGCTTGAGTTGGGGGAGACAATCACGAGTTCAGTAAGAAGTAAGAAAAACAATGGTTTAAAATGGGAGCCACCAGTCAAGAGAATGACGACGAGTAATTGGTGAGTACCAGTCAAGGAGAATGACGACGGAGAAAATGGAAAGCTACCAGTCAAGAGATTATTTTGCTGTGTTGTACCCCCCTTCCCAATGCAGTTGGGGGCCAAACATTCACCAGTCAAGGAGAATGATTGATGTGTAAAATGGGTGAGCTACCAGTGTAAGGAGAATGATGACAATGTACAATGATTAAGCTACCAGTCAAGGAGAATTGATGACAAGTAAATGGTAAGCTACCAGTCGCAAGGAGAATGACGATGGTGTAAATGTGTAAGCAAACATCAAGGAGAATGACGATGGTGTAAAATGGTGGAGCTTCCAAGCAAGGAGAATGACGATGGTGTAAAATGGTGAGCTACCAGTCAAGGAGAATGATGAGCGTGTAAAAATGGTAAGCTACCAGTCAAGGAGAATGACGATGTTGTAAAAATGGTAAGCACCAGTCAGGAGGAATGATACGTGTTAAAATGGTAAGCTACCAGTCAAGGAGAATGATGACAATGTAAAATGGTAAAAAGCTACCAGTCAAGGGGAAATGATGATGGTGTAAGAATGGTAGCCACAGTCAAGGAGAATCGATGACGGAGTAAAATGGTAAGCTACAGTCAAGAGAATGATGACGGATGTTAAATTGTGAGCTACCAGCAAGGAGAGATGACGATGGTTGTAAAATGGTAAGCTTACCAGTCAAGGAGAATGAAGATCGGTTGTAAGAATGTGTGAGCTAACAGTCAAGGAGAATTATTGATGGAGTAAAATGGCGAGCTACCCAGTCAAGGAGAATGATGACGTTGTAAAATGGTGAGCTCCCAGTCAAGGAGAACGACGATGAGGAGTTAAAATGGTAGCTACCAGTCAAGGAGAATGATGACGGTTGTAAAAAATGGGAGCTACCACTCAAGGAAGAATGACGACGGAAGTTAAAAGGAAGGCTACCAGTCAAGGATAATTCTTTGCTGTTGTTGTACCCCCCTTCCCAATGCAAGTTGGGGCCTAAAACATTCCACCAGTCAAGAGAATGATGATGGTGTAAAATGAGTAAGCCACCAGTCAAGAGAATGTGACGGAGTAAAATGGTGAGCTACCAGTAAGGAGAATGATGACGGTTGTTAAAATGGTAAGCTACCATCAGGAGAATGATGGCGGTGTAAAATGGTAAGCTACCGTCAAGGAGAATGACATGGTGTAATGGTGAGCTACGAATCAAGGAGATGATGACGGTTTGTAAATGGTTAAGCTACCAGCAATGGAGAAAATGGCGACGAGTAAAATGGAAAGCTACCAGTCAAGGGAGAATTTATTGCTGTTTTGTACCCCCCTTCCCCAATGCAAGTGGGGGCCAAACATTCCACCAGTCAAGAGAATGAATGATGGTGTAAAATGGTGAGCTACCAGTCAAGGAGAATTGATGACAATGCTTACAATGATAAAGCTACCAGTTCAAGGAGAATTGATGACAATGTTGAAAATGGAAGCTACCAGTCAAGGAGACAATGACGATGGTGAATAAATGTAAGCTAAACAGTCAAGGAGAATGCGATGGTGTAAAAATGGTGAAGCTACAGCTCAAGGAGAATTGACGATGGTGGTAAACTGGTGAGCTACCAGTCAAGGAGAATGAGTGGACGGTTGTAAAAATGGTTAAGCTACCAGTCAAGGAGAATGCGATGGTGTAAAATGGAAGGCTACCAGTCAAGGAGAATGATGACGTTTGTTAAATGTTAAGCTACCAGTCAAGGAGAATGATGGACATGTAAAATGGTAAGCTACCAGATCAAGGAGAATGATGATGGTGTAAAATGGTAAGCCACCAGTCAAGAGAATGATGACGGAAGAAAATGGTAAGCTACAGTCAAGGAGAATGATGACGGTGTAAAATGTGTGAGCTACAGTCAAGGAAAATGACGATGGTGTAAATGGTAAGCTACCAGTCAAGAGAATGAAGATGGTGTAAAATGGTGAGCTAACAGTCAAGAAGAATGATGATGGAGTAAATGGCGAAGCACCAGTCAAGGAGAATGATGACGGTTTGTTAAATGGTGAGCTCCCAGTCAAGAGAACGGACGATGGAGTAAATGGTGAGCTACCAGTCAAGGGAATGATGACGGTGTAAAAATGGTGAGCTACCACTCAAGGAGAATGACGACGGAGAGTTAAAATGGAAGGCTACCAGTCAAGGAGAATTATTTGCTGTTGTTGTACCCCCCTTCCCCAATGCAAGTTGGGGGCCAAACATTCCACCAGTCAAGGAGAATGAGATGGTGTAAAATGGTGGCTACCATCAAGGAGAATGATGACAATGTCAATGATAGCTACCAGTCAAGGAGAATGATGGACAATGTAAAATTGTAAGCTTACAGTCAAGGAGATACGATGGTGTAAAATGGTAAGCTAACAGTTCAAGGAGAATGACGATGGTGATGTAAATGGTGAGCTACCAGTCAAGGAGAATGATGATGGTTGTAAAATTGGTAAGCCACCAAGTCAAGGAGAATGATGACGGAGTAAAAGGTGAGCTCCAGTAAAGGAGAATGAATGACGGTGTAAAATGGTAAGCTACCATTCAAGGAGAATGATGACGCGTGTTAAAAATTGGTAAAGCTACCAGTCAAGGAGACGACGATGGAGTAAAATGGTTGAGACCAGTCAAGGAGAATATGACGGTGTTAAAAAATGGTGGCTACCACTCAAGGAGAATGACACGGAGTAAAATGGAAAGGCTACCAGTCAAGGGATAATTCTTTGCTGTTGTTGTACCCCCCTTTCCCCAATGCAAGTGGGGCCTAACATTTCACCAGTCAAGAAGAATGATGATGGTGTTAAAATGTAAGCCACCACCAAGGAGGAATGATGCGGAGTAAATGGTAGCTACCAGTAAAGGAGAATGATGACGTGTAAAATGGTAAGCTACCATTCAACGAGAATGATGACGGTGTTAAAATGGTAAGCTACCAGTCAAGGAGATGACACGGAGTAATAATGAAAGCTACCAGTCAAGGAGAATGAAGATGGTGTAAAATGGTTGACGCTAAACAGTTCAAGGAGATGATGACGGTGTAAAATGGTGAGCTACCAGTCAAGGGAGAATGACGGACGGAGTAAAATGGAAAGCTACCAGTCAAGGAAATTCTTTGCTGTTGTTGTACCCCCTCCCCAATTTAAAGTTGGGGCCAAAATTCCACCAGTCAAGGAGAATGAGATGGTGTAAAATGGTAGCCACCATCAAAGAGAATGATGATGGATTAAAATGCGTGGAGCTACCAGTAAAGGAGAATGATGACGGTGTATAATGGTAAGCTACCAGTCAAGGAGAATGATTGACGGTGTAAAATGTGAAGCTTCCAGTCAAGGAGAATGCACGACGGAGTAAAATGGAAAGCTACCAGTAAAGAGAATAAGACGGTGTAAAAAAGGTGAGCTACCAGGTCAAGGAGATGATGATTGGTTAAAATGGAAAAGCACCATTTCAAGGAGAATCTTTGCTGTGTTGTACCGCTCTTCCCAATGCAAGTAGTTGGGGCCAAACATTCCACCAGTCAAGGAGATATGATGTTTAAAAATGTAAGCCACCAGCAAGAGAAATTGATGACGGAGTAAAATGGTGAGCTACCAGTCAAGGAGAATGACGACGATGTAAATGGTGAGCTACAGTCAAGGAGAATGATGATGATGTAAAATGGGTAAGCTACCAGTCAAGAGAATGATGACAATGTAAAAATGGTAAGCTACCAGTCAAGGAAGAATGATGATGGTTGTAAAATGGTAAGCCACCAGTCAAGGAGAATGATGACGGAGTAAATGGTGAGCACCAGTCAAGGAGGAGACCGATGGAGTAAAATGTAAAGCAACCAGTCAAGGAGGAATGAGGACAATGTAAAATGGTGAGCTACAGATTCAAGAGAATGATGATGTGTAAAATAGTAAGCTACCATCAAGGAGAATGATGATGGAGTAAAATGCGTGGAGCTCCCAGTCAAGGAGATGATGATGTGTGTAAATATGGTGAAGCTACCAGTCAAAGGAGAATGACGAATGGTGCAAAATGTGAGCTACCAGTCAAGGAGAATTGATACGGTGTAAAAATTGTGAGCTTCCATCAAGGAGAATGGATGCAATGTTAAATGGTGAGCTACCAGTCAAGGAGGATGACGATGGTGTTAAAATGGTAAGCTACAGTCAAGGAAAATGAGATGAGTAAAATGGGTGAGCTACCAGTCAAGGAGAATTATTTGCTGTTGTTGTACCCCCCTTCCCCAATGCAAGTTGGGGCAAACATTCACCAGTCAAGGAGAATGATGATGGTTGTAAAATTGGTGAGCTACCAGTCAAGGAGAATGATGACAATGTTACAATGAAAAGCATACCAGTCAAGGAGAATGATGACAAGTAAAATGGTGAGCTACCACTAAGGAGAATGACGACGGAGTTAAAATGGACGCTACCAGTCAAGTATAATTCTTTGCTGTTGTTGTACCCCCTTCCCCAATGCAGTTGGGGCCTAACATTCCACCATCAAGGAGAATTGAGGATTGTGTAAAAATGTAAGCCACCATTCAAGGAGAATTGTGACGGAGTAAATGGTGAGCTACCAGTAAAGGAGAATGATGAAACGGTTGTAAATGGTAAGCTACCATTCAAGGAGAATGATGACGGTGTGTAAAATGGTAAAGCTGCTACAGTCAAGGGAGAATGACGACGGAGTAAAATGGAAAAGCTACAGTCAAGGAGAGTGAAGATGGTGTAAATGGGAGCTTAACAGTCAAGGAGAATGTATGATGGTGTTAAAATGGTTAAGCTACCAGTCAAGGGAATGACGACGGGAGTGGGAGATTTTTTTAAAGGTTAAAATGGAAAAGCTTACCAGTCAAGGATAATTTCTTTGCTGTTTGTACCTCCCTTCCCCAATGTAAGTGGGGGCCAAAACATTTCCACCCAGTCAAGAGAATGATGATGGTGAAAAATGTAAGCCACCATCAAAGAGAATGGATATTGGAGTAAAAATGGTTGAGCTACCATAAAGGAGAATGTGACGTTGTAAAATGGTAAGCAGCCAGTCAAGAGAATGATGGACGGTGTTAAAATGGAAAGTACCAGTCAAGGGAATCTTTTGCTGTTGTTGTATCGCTCTTCCCCAAGCAATTGGGCGCCAAAAACATTCCACCAGTCAAGGAGATGATGATGGTGAAAATGTAAGCCACCAGTCAAGGAGAATGATGACGGACTAAAATGTGAGCTACATAAAGGAGAATGACGACAGAGTAAATGGTGAGCTACCAGTTCAAGGGAGAATGATGATGATGTAAAATGGTGAGCTACCAGTCAAGGAGAATGATGACAACGTTTAAAATGGTGAGCTACCAGTCAAGAGATGATGATGGTGTTAAAAATGGTAAGCCACCCAGTCAAGGAAAAATGATGACGGATAAAAATGGTGAGGCTACCCAGTCAAGGAGGATGACGATGGGTAAAATGGTAAGCTTACCAGTCAAGGAGAATGATACAATGTAAATGGTAAGCTACCAGTCACGGAGAATATGATGGTGTTAAAAGGTAAGCCACCAGTCAAGGAAATGATGACGGAGCTAATGGTGAGCTACCATCAAGGAGGATGACGATGGAGTAATGGGTAAGCAGCCAGTCAAGGAGAATGAGACATGTAAAATGGTGAGCTACATCAAGGAGAATGATGGATGAGTTGTAAAATTGGTAAGCTACCAGTCAAGGAGAATGGATGACGGCAGTAAAATGGTGAGCTTACCAGTCAAGGAGGAATGTGATGGTTTAAAATGGTGGCGACCAGTCAAGGAGAATGACGATTGTGCAAAATAGTAGGCTACCAGTCAAGAGAATGATGACGGTGCTAAAAATTGTGAGCTTCCAGTCAAGGAGAATGTGACAAATGTAAAATGTAAGCTACCAGTCAAGTGAGGATGACCGATGTCGTGTAAGAATGGAAGCTACAGTCAAGGAAAATGATGGATGAGTAAATGGTGAGCTACCAGTCAAGGAGAATGATGGATGGTGTAAAATGGTAAGCTACCAGTCAATGAGAATGATGATGAGGTAAAATGGTGAGCTACCATCAATGAGAATGATGATGGTTAAAATGAGTGAGCTACCAGTCGAAGGAGAATGACGATGGTTGCAAAATGTCTGAGCTACCATCAAGGAGAATGATGACGTGTAAAATTGTGAGCTTCCAGTCAAGGAGAATGATGACAATGTAAAATGGGTGAGCTACCAGTCAAGGAGGAGACGATGAGTTGTAAATGGTAAGCTACCAGTTCAAGGAAAATGATTGATGGAGAAAATGGTGAGCTACCAGTCAAGGAGGATGATGATGGAGTAAAATGTGTAAGCTACCAGTCAAGGAGAATGATGATGGTGTAAAATGGTAAGCCACCAGTTCAAGGAGAATGATTGATGGTGTAAAATGGTAAGCCACCAGCAAGGAGAATGTGATGACGAGAGAGTAAAATGGTGAGCTACCAGTCAAGGAGAATGACGATAGTGTAAAATGGTGAGCTACCAGTCAAGGAGAATGACGATAGGTGTAAAATTGAGCTACCAGTCAAGGAGAATGATTTTGACGGTTTTTTTTGTTTAATTTTTTTGGTGGGCTACCAGTCAAGGAGATGATGACGGTTTGTAAAATTGCTGGCTACCAGTCAAGGAGAAATATACGGTAAAAATGGTGAGGCTACCAGTCAAGGACGAATGATGATGGTTTGTAAAATTGTGAGCTACCAGCAAGGAGAAAGGATGACTGAATGGTGAGCTACCAGTCTAAGAGAATGATGACCGGATAAAATGGTGAGCTAACAGCAAGGAGAATGATGACAATGTAAATGGTAAGCTACCAGTCAAGGAGAAATGACGATGGGTAAAATGGAAGCCACCAGTCAAGGAAATTAATACCGGCAGAGTAAAATGGTGAGGCTACCAGTAAGGAGAATGATGAAATGACAATGGTAAGCTACCAGTCAAGGACAATGATGACAATTGTAAAATGGTAACTACCAGTCAAGGAGAATGACGATGGTTTTTTAAAATGTGAGCTACCATCAAAGAAGACGATGGTGTAAAATGGTGAGCTACCATCAAGGAGAATGATGACGGTGTAAAATGGTAAGCTCCCAGTCAAGAAGAATGACGATGAGAGTAAAATGGTAACTACCAGTCAAGGAGAATGATGACGGTGTAAAATGTGAGCCATCTCTCTCGGACTTATCGGCATAACTGATCTAAGGACCTATATGGTGCTCTGCGAATTTCCACAGCCGTAACAATATAATAATCAGGAAGAAGTTAATTTGTTTCAGGTCATTTATTGTCACATATACTTTCGTTCCATATATCTCGTGGGATTGTGAGATGGACTGGCGACCGTGATGGGTGGGGAGGGGGTTTGAAGGCTTGAAGTTAATGACATGAAGAGCTAAATATTTCACCATTTCATTGATTTTATGAATAAATATAATAATACTCTTGTCCGTCTTTCTATGTGCACCATTCCATTCCACCCATTGGTTGGACAGCTTGCCTGACTCCAACCACAATTTCAAAGTGAAAAGGCACACGGCCGCCATGTTGGTGCGGTCAGACATCTTCAGAGCTGTCATATCCACGATTGCCATGTCCTCTCTGTAAGTTTTTCCTTCAGTGTAAAACAACCAAAGTGACAGTTAAAATAATTTTGAGCTGATAGGCATCATGGACCTTGTGAAGATAGGCCTCACTTATCGAGGCAGTTGTCTGTTGCCAATACACCACCCAAATAACTAGGTGGCATTCTCTCAAGCAAGGCTTTCACTGTGGTGGTTATGCGGGTCACTGTGGTGGTTATGTGGGTCCTTGCTATTATTTCCAGCTATTTTGTCTGAAACAACTCAAACAAGGACCATAAAACCCCTGTCATTATAAAGGTCTTTGTCCGAACACTTCTGGGAATTTTGTGAGATTGTGACAGAAAACATCCATCATTATTTATTTTTTAACGATGTGTGTTTATTACATATTCATCAGGAATAAAATTGGTTTTGAATCGTTTATTGGCACGGTTGGCCTGCTCATGGTCACTTGAGAGTTGCAATTCCATGGAGTTTCCGCATATCTCACGAGATTGTGAGTTGGACAGGTGACCGTAATGGGCCATAACATCGAGGAGCTGTCTCGTTCACAGTTTCTGTGAAGTGGGTGATCGCATGATAGGGGAGGGGGAAATAGTTAAATATTCCACTGTTTTGATAAGCTAATGAAGAAACATGTAATGATCAATGTGGGAAAACCCGTCTGATTCTCTGAGAAGGAGGAGAGGACAGAGTTGGGATTGGGAGGGAGTTGGTGAGGAGAGCAAAGATGGAGCAGAGTTTGGTGGGTGGGGGGGGAGGTTGAGGCTTTGTGTTGGGGAGGGGAGTGTTGGAAACTTTCAGGAGTATGGGCTTGAGTTGTGTGTGGTGAGGATGGGGTTTGAAGGCTTGAAGTAGTGAAGGAATTGATGCCTTATGGATGGGTGAAGGGTGAGGACTTGGGGTTGGGAGCCCGGAGGTTGAGGACTTGGGGTTTGGGAGGCGGGGTTGATGACTTGCGGTTTTTGAGTAGGGATGGGGTGGGTTGAGGAGTTGAAGTGACATTTTACATTGTGTGGATGTTCCGTAGGTGCCTGCAAGTGAATAATGGTCCGAGTACTGATTGATCCCTGAGGTACCCCACGACTTCCATCCTCCCAGCAAGACATCCTCCCACTCACAGCCACTCTTTGCTTCCTATCACTAAAGCCAGGTACAATCTAATTAACTACCTGACCAGCCACTCCACAAACCCTCACTTTGGCTAACAACCTCCGATGTGGTACCTTATCAAATGCCTTCTTAAAGTCAAGATATACTATATCCACTGCCTTCCCCTCATCCACCCAATCAGACACTGCTTCATGGAACTCTAAAAGATTTGTTAAACAGGAACTACCTTTGGTAGACCCGTGCTGACTACCTTTAATTAGTTTGTATTTATTTAAATGGTTCCTCATCTGGTCCCCAATTAATGTCTATAGTTTCCCCAATTCTTCTCTGGATCCTTTATTAAATAATGGTGATACATTTGCCATTCTCCAATCCTCCGGTACCTGTCCTGACTCCAGTGAGCGATTGAAAATATCTGTTAACATCTCACTGGCGTGGGGGGGGTGGCAAAAAATTTCACCATCTTTGCGTACGTCTTTAATAGATGCTCCACTTGTGAGAACATGGGGACAAAGGTCAGCCTTCGAGCAGATGTTGTTGATAAATGGCAATAAAGCAAAGGGACCATCTATTTATTACGTACGCACGACGGGATTGTTCTTGTGAAAATTAAAACGGTCCTTAAACTCAACCCCTCCATGAGTATAGACTTAGGTCGCTGTGTGAAGAATATCTGTCTATGAAAAAAACCTGTACGTGCCAATTAACCCTAACAGTGCTCATGGTTGGCGAAATAACAGTAAGATAACTAAGGGAACTTCACACCATCCAATAAGAGTCATGTTTTCATGATGTTGTGTGAACATAACAATAGATTTTGGTAATTCAATACTCTTTATGACCATCCTTGTAAAGCTGTAAAGTGCAGGTGGGGTGGTCATGTTGCTATGAGATTTGTCACGTGACATTGAGTGCACCAGAACCACCAAAGGTCTCTCAACCCTCCTTCCCTCCCCCCCCCACCATTTTTTTTTTTTTGCAGAAAACAAAGAAATCCATCAACTTTCAGCTGGAGGAACAGGGGTGAGGTCATCACAAGGCGAACAGACATCCAGGTCCAATTCTCCTTTCTGAGCACAGCAGTCAAATCATATTTGGCAACAGATATTATTTGTAGGAAAAAAGATCTGTTCCACGTTTGCCAACATTACATCGAGTGCAGCTGCGTGCTTAGGATCGTTAAAGGTCAGTGTGGAGATGAATCACACTTTTGGAGTCATCGAGTGAGTGCTGCCATCAGAGCATCCACCGTGTAAAGTATTACAACAGGCCACGTCGCCATTAGGTACGCAAATAGGGTGGAAACATTTGACCTTCAACTCCCGCAGCCTCCCATCCTGTACGGACCTTTTGGGTCTTGGACCCTCTGCCCCCTCTCTCTCTCTCTTGGTTCTGTCCCTTCCAGGTTAATCTCGGATGGACAAGCTCTGCCAGTAATCACCTTATTGTTAAACTCCCCAAATTCCGACCTCATTACTCACCTCCACTCATATGTTCTTCTTTTCTCTCACTTGTGCAACCAACTTCTCCAGTCTGTTCAGTCCCATTCTTCCCTCCAGGGCTTCAAGAGAGCTGTTCACCACAACCTCGGGTTGTGGTATACTACCCCCCCCCCCTATCCAAACTCATGATCACTTATGTTACTGTATTAAAGAAGGCTGTATGTGGTGTTGCAGTTGTGAAAAGACCTCGGGTATCACACTCAACACATAAGGGATCCCTAGTTTAGATATTTCCATGGTAATTCTCTTTCGATAGGTTACCTGTCCCCTCATATCAGTGGACAGGGAAATGCATTGTTTGTGTACAGCAGGTTCAATCCCCCTTTGTAATTGTCCCCCTTCTGAAATCCCTCTTTTCATCAATTCTTTCTAATCCCTCTTCCCATCCCTCTTAAAGCTCTCCTTTCCCGAACTTTCCTGCAGCGCAACCATGCACACATTATGTTGTTGCGGGGCCGGGTATCGGCTGCGAGCACGACCGCTAGATGGAGCAGTAGAGTCGGCTCCACCGAACACCCGGAATTTATAGGTCGTCACCCCGGATAACTCCGGAGCCGACGGGTCCCTTATCGGACCGAAGTTCGCCAATAGATCGACCACGTGGGATAGGGTCGATTGCCAATTTCAATTTACCTAAATGCCCACGTGACAATATTACATTACGAAACATATACGTTGAAAGCCAGTTCAGCGCTACAATCACCACTTTGTAAGGCCATTCCA
>CM068955.1:30997436-31007940 GCA_035128595.1 Eptatretus atami
GCGTAATCCCCACTGCACCAGTTCAGCGCTACCATCACCACCACACAAGCCATTCCAGCCCGCTGCAGTGAGAGAAAAGCACCATGGCCAGACCCTTGGTGGGTGAGCGAAGGTTGCTATAACGAACCTTTGAGTGACTATGTGTCACACGCGCCAATGAGAAAGCACCATGCGGGGGTCAAAGGATGCTGTGATGACCTTCGCTCCCAGGAGTCAGAAAAGATGATGCATTCAAGGCAGCAGAGCTGTTTGTGTCTGAGGAACGGAACGAGAACTGCTTTGGTCTGGGAAACGGATCGGGACGATCTGCGCCACCCAAACAAGGGTGAATCTCTGCTAGGGCGAGCAGGCTGGGCCACTGACTGAGTGGACGGGCAGCACAAGCTCCTTGGATGCAGCGGTCAGATATACTGATTCACATGGTCTGTTATTGCTATTCATACTTTCTAATTCGTCTACTTTAGACGCACAAGAGAGCTCGCCGATTGCCTCCTGACCTTCCAGGTTACACACAGAGTATCAACGATTACCCCCTGACCCATCCGGGCAGGGTTACTGATTCACACTCTCAGTTTCCACTCTGCTTACATTTACGTCCATCCGCACCTCTCCCGACATGCTACACCACACCACATCACCTTCCCTTTCCTTCCTCTCCTCCACGTTGGGACCCATGTGGGTCTGCCGGTTCATGTACGGGTGAGCAAGGGGTCGAAACCACTCCCGACTCTTCTTTTTCCTCTATCCCCTTTGTCTCATTTTCCCGGTTGAATGAGGCATGCCTGTGTTGTGTTTTTAGTGTTAAGGCTGAATGTTTAAGAGGTTATTTACGTGCTAGGGGTTAAGACTGTCTCTTTGTGGCACTGCTTCTTGTAAATACTTGCTTGTGATTACGTGCCTTTGGTTAATCGATATATATAGATGTTCCAAACGTGCTTAATTGTCTGGTTTCACCATTGGTTAGATTCCCTGTTCCCACTCCCCCCCCCACCACTAAACCCATCATCGTACTTTGTTGCGATTTCATCATACCCTGGTCAGTACTTGCAAAATGGAAGATTTTTCAAGCAATTGTCCTGAAATCTTTTGTGTATGTCGGAGACTGGCCAAGGACAGCGAGGCTTAATTTTGGTGAAGATCCGAATCCAGATCCGGATATGAGAATTTTTAAAGTGATTCTTCACCATTGAGAGATTGGGCCAAAAACGATATATAGCACAATATCTCAAAAAAGGTTACGCATGGATTCGGATGAAACTTGGTGAACAGGTTGGGTGTGTGACAAGGACCAATTGATTTGATTTTGGTGAAGATCTGAATACGAGAATTTTTAAAGTGATTCTTCACCGTTGAGAGATGGGGGCCAAAGACTATGTATTGCATTATATATCAAAAAGGTTTTGGACAAGTTATGACAAAACGAGGTGGATGAGTTGGTTAGGTGACAAGAATAAGCTGATTCAATTTTGGTTAAGGTCCGGAATCAGATCCGACCTATTGGTGGGATCCAAAATGCAAACTAATCAGCTTGGCGGAGGTATGCGCCCTACCAAGGGCTGTTTCCTTTCGCCAAGTGTCACTCAATGAGTGATTTTTCATTCTGTCTGTCTGTCAACCGCCTACAAGTCACAATTTTGTACCAATCTTCTTGAAACTTCCCCACCTGGTAGCATTCATCATAAGCACGAAGCCGATTGTTTTTGAGGTTAAAATGCCAAAAAACAGGCCAAAGGTCAAGAAATTTGTTGAATGTATAAAATACACAATTTTCATCAAATTGACTTGGAATTTGAACAGGATTTGCATGTCAGGTCATTAAATTCAACCAACCAATTATTTTTGAGGTCAACATCGGCCAGATTTATAAAATCGTCAGTTTTCATTCGATTTACTTGAAATTTGAACAGGGTTTGGAGATCACGTCGCTGAATTCACCCAGACATTATTTTTGAGGTCAACTTAGGCTAAAGGGTCAACAAAGGTCTAATTTCTAAAATTGTCAATTTTCAACCGATTCACTCGAAATTTGAAGAGGATTTGCATATTTGGTCATTGAATTCAAGCACCAATTACTTTTTAAGGTAAAATTTGTTTTATGGATTTTGTAAGGATCGTGCTATGCATGACGTCTTTCTTGTTTATTTCTTCGGGAAATAAACCTGGTGGTTTTACAAGAGCTAAAGTTCTCATTTGCTTCCTCGGGTCTCGTGTGCGCCAACCGTCATTAATTCGAACTCAGTCCAGAGAGTAAAACCGTTCGGTCCATCGTGGGATTTGCACCTCCCACCGCAATACGGTCAACGTTGGTTGACCTGTTGTCGCTGCAATAGGTAATTTTGACATGTCAAATGCATGGCCTTTGGCACTCTCCAGCTCATTGCCGAGAAATGATCGTTGGGTCTGTCACGCCTCGATACAACTGTCTGTTGTGAACAGTACTGCAGAAGCTGAAATTTTCTTGTTATTAATGATGCTGGACAATCTCAAAGATACACTTAATAATATTAATACCTTTGACCAAAATGAGAACAGACGCACTGTTTCCAGTTGTGTCCATTCCTGGATTTTCTCCGACACAGCATGTTGGATGCCATCAGTTTGCCTTTTCATTTCAGTCCATATTTTCACAACTATGAGCTGAATGGCCTGTTTGGACATTTGTTGGTGAGCTTTCCCATAAGCTTGAATGAGATTCTGGTGCAGCTTTTCTCGATCGGCCATGGCTTTGTTGGAGAGATCTCACTCGAGACTGGTGACAAGAAAAAGTGACGTCACTTCCCTGAGAAGATGTTTTATTTTGTATATTCATATCTTTTAAATTGTACGATTTTATTAAACGTGTTTTCATATCGCCAAGATCTGTACAATATAAAATGTTATGAAAGAATAATGAAATGTAAATTGCAAAAGTACAAAATTAATAGAGCTGGTGCTGTTTTGGTGACTATTCAATCATTGCTTTTCCCACAGACACTTAATCTAATTTGCAAATGAAAGCAATTCAACATATTTGGAAGCGATGACATCACTCCGAGCGATTAGTCCCATGACGTCATTGCAGGGATTCCGACTGCTGCCTAGTCTTATTGACGGTACACTATACCACCTTTACTTTTTTAAACGTAGTTCATAGTAAATGAAAAAAAAAACAATGGGGCACATGGTGTCGTGGGATTAAGGCATGGAATAGGGGGAGGACGGGGTGTCTTCAAGCATTACATAATATTTTAGGGGGTGTCTGTTGAAGCGTTATGGAGCGTTACAGGGGGTGGGGTGTGAGATTTGGGCCCAAAAAAAAGTGTGTTATGTAATTTTTGAATGGTTTCTTAGAAGTACCCAGGGTCAGGTCATGGGCATCAAAAATTAAAAATAAAACAGCCCCCCTCCTCAAGGGGGGGGGGGGACGACGACTTGCCAATGCTCCCAAAGTGAGCGGGTATTTCTGGTACTCCAAATCAAATGTCCCCATTCCCAGGCACTCCCCTTTTCCAGGTTATTGTGATCCCCCCCCCTCTCCTTTTTCTTTTCTTTCTTTTTGTTACTTGTCAGTTCGTTTGTTCCTTTTCCATTTCATCCCGACTTTCCCCTTCCTCTTCTTGCTGTGATTCATTCAGCTTGTGTGCAACTTCACCTCGATGGGCCCCTCCCCTTGACCTTACTCACACTTCTGCTGTTCTGTTGCTTGTTTCCCCCTTTCCATTTTGTTCCCTTCCAGTCTGATCGAGCAATTCCACGAGCCTTGATCATGTATACCAAAAAAAAGAAAGAAAGGCCTGAGCCGATACTCAAGATGGGAAGACATCAAAAGCGAGCTAATGCGCCGTGGCTTCCTGCAAAGCGACTTCTGACAGAATGACAGAGACCACGAAGAGAATTCCTTGCGAACCGTCCCCGGGGATCATTCAAACGTCCCCATTTCAGAGAAGCACCGCACTGTTTAGACAGATGGAGCTGCCACCAATTTGCCGAAGTGCAGAGCAGTCCCGGACACACGTGAGAACGTGGGTTATGATAGTGATGTGGGACAGGCCCCAGACAAAACCAAATGGAACGTCCTTCAGAATGAACACAGAAAAGAGACTCAGATGGAGTGCCAGATGGATGTGGTATTGTCGCGAGGGAATTGTAATCGAGGCAGTGGCTCCATTATGTAAATTACACACATGCTTCAACAATCACTATAGGCATGTAGCCTAGCACCTGGAGTCCCCAAATTTTGGGGGTTGGTACTTCAGGGTCTGGGCAAGGTTTTAAGCTCACACGTATTGGCCTTGACTTCCGCTTTGAGGCCACCAAAGGCTGCTATAAAGTATATATTGGGATGTGCGGTCAGGCCCACAGGCAAAATGAACTCCGTAGCTTTTCAATGTCCAACACATTCCGAAATCAACGCCGGGAAAAGCAGAGAGTGAGCCGGGTATCCCACCTTCCTCCTCTTCCCCTCACGCGCAGCGCCAGGTAGCCCTTGCTTGTGATAAATATTGTCAGTCACGGGAGCATCACCTCCTAAATGAAGCCTTTATAAAGTTGTTTTTCGATTTGCAAAATTGAGGTTCGTGGAAGAGCAAGGTGACAGAGGCACCGGACTGGCAATTGTGCAGTGAAGCCACATTTGGATACAAACAAGGGAATGAATGAATGAACAGGAAAAGAGGAGGGAGAGGAGGAGGGGGGGGGGGAACAGAGTAATCTGCAAGTAAGAGGATTGGGTTAGATTGGATTAATGGGGTTAGAAAAGATCACAAGTAAGGATTGGGGATGACTTGAGGTGGTGGTGCACTGCTTGCTTAAAGCCCTGGAAGGAAAAGTTAAGTTGAACCGTCTCCAGAAAGTAGTTTCACAAACGGAAGAAAAGAGTAACAAAAAGTGGAGGTGTGTCGTAGACCTGGCTTTTGAGAGTTTATCCAGGAGTGGGATACTGGAAGTGCATGAGGGTCCAGTAGGAGGTGGTGGAGGAGAGGGGTTGGAGGGCTGATAAAGAAGGGAGGAGGGATAGATGAGAGGAGTGGTTGAAAAAAAAAGCAAAGATGTCACCGACCAGTCTGTGATGTGAGAGCAGTAGACCTTGTACTTCGACCTCAAAAAGGGAAAAGCAAATAATGTTGAGAACTTTAAACGCCAAAGAATCTGAGAGAGACTGATGTGATGCTGCAGCACCAATCCTGAGGTGTGAGATGCTCTATTGAGTAACAGACAAATGCCTTGTAGACTGTGTGGTTCTCATCTTTCAATGGATGACTTGGAACGATGGAGGATGTCCAGTCAGTGCCTGGCTCAGGAGGCCAGATATGTTCTATAGGCAGTCCAGGAGAGGTCACAGCTGATGGTTCAAGAGACTGAACTTCTTCCAGTGGGTTCGTTTCATGATCCTGCTGGAGTAACATGGTGAGACGAAGAGATCTGCCAGGATTGAAAGACAGGTTCTATCACACCAGTGTCTAATCTATTCTAGATCATTAGAGAGTGATTCGGCTGTTTTTTGCTTATCAGTGGGATATAATACTGCATGACACAATGTGCAGTCATCTCCAAAATGAAGAGAGGAGTTCTTAGAGCATCGGAGAGGTCATTGTATGTCGATGAGGTACAACACTGGGATGAAGACTGCCTTGGGGCACTCCAGTCTCCATCGGGGGAGGATAGCAGGGCAGAATGCTCTACTGCGTCAAATGTCCAAGATATATCCAGGGTCCTGATCTCTTGTTTGAGATTTAGGGCTTTCAAACATTTCTGAGAGGGGAGCAGCAGCATGCCCAGAGTTGAGTGACTGGGCCAGAATCCAAACTGATGGTCAGAGATAAGGCTGTTTTAAAATGGTAAAGACTTGACACTTTCCCCGAGGGTCAAATGTACCGGGACAAATCAAACTAGGATCAATGATGGATTCCATGACTTTGCTTTAAATGGATGTAAGCTTACAAGCCTGAATTTGGTAGAATGTGTTTTTTGCACCCTTCTTGAGGAAGGGAGTGGTGTTTGCTGATTTTGAGGCAGATGCGAGGTGGCCGAAGGAGGACAAGCTGAAGAACACAAATAGAGGGGGTGGCAAGAACCACAGAGTAGCTATTTGAGAACATGGACACTGGGCCTTTGGCCTCTGCAGGATCGAGGCTGTGTACAGATCTTTCTCTACGTTCTATGGTGAGGATACAAAAGTCCAGTAAACAGTGGATATGAGGTGCTGAGATTGAGACAGAGCATGATGGGTTTGGACCACGACATTTGGAGGTAAACACCGAGTTGAAACCTTCTGCCTTATCTCGGGCAGCGTCTGCCATGATGCCGTTTGGGTTGATGGGGGTGGGGGAGTGGAATGGACGGGGAGCATACATCTCAGCATACAAAAATAAACCTCAGCAAACCTCAGCGATTTGACGGCTTCGATAATTTGTTTTAAAATTTGATGTTCTGATAATATGATTCTCTACTCATCAGAAAATGGGATAATTTGGTTGCTGTAGAATTATCCCATAACAACAACTTGTGGCTTCAGCCTCTAATATGTGCCCTCTATAAATATGTGCCCTAATATGTGCCCTCTGTGTGCCCTCTATAAACCACTAATATGTGCCCTCTATAAATGGCCTCAGTTCACCATGATTTTACTGCATAAACAGGCCGACAAGATGACATCATGCTTCTGGAATTTTTCCTGTTTATGTGTTGGGATTGTATCACAGACTAGCCATTAAAACCAAGCTACATTTTAGTATCAAATTCTAAACACTTGCATGTGAAATCATTCCGTATTTTGTAAGTTGAGAAGTAGTTAATGGAAGCTGGACTTGCTATGGAAGAGGCATGACAACATGTAGGCCAAGACAGGAAAGGGTGGGTGGAGAGCTGCTGCTGCGGTACGGGCCTTATTCTGCACTGCTGGAGCTAAAGATCAAGATAAAAATACTTTAATACAACAAACATGTCATTATTTCTTGATTTATTGCTCATTACCTAATACGTCTCGAACTTATCTTTCTAAAGATGCCACAGGCTTTTTCTTTATTCCAGAAATAAATCACAAGTTGTGACATTATTATTACTTCTGTCACTGAAGGTGGGTGGAGGTTATGTTTTCACCACTGTCTGTCTGTGTGTTTGTATGCAGGATATCTCAAAATGTTGTAGATGGATTTGGACGAAATTTGGTGGGCAGGATCGATGTGTGACGAAGACAAATTGATTCGATTTTGGTGAAGATCTGGATCTGGATACTAGCATTTTTAAAGTGATTTTTTACCATTGAGTGATAGGGCCAAGAACAATATATAGCATGATGTTTTAAAAAGTTTTGGACGACTTATGCCAAAACTAGGTGGATGAGTTGGTTAGGTGACAAGACAAGCCGATGAGATTGTGGTTAAGGCCCAGATCCGGATCCGGCCTATCACTGGGATCCAAAACGTAAACTGTTTCGCCTGGAAGAGGTATGCGCTCTCCCGTGTGCCGTTCCAGTTTGGTATAAGGAAAATAAGATGATGGGGATAAAAGCAGAGGCCATAAAATAGATGTGTTTGCTTATCATGGACACTACCCTGACATCGAGGAATCAGAATTTCTCGGGAACAGAAGCATCAACATCGCGTGGGTCAACTGGGAAGGAGGAAGGGAAGGAAACGAAGGGCAATTCGAATGAAGTGCTTCCAAAGGATGCAGCGATGTGGGAAAAAGCAATGTTCTGGGGAGGAAACCCTGGTGGTGCCCAGCATGAGACCAACAGACCAGATGTCCAGTGCTGTCCCTCTAATGGAGATTTATGACAAGCCAGGCTAAAGGGGACAGCTGGGTTGCCTGCTTCACCTCCGCCGGTCTTACAGGCTGAGCACAAGCCAGGATGACCGGGCGATCAGGGTCACAGAACGCCGTGATCGAGGTAGACATTACTCCATAGACCTCACCAAGGCTTATTTGCACAAAACAAGGAGACTTTCTGTGGTTGGCAGTTTACCCGGAGACGTCTCGGCAACCTTGTCCGGCGGAATTGCATAAAATACATGAGCACATGTCCGATCACAGGCAAGATACACAAGGCAGGATCAGAAGCGGACAAATTTAAAAGCACCAATCTTAAAATCGTGGATTTTTACCATTTAAGGTTAAACGAATCTTAAACTCTGAGCCAAGTTCTAGTGATGTAGCTCACATTTTTTTTTTGGACTTCATGATGTGAAGAAGCCAGGGGCTATGGGTATTTTGGGAGGAACAGCTATCGAGTTTCTTGGGCAATGTAGATAAATGAATCTAATTCAAGTTTCTTTTGGTAACGCATGGAGATAGAGTTTCACATCGCAGAGAGTCAATATAAAAGCTGCATCCAACAACCGACCTTCTCATGTGATTGGTTCCTGTAAATGGCAGGAGGAACACAGCACAAGGTATAACTTACAAATCGATGTGATATCCAAATAATGTGATTGTTCCGACGGACGGACGATGCTTTCTATCAAAGTGCTTCTCTCTCGTCAGGACGACGAACACACGAGCCCTCTGCACCGAAGCAATTTGTCATGCTCGACGCCCGGTATTCGTCATTTTGCTAAATTTTTTTTGGCTCGAGTTGTGACATATTAGTGAAAACATGGGCTTGGAGCTTTATATCCGCGGGGATTGCTCCATTCGAAGGGGGTGATAAATGGACTGGAGTTTCACTCATTTCACAATGGAAAAGAAAAACAAAATATGCTGATGAGTACAAACAATGATTAGGTCATTCATTCAAGATGCGGAGCACCTTGCAACATTCACCACCGCGGAGGAGAGAACGATACTGATCAAGTCGGGTTTGAATCGGTTTCTTTCTGTTTCCTTCATACATGTGTGTATCATATGTTTGTATGTAGTGATGTATTAAATATATAATATATATAATAATATATATAATATATAATAATATTATATATATATGTATATATACTAATAGCGAACGCAGTGAGCTTCATACTTAACGCATGCACATGAGAGAATAGGAAAAACAACAACACAATACCATGGCAATTGTGAATCCATGTCGTGCCTATGACCCTTTGCTTCCGTTTTTTTTTGCTTCTTGGTTTTTTTGTTTCCGGTTTTTGTCATGGGAATGATGCATGCCGGGTGTAAAGGCATCGGCGAGACATGAAAGACCCAAATAATATCAGACATGGTGTATATTTCCTCCACTGATTTTAATAAAGATATTCCCGCATCATCAAAAAATAATTTTTAATCGTGATTTACTTATTTGATCGCTGATCCCGAATTCAGGCCGAAGTAACCGGAAATTGCGTATACAGTTGTGAACAAGTTGTAGGTAAAGTCAGAAGCGAATGTAAGAAGAATACTACGTTCGCTTCTAGTATTTATTTTTTTGGATGAGATCTGTTCTAGCGGGTGTAGTGTCTTGTGAAGTGGGTTAGTTTGTATATCTAGGCGGTGTAGTTGTCGTGTGAATATAGATTTTTTTTTTTCAGATGAGATCCTGTTCTAGGCGTGTGTTGTCGTTGTGAAGTATTGTTGAGGTAAATATATTTTTATAATTGAGATCCTGTTCTTAGGCGGTGTAGTTGTCGTTGTGAAGGTAATATTGAGGATTTTTTTTTTCAGATGAGATCCTGTCTAGGCGGTGTAGTTGTCGTTGTGATTGTGTTTAATATATATTTTTTAATATGAGATCCTGTTCTAGGCTGTTGTTGTGTTGAAGGGTAATGATTGAGGTTTTTCATATGATCCTCTTCTAGCGGTGTAGTTGTCGTTGTGAAGGTAATGTTGAGGTAATATATATTTTTAATATGAGATCTGTTCTAGGCGGTGTAGTTGTCGTTGTGAATAATGTATAATTATTTTTTATTTGTCTGTCTTAGCAGTGTAGTTGTTGTGAAGGTAATGTTGAGGTAATATATATATATATTTTAGATGAGATCCTGTTCTAGGCGGTGTAGTTGTCGTGAAGGTAATGTTGAGGTAATATTATTTTTTTTTAGATGAGATCCTGTTCTAGGCGGTGTAGTTGTCGTTGTGAAGTAATGTTGAGGTAATATATATATTTTTTAGATGAGATCCTGTCTAGGCGGTGTTTGTGGAGTAATGTTGATTTGGTAAATTATATTTTTTAGATGAGATCCTGTTCTATTGTAGTTGTCGTTGTGAAGTAATGTGTGGTAATATATTTTTTTAGATGAGATCCTGTTCTAGGGCGGTTAGTTTGTGTGGAGTAATGTTAGGTAATATTATTATTTTTTAGATGGATCCTGTGTCTCGGTGTAGTTGTCGTTGTGGAGTAATGTTGAGGTAATATTATTATTTTTTAGATGAGATCCTGTTCTAGGCGGTGTAGTTGTCGTTGTGAAGGTAATGTGAGGTAATATATTTTTTTAGATGAGATCCTGTTCTGGCGGTGTAGTTGTCGTTGTGGAGTAATGTTATGTAATATTATTATTTTTTAGATGAGATCCTGTTCTAGGCGGTGTAGTTGTCGTTGTGAAGGTAATGTTGTGGTAATATGTAAAGTCAGAAGCGAATGTAAGAAGAA
>CM068955.1:31017218-31035482 GCA_035128595.1 Eptatretus atami
GAGGAGAGGATACTGCTCACACGACATGAAATAATGCACAAACTATTCTCTCAATGAACATTTCAGCGAAAGGAGTTCTGCGCATAACCATGCAAACATTCAGGGCAGATTACGTCATTGTTGGAAGTCCCTTATTGCTTGGGCATTCTCGTTCGCGCTGACCTGTCGCCCATTGGACTACATTTTGTGTGCTATGTAAAACTGGTGTTTACTCATCAAAACCACATTCTTTTGGGAGAACTTATGGCTATGATCACAAATGCAGTTCAATGAAATTACTCAACAGCAACTGGACATGATTTCAAACAAGCTTGGACAATCGGATTGAAGGATGTGTTACGAAAGATGCGAGGTTATGTTGACGCCTTAAAAAATTTGAACTGTAACATTCTAGAGAAAAACATTTAAAAAAATGAGAGGAAAAAATCCATGGGCCCCTTTTTTTCCCGTGGAAAAACAAATTTCGAGTTATGGTTTCTACCTTGTTGTACATAAAAGTTAATAAACAAGTTCAAAGTTGCCCAAATGACTTTTATGGACACCTGGATTATTTGTTGCAGATCCGGGAATTTGAAGGGATCGCACACGAGAGGCAAGCACTCGGGTGCCCTCCACGGATGCCTGGTCTGAGGCCGGCCAGGCACAGATAACTTCCACGGCGCCAGTGGGCTGCTAAGGACACCACAGCTTGCGGATTGGATACTCGGGCAATTCATGGCAGGTTACATTTACTTCGCGTGTTACCGTTTCCGGTGGATTTGACTGCACCAAGCAAGGGTTTCGTGCCGTCGATGCATACTTGTATTACTTACCATTCAGGTGCAGTCCAGAGCGGAGCTGCCAAAGTACGGCACGCTAGCTAAAGAGTAAATCAGGTGGGGGCAGAACCTCCCGGCTAACCTGTATCGCAGACCAACGCTGGACCAAATGGAGGAAAAGAACAGGACGAGCTGGGTCACATTTATAAATATGAGCATTTATAATTACGGCGAGGAAGGAATGTGGCAACAAGTATAGGTAATTTTAATACAAAGCAATATGTGCAGCAGGGAAAAGCAAGGATTTGTGAGGTGCAGACAAAAGAAAACAGTTACATACAAAAGATGAACAGTTGTCAGAGCTTAACGCTGATCTATTTCGCACAATGTTATCTCATACCGAGGAAACATGACTGCCATCAGATTAATCTCCCCGAGAAATTAAGTAATCGGAGAAAGGTAGCCGACAGTTTGAGGGTGATTGCGACCGCTCCATGATACCCGGCGCACGGCCAAACGGGCCACGCTTCAGTCACCAAGGAGGGGCGCTGACGAAGAAAAACTGGGGGTGTCTGAAGATGTATGAGTGAAGAGGTGCAAATGAGGTGCAGGTAGGGTGCAGAGGAAAGGAACAAATGGAGAAGAGGTGCATGTCTTGCAGGGGTTTGCTTCCTTTTAGCTTTGTGCGTTCACAGCAGCTGAAACAGAAGATAAAAGGCAGACGTGTAAGAGGGAATAGCTAATGATGACGTGTGAGAAGGTCTGTAAATGTAGGATGCAACTGTTGGATATCTATGATACGGTCTGGAGTTTCCGTTCATCATGTCGCCCACCCAGCGCTCTGGCCTCTGCTACTTGTTTCTGCCTCCTCCTCGTGACAGACTGATCAAGCAGAACTTCTTCCCTCATCTCAGCATCCCAGGAAAACAATCCGACTCAGCAACTCCCAGACACGCTATTACGCCTTTCAGCGACTCCTCTCCGAACTCAGTGATGACTACTCTCCACTACGCTTCTGAGCGACTCTTCAGCCCAGGGTGTTTTTATAGGACGTCTGGTGATGGAGGACCCAAAGTCCGGAAGGGGATGATCGGCTGAGGCAATTTCTCGCAATGCCCCCATTGGTGGCACACGAATGCTTTTCCAAGAAGGTAGTCCTGCCCTGCGAGCTCCGAAGCTGAAAATAGACCTCATTCTCGCCCAAACTGCAGCAAAGCGAACGGAGATCAAGATCAACACTGGGGCGGCAGGGTTTCTGGGAGTGCTTTCCGGCCATGGAACCGTGCCACTGGACACCCAATATGGAGGTTGTGCTATGGAGCAGAGCGCGCGCCTACCAGGAGCTATTCAGGTGATGGCTGAATGGATTCCAGGGTCTCACTTGTGCTTTCGAGCTACAACCGTCAAATGTTCCGAACACATGCATCATATTATGGTCAGGCTGAGTCAGTCCATGTGTTCCCCGATATCCTCAAAGGACAGTGTTAGGCATCGCGGGGTGTGACTCTGGTTGTAGCATTGATCGGCGGCTGTGGTTTAAGGTTGTTGAAGTGTTGTGGTGAGGTGGTTGAAGCATTTGTGGTGAGGTCGGGGCAAGCGTAGGTATTGTGGGGATTTTTAAGGAAGACATTGTGGTGGTCGTTATGAAGGTTGGAGCATGTTGAGGTTCGAGTATATGAAGGTGAAACAAAGTGTCCGTATTTTGGGGTTATGGTGAGCGTTTTTCAACGGGTTATGCGGCGGCATAAATGCTAATGAAGCTGTCTGTTAACAATTGCGTGCATCAGCTTGAATGAAAGAGAGGTCTGTGTGTTGAAGTAAGAGTAAAATATAGCATAGATAATGGAGTAGCGAGTGGAATTAAAGACTACAAAGCCTCTACGGCAGTGCATTTTTCCACCATATACCCACTTAGACATGAGGGAAGGGGCTAATAAAATGGACATTACTTAATAGACTGGTCTAGGACCCACTATATGTTGTTAATGCATTTGTCTTTCGGGTGGAGCGAACGTTTCACAAATCAACAATCTTGAAGGGGGGTTGGGGGGGGCAGGCGGATCAATTGGAGCTAGATTGTCGTTAAAGTATAGTCATGGAGCCTTTATCTGATTGAGTATGAAAGTAGTTCTCTTAGATTTAAGCCTGTTATCAGTGAAACTGTCGCGAGCGAAAGTCAGGGAACTTTCACGAACTGTTTGGCTGGGCAGACTCTGCAACCATGTTCGTCAAGGTTGGAGATCCATAGAGCTCTCTGGTTGAGGGTGGAACACTGTTTGCTAATCAGAGGTGGCAACACCATAGGCAGCGGGAAGTCAATGACGAGACCAATCGCCCAGCAAAGGCAGTTCCCGAGGTGATGAAAGGCTGTTGAGCACATGCCACAACCAGTTCTTTTGCTACAGAGTGAAACATCTCCCTCCTCTCTATTTAGGTGCCCAGACAGAGATGGGACCGCAGAGATGTCAGGCAATGCGTGCTCCTCATTGTGACCTTCTCAATCGGCCGCCCGCATCCGCGAGCCAACACTTTATTCTGTGCAATGCCACCTGCAACGGCGCATACCCATTGTAGTACAGTCAACACACAGCTCTGGGCTGCTCCAAGTCTTCCTGTTTCCCTTTCGTTGTTTAGTCTGGTATTTTGGTGCCGTATCGGGGAATTATTTATTTTCATTGTACATAAGATTTTGAGTTCCTTTCATTAGCTCGTCCCCCTGCCAGTGGAGATGGGATTTTGTAATTGTGTGTGTGTGTGTGTGTGTTGCATCGCGTGTGTCTGTCCAGACCATAATTCTACATTTGAGCTTTTGGTCTTAAATTTAAAACCAACGCTTTATTATGAGAACTATGGAAGAAAATAATTTAAAATTCGGTTAAAATATGAAAGTGGCAAAGTCATAGCGACTATAATTGCCCTTTTAACCCGACCGTGACGCTTTTTCAAGACGAGACCCGGGGTGTTGTTTTTTTTCAAACCCTGGAGATGAGTTTTCTGGGAATGGGGTTGCGAGGGGGGAAGGAAGGCCGATTGCCACCAAGGCCTCTCCCTGTGGAATCGTTTAAAATCATTTCTCGAGAAAGCAAAACGATTCAAAGCGTCGTGGGCTTTTTCGATAAATTGCAGAAGAACATTGATTACTTTGGTGTACTCCAACACGCAAAGAACCCTCTCGTCAAACTCAGAGTCAGAGTTTCTTTGTTCAATACAAAAAGGAAAAAGAAAAAAAAAAGACTTCATTGCTTGATTTTACACCCCAAATAGATTCATGATTTCATCATAAAAATATAAAGAGACCTGACTGGATAGGGCAGTAGTTGGAATCTGAACGGATAACACCTGAGGCGGGAGGACCCAATGAAGCACGACATAATTTGGGGCTGATAGAACAAACATTGGAGGCGGATGAACTCAGGAATAATTTCCAGTTAAATTATTATCAATGCATTGAGGGAGGAGGTTAGGATGAGCTCTGGCAGTCCGAACTGATGAATGCGTGCATTGTGGATGTGGAATTTTGTGAGACTCGCTAGCAATTGTCTGCTCTATTGACCTCTGAAGATCGTCTGCTCCCTGTCGTCTTACTCTTGTCGCTAATGTCTCCCATGCGTATTACTCTTGTATTACATCTTCATATCAAGATTTAACCTCCAAAAATTTGATTTTGATGAGGTTGCCAATAACGTTGTTGACGACAGTTAATGAGAAAATCCAAACTTTTGTTCTCTTTTTCAGACGGAAATTTCTCCAAAGTTACGACAATATAACACAGACAAGAAGTTTGAGTCAAAGTGGATGCTTTCTAGTTCCTATCCGTGTCTGTTGATGCGCTTGTTGCTTCTCTTTATACAGTTATTTATTGTCCTGTCCTTCCTAACCTCTGAATATCTCTTTTCATTGAAAAATAACATTTTTAATTGTAATGAAACATCTTTCCGCTTTTTGCATTCAGCAGCACAGACCACCACAGTTTCGGTTTATTAATTGGACGATCCTCTGAGGCTCTTGTAAATGGTAAAGAACGCAGCAAATGATTAATGTGAACACAGTAACCTTACAGTCATTTTCAGACACTCGCGTCGGTTGTACCACCAGCTCAGATTGCCTGCATTAGCTGGGCGACTGTTGCAAACAATTTAGGTCTATATTTATACTTCGAAACAGCAATGTTTCAAGTGTATGTGTATTCGAGGTGGTGGAAACAAAAAACATGGAACACCTTGGTTAAATGAGGGCAACCAAGCAACGGCTTTGGCTTCCACACCAGGTGGTGGCCCATTTGTTATTAAGCATATAACATCCCAGCATTGCTTAGCGGTATGTAATAAAATGCTGCACAGGGCCTGGTTGCCTATATTATGGCTAGCATAGCTGCAAGAGGGGAGACCCCCAATGCCCAATCCGTAGAACACGTGTGTTCGCCCAATGGTTTGAATGAAATGACAAGCGTTATCCATAATCCGTCATGGACCTTCTCAGTCAACAGATCCGAACCCAAATGAGCATTATGGGATATTCTGGAATGACACCAAAGGACAAGCGTTTTCTCCCCTCCATCAAAACAGGTGTGAGCTGATTGACTTTCTCAAGGAAGGAATGGTCCTTCCATGCCCTTTCTGCAGAATTCCAGACACTGGTGGATCTCTATGCGCAGGACCATACAGGGTGTACGTGGTGCTGAAAGGACTCTTATGCTCCAGCTATGGTATATTAAGTGATTCACATTGGTGTTTCCATTTTTTTATGTTTTACATTATTATATATATATATAATATATTATATATATATATATTCTGATTCTAATGTACCAGAGTGTCACGTGTGCCCAAAGCACTACTTGGCAAGAGTATATGAGGTGTTTTTGCCATTAAAGGAATAGTTTTTTGCAGTAGTAGGGCAGGAATTTTGGCCCGTGGTGCTACAATAATCACCTACTCTTCACGAGAGGACACTCGTGGGATCATTACGTCCCCAACTAATGCCGAAACACACATTGATGAATCACCCTGCTGTGAACACCACGATGACAGGTTATACGCTGGGTCATGAATATGGATACCTAGGCTGCACAACTTAGTAGATGACTGTGTGTATACATCGCTGGAAGGATGGCGGTAGAGATATATATATATATATATATATATATGTACTCGTATAAGTGGTGCATCTGATGTGCAAGCATAATAAATATAACCATTATATTTTGATGAGGTGGATTGTGGTTTGCCATTCTGTAAGCAGCTAAATAACTCAATAATTCAAGAATTAGTGATGAGCATAAGCTCTTTAATTTTTAAAAAAATTTACAACTATTTTTAATTTTTAATGTCAATACGGCAAAGGTTATAAAATAAGCGGCAGAAGAGGCCGTATGTTAGCATTGCCCAAAATCATTCTTTTTTTTTGTATACTTGGTCAAGGCTCATATGAGAGCTAACACAGACAACGCACAGCAAACGGGGGGGGGGGGGCATGCAGACCAAGAGGGGCAGGAGTGGGAAGGACAAAAGAGTGGGACAGAGACAGTTAGGAGATCTGTGGAAAGGGAGAGGATGGGGCGGGGAACACGGGGTACACAAGATGGACATTGCAGGGACTTTCAGGCAGGAGGCAGCAATTTGAAGGAGGTGGGTTTGGGGTGGATTAACGGGGGGTAGACAAAGAATCGTGGTTTGGGATTGAAGGACGATAAGAGGTGGTGGCGTGAAACAGCTGTTTTGAAGACTGGGAGGGAAGGATGGGATTGAACAAGTGAGGAGTTACTCGCAAAGGCAGGCAAAAAAAAAGAGGAATGAAAGAGTGAAGGTGAGCAAGTGATTCGTGATTTTGGTAGTTTTACCAGAAGGGGGTGTTGGCGGCCCTTGTGAGCCCTGGCGGAAATATGGTGGTGACAATTCGCAGACATCAGCAAGGGTGGGGGGGGCGAGACGCAGAAGTAGGAGACGGTAGAAAGACAGACAGACCTTTGATTGTAAGCTCCATTGTCTTGGGTCAATGTCATGTGACTCACCATGAGCAAAGCGATTCGACCCAGCTGACTTTTGTCTCCGATAATGTTTTCGATCCCTGGCCATTTTCGGCGACTGTTTTTGTGAATTTTACCCCTGGTATATTGGACTTCTAGTTGAGGGTAAGTTAATGTGGAATTTCAGCTTTCCAGCCCACCTAGAAAAGAAGTAAAGCATTTATATCAGTGGAGCAAGTCAGTGAATGAAGTGAGCTGGTTTGAAAGATCTTTCTATATTAAATGATAGGTATAATCAGAATTCGTACAGTTCACTTAAAGTTTTAGAGCTTTCGTAATTACCGTCCGCCACTGAAGTGAGGAGGTTATGTTTTACCCCTCTCTGCCTGTTGTTCGCTTTATTGTCTTGTCTGTGGTGTTTGTTTTGTGCAGGATATCTCGAAAAAAGTTGTGGATGGATTCAGTATGAAATTTAGTGACAGGTTCGGTGTGTGACAAGGACGAATTCTTATTACGATTTTGCTGAAGATCGATCAGATAGGGACTACTAAGAATTTTATGTGATTCTTTATATTGAGAGATCGGGCCAAAACGATATGTAGCACGATATCTCAAAAAGTTGTGGACGGATCCAGAATGAAATTTGGTGGACATGTTGGGTCACACAGGAAGAATTTGATTCACTTTTGTGAAGATCCCAATCCGATCTCGATCGAGTAATTTTTGACGTGATTCTTCACCATGTGAGAGATCGGGGCCAAATAATGATATCGACTGTAATAGCATGAAATTTCAAAAATGTATTGGGCCGCGAATGTTTCCTCGTGGTCAGCGCATTGTGTGGCGGAGGTATATAGCTCATTGAGTGCCCTTCTACTTTTAGATATAAATATGGAAGAAGTTATAAAATAAGAGGGAGAAGAGGCCATGTTAATAGTGTTCGCCAGGTAACCAGTTCCAATATAAACTCCATGTATATGTCATTGACGCCACAGTGAGCAGACCGAGGCTTCCCGGCCAACTTCACTTTGCGGATAATTTTGTTTATGGAAATCTTCTGACGTTTTGCGATTTCTCCTAGATGCTGGGTTCCAATTGCGCAGTAAAAATGCGAAATTTCAGCTTTCTAGCCATAACCTACGAGGAACAACGATTTATCAGTGAGTGAGTCAAGTGGTTTATAAAGCTTTATATATTAGACTCGCGAGGTACCAGTGCTCTGAACGGGAAGGAGGCTAGCAGCCAGTTAGTGGAAGGACTTGGCAAAAAAAAACTTACTAGGCGTGACCCAACAGAAGTAAGGTGGGTAATATTTATATGACGTCCAATGGCGAAACTACAAATGCCGAATCCGCAAAATGTCCCACGGATCGGAAACCTCACGTAATTTCCTCATTTCTGCTTTAAACTCAATCCACATCTATATTTTCATTCCAACAGCATGCTCCAATGCACAATTAATACTATAGCCGTTAATATAACAAAATACAACATTACAAACACTTGTGAGTAAACAAAGTATTTCAATGATTTCAATGGCGAATCTGCGAATGTGACCGGTAGAAAGCCTCAATCATTTCCTGATTCCTCCTCTAATCTCAATCTCTCTACAATTTTATTTCAATCACAATACACACATTAATGTAACCAAATACAGTGACAACACTCGTGAGGTAAACGAAGAGAAACGCCATTCTGAGCCGTACTTCTGGATCGGTAGCAGTTTCGTGTGGAATCAAAACTCAAAAATTTTAATTGTATTGGAAGGATTTATGAAACCTCCCCTACCTACCTTAGGACATCCTTGGGACCACAAAAATTCCCACAAGAAGGTTTAGCGGGGCTGCCCCAAAACTGAGAGAGTAAGTTCAGGACAGACAGATGGACAGCACTCCTGCTTTATAATATAGACTAGCCGAAACCCGCCGTCACAACGACGGATTCCGTTATTCAAACCAGCTCACCCACATCGAGGGGACATGGACTGGACAGGGCGTGCTTGCCCCGCCTACTCATGACCCGCCCGCTGCCCCATTCCCCGCCTCCACCTCAATTTTGCTTACCCGCCCCAAAATTTAATTACCCTTGGCCCTGCCCCCACCTCTTTCACTCACTCGCCCGCCCCCGGTATCTTAATTCCCCGCCCCACTTGCCCCGCACCCCCTGTTCCAACCCCTCAGCCTCAACCCCGCTAACTTCACGACCCAGTGCCCCCGCCACTCCATCCCTCGCCCCATTTCCCCCCCCCCCCCCCGTCTCCTCGCTTTCAATTTGCTTACCTCCGCCCAAAAGTTTGCTAACTTGCCCCCTCGCCTCTTCACTCCGGCTCCCCCGTCTCAACTAAAAGTGTTATTCTGCTTACAGAGTTGAAAGTTTGAACTATTGCCACTATGTGCGAATTGCACTCTTACCAGGTACGAAGTTTCTTTCAGTCAGTCACAGAACGGGAGAAAAACGTGACGCGAGCCGCTCGCGGAGCACAAAATTGGTCCTTCGTTGTAATATATAGATTAACCATTTTTTAACTAACCCGCAAGGATCGCCCAATTCATGTATGCATATGTATGTGGTGTATTGTGCTTGCGTCTGCGAGTAGAATAAATAATCAATTACGATGAAGAACGGAGTGAGCATATAACCTCATTTTGTTGTTTTTTAATGTTCAGTCCAAGCTCTGGCCTGTGTAGTGACGTCATAGACACTGGCATACAGTCCAAGCTCCTCCCTCCTAGCCGAGGAGCGAGGCTCCACGGCCGACTTTGTTGACGATATTTAGCAGTTTTGTGATTTTTTTCTCTGAAATTGAAATTATTCGGTGATCTATTTTTCCGAAAAGATTCATTGCAAAAGGATAAAACTGATTCAAATGTTAATTAGTTTTGACCGGACCTTCATGTATTCTTGACGTTAATGGTTTTTTTTTACTTTGATAAACTGCAATAAATTGGTTTGTTATTTTCAATGCTTACTTAACCGAAGTTTATGATGAGAAAAAAGAAACAAGATGGAAGGGTGGAATCGATATTACATTGACAGACACATAGGTCTTTGTTGCGATGATCTGTGCCCAAAGATCATGTGTGGGTCTTTTTTGAGTGAGGCATCCAAGCCAGCGTCTTTTCCCTCAGGCCATCCTTTGGAAACCTCATGATTCCTGCTCACTACAAGCTCTAAATATGTGCAAGCCTTCCCAATCAGGCCATTCTGGCCAAGAGGACTATTTTGCTGCGCGCAGCCTGGAGGGCTGTTGTTTGGACGGAACTTCCTCTGCTGTGGGCCCCCACGGATGGGTGAGAGGAATGTTGCAGCATGATCAGCCTGCAATGCTGCGTGAAGAATGGCCGTGGAGGCAAGCAGAGGGCCTGCTACGCGCGATGCTGTCTCCAAACTCTGAACCCTGAGCTTCACAAAACTGACTTTTCGTGTTCCCACACCGTCACAGTCAAATAAGGTCTTTTTTTTTTGTCTGCTCCACGCGAGTCAAATGAATCAGCCCTTGCTGTGATCTGACTGTGCAATGGCATAGCACCATTTGTCAGGGGCAGACTGGGAGTGTTTTTCCAACCCAAGTAGCTGCGCCAAGCACAAGGCAGCAAGTGTCCCGGCGATACAACTTGTGAATCTACTCAATTTTCAAGCCTCTTTGTTGGAAATGCGACAAGGAAAAGGGTGACATATTGTGAGCCTGGTGTGTTCATGGTGATGCAGCTCACCCAAAGGTGGGCAAAGGAGTTTAGGAGTTTTCAAGATTTCTAAAAACAAACACTAAGTGCTGCTTGGCGATTGGACTGGAAGTTGTAATAAATGAGAGCTGGTTAAAGTCCCTGTTAGGAAAGGCAGCTGCAGAGTGGCACCTGCTTGCACAGTTTGCCTGGGATACAAAGGACTCGTTCCGTAATTCCTACGCCTGGGCCTGTATGTGCGTAACACGAAGCCTTTGGAGCAGGTGGGTTTGATAACCGGTGGCACGCATTCCTCTTCGGACTGCATGCCTTGTTTGCACAGATATTTAGGCACCACTCGATACGGGTCAGCCTGGTACCCGATCACCGTGGTCCCAGCGTCAGATTTTCGCTTTGTGTGTGGCACTGATGTGAAATCAATGTAATATATTGTTATTATGCGGCGTGCCCCTTTTCTTTGGTAAATGTTTGTACATTTAATTGTGACGTCACAGTTTACAATCAAACATAAATTTAACATAGCTTCTGCTTAGTATGTCACCACTCTTATCCAATTGGAGTCATCACCTTTTCAAGGCATCGTGTTACTGAAGGCCAGTGTCAGCCAAAGGATCACTGGTGGTGAGCTTATTGCCTCCCATAGTTTAACCCTCTAGGGAATTTGGAATTTAGCCAATGTGCTGACGTAACATAAACGGCCTACTTTTGCAAAAGAAAGACACTTCGGGATGCTTGAATACATCCCACCGCAACTGACCGCATTCGGTACATACCTCTGCCATGCTGAACGTTTATGTTTTTGTATCTACTGATACAGCCGGATCTTGGACCCAGACTTGAACGCAAAGATCTTAAATCAGCTTGTTCTTGTCATCTAACCAACTCATCCACCAAGTTTTTGTCATAGTTGTACCACCAACTTTTTGAAATATCACGTCAAAATATCGTTTTTGGCCCCATCTTCTCAATGGTGACAAAGAATCACATAAAAAAAATATTAATGAACAATTATAGTATCTTGATCTGGATTCGGTTCTTCAGCAAAATCTAATCATTTAGTCTTGTTACAATAACCACCTTACCACCCAAGTTTTATCTGAATCACAGTCCATACCCTTTTGAGATATCTGCTCACAGACAAACAAACAGACGAGACAGACAGACAGACAGGGGTGAAACACAGCTCTGTCGCATCATCGCGATGGAGGTAACAACAGACGTTGTCAGACAGAACCCTAAATTGATGTCGCAATCAATATACTTTAATGACATTACGTGTTCCAAGAAGACAAGCAGTCTCCCACATTTAGTTTACGAAACGTTTAACGTTGTTGTCGATTGTATATATATTGTTCGCTTGGTCAACACAGAGTAACATAAATATGCTACAAAAAATAATGAACCAGTAGCGGTAACTAGACAGTGAGTGATTTTATTTTTAAAGACTTCCAAACGTTCGGAGGATGTGATCGAAAGGGTCTGTGGGTGGCAATTAGCCCGGCAAGAAATGGTGGCCTTACAGAAAAAATACTTTTTTTATATGTTCAATTTATTCTTTTAATGGGTGTGGGGGTATGGGCTGATGGCACAGAGCTGAGGGTATGCACATCACTTCTGAGCTGTCTAGCCTGGATAGAATCCCAAGCTAGCGATATAAACTGCCATCAGGGGGGGGGGGGTGGTGTTTCACCTCTGCGGATGGGCGGTAAACTGCAAGATGCTCCTCTGCGTTGAAGTTCCCTTGTAATTAACTCCGCCACCGAAGGTGAAGGAGAGTTATGTTTACTCCTTTCTGTTTGTTTGTCCGATTGTTTGCAGGATATCTCAAAAAGTTGTTGGCACGGATTCGGATGGACAATTTTCTGGGGCAGGTTGGGTGTGCGACAAGGGCAAACTGAATTAGATTTGGTGAATCGAATCCGGATGCCGGACTTGATATTTTTAAAGGATTCTTCACATTAAGAGACGTCAGCGAAACCGATACATGCACGATGAGTCTCATAAACGTTTGGACGGATTTGGATGAAACATGGTGCAAAGGTGGGTGTGTGCAAGGACGAATGATTCGATTTTGGTGACGATCAGGATCCAGATTATGGAATACGAGAATTATTTAAAATTGAAAGTGATTCCTTCACCCATTGAGAGATCGGTGCTAAACCGATATAGTGTTGTAAGGCATGATATTTCAAAAAATGTATTGGGCCGCGATATGTTACGTGGATCGGCGTTACAATGGTGGAGGTAATGCGCTCCACCGAGTGCCCTTCCTAGTTCCTTTATTTTTTATTGTAAATGCATAGGTGCAAAACAACAAGGTTTGTTATTATCTTAATTCAAAATAAATCTCCACATATACCTCTCACTGCACTCGAAAACGTGGCGAACAGGATAATGTACCGTGTCAGGTGGGGGCTTGTTATAACCCCTCCCTCCACCTGGAAGCGCACTACAGATAACATTGAAAATTTGCATCCCCCACCCCTCCCCCACGCACCCCAAGACCACCGGCAAAGAATATAAAACAACCTCGACACACTAATTGTGGTCAATGATGATCCAATGTACAGTCGATATGTAATCTGGCCAAGGACTGTAGGACGGAGTAGTGTGACAAACAACATACACCAAACAAGCATACACTGGTTCCAGGAATTATATTAAAGGAATATAAAAACAGCCTTTTTAACAGGCCATTTTTCCCTGCTGACAGGGTTAGCTTTTTACGGGCCCATGCCTATCATGATTCCTTCTGAGGCCAATGTTTTATTGGCCGGATGCCCTTCCTTGACGCCAACCTTGGTCGCCTCTTATGACCACAGGGATATGGTTACACCGATTCTCACTGCGGCATGCCATTTTTTTTTTTTTGTTGGCTAGGTGTGGGTACCTCTCTCACCTGTCATGGCACTTCAGCAAAAGCCTTTCTGCGACTCATTGGGGATGACTCATCGGTGCAATCTTCCTGACGCCGGATCTCAACCAATGTACTTCCATCTCCTTTTGGATCTGATTTGACAAATTTCCTGCCAATATCTGCTGCTTCTTCCTTCCGTCCAATCGGTTTTTTCCTGACCACGTCCTTGTCAAAGTGGACATTCTCTGGCTCTTATCAAAGAGAAGCACTCCACGCCTTGTCGAAGTCTGGCATTTCTAAAGCGACTGGCAGGGTCTCCAAGCAGCCATCAAACTCTATGGACTGGTTCCTATCACGACTTTCTCAACATCAAACTCATCTGGGAAATTCTTTCAAAGAAACTTGCTCTCCCTCATGCACAGATTTATACCCTCTCATCTTCAGTTAATCCCTAGCCCTTCCTCCCGCCCTTGTTTGCACTGAAAGCTTGTGGTGAGGAGTTGTGCTGAAACAACTTGCCCTTCACCTCATAGGAAAGCAAACCCACCTGAGGGTAATCTCAGTTCCTTCCATAAAGCTCGGAATAAAACAACTGTGTATTCTACCCTCAGGAGAGCCAGAAAACAACATCTTTCTAATCTCAGTCTGACTCTCAAACATCTCTCCCCCTCAAAATCCCTGAGTGGTGTCTAATCGAAATCTGTTTCTGGTGTATGTCCCTCCTCCATCCCCTCCTTCCTCAATGGCCGCACCTGCTGATACGCAACGTGAAAAGGCTGAATGCCTAAACTCGTGTTTGCAGCTAATCCCCTTTTGTTTGTCCAAAACCCATTGCGTTCTCTCCCGCTTACCCAGTTGCACCCAACTGTCCTGGACTCTGGTGTCCTTTTCTCCTGACAAGGTGGAGAGCTTGCTTGTCCAAACCTCGACTCAGATTCTGCAACCGGTCCAGACGGCATCAGCCCACGTGTCGGTAAAACTTGCTCTTCTGCTCTTGCTCACCTCTTTCTGTTCTATTCACTACCTCTCATTTGCTCAACGTCATCTGCAATCTGCTTGGAAATCCAGCAAAACATACTGCCCTGCATAAAAAGGTGCAAAACAGATCTGCATCTACAGACACAATCAAGCCTTCTCCCAATCATCAGCAAGGTTATGGAATCCATCATGCGCTCACATTAAATCCTTCTCTTCCCCAATGGCTTGATTTCCCGATCATCAATTTGGGTTTCACGACCAGGTCCTCTACCATTGGATATGCTGCTTCTGCTCTCCAACAATGGATGGAGGTCCTCAGATGCCAGACATGAAATCCGAAGCTGTATCCCTGGACATATCACGTGTGCTTTTGACATGGTCTGGCATCCCTGCCCTGATGCACCAAACTCTCTTTCTATGGTACCAGGGCCATCTCACTCATGGCTCGCAGACTTCCTCTCCTGGCGCAGTCAACGCTGGTGCGCCTAAATGGGGTTCTTTCATCTCCTCTTCCTTCCATTCTGGAGTTGCTAAGGTAGCGTTCTGGGCCCTGTTCTTTTCTGGTTCTTCTCAATGATCTCTCTGACTTTCTGGAAAAATCCTCCTATATCTCTTTGCTGATGACTGCCACCTCTGCCGTACCATCGGTCATCCCTCAGACCGGCGCAGCAGCTTCTTTCACTCACTGCAGATCTGGATAAATCACAAACTGGTCCGCAACACGTAGACATGTCCTTCAAATCTTCAAATTACAGAGCACAAACCGGAAAATCTCACAGCTCTCACTGTATGCTCTCCGAGAAGGACTGTTAGAAAACGCCCCACCACTTTCTTCTCAACAATCCCTCTGGAGAAGTCCTTTCTTTCACCAGCTTCTGGGGTCTCACTATCTGCATGAACCTTGCACCTGGGCAAGCACATTCAAACCTCGCCTCCAAAGCCAGTCGCCGAACTGCGAATCCTCCGTCGTGCAAAAGTACCTTCCATTGGCATCTCCCGCAATGAGGCCTTGAAGTTTTGGGCTGCTCACTTCCAGCGCAGGCTGAATCGGTGGTCTTCTGTCTTCTATACCATCTTCTCTCAGCCTCGTCCCTGCTCTGCTCTGCGATTTGTCCACACCACATTTCCGGCAGGGCGCGTCAGGTCCACCAACAAGTCCTTCTGGTAAAACTTTCCAAAATCCGAATCACCTGCTCACCTTCCTCTTTCATTCTATTTTCCGCCCACCTTTGAATAAACTCCCTCACTCTATTCAATCCCATTCTTCCCTCCAGGCCTTCAAAACAGCTGCTCAACCACCGACCTCTTATCATCCCATCCAAATCCTCGATCTTTTTCTACCCGATAATCCCCCAAGCCCCACTCCTTCAATTCCCTGCTTTCCTTCCTAAAAGTCCTGTAATGTCCATCTTGTCATTCCCCATGTTGCCCGCCCCATTCCCTGGCTCCCTTCAACGATCTCCTAATCTCTCTGTTCCCATGTTTTGTCCTTCTCTCCCGCCACTACTTGTCTCCATGCCCCCTTGCTCTGTTTTGTGTGTTTCGCTCTCACACGAGCAATCGACAAGGTATACAAAATAAATATATATATATATATAATAATACATCACGGTATATATTGTTAACGGCTGTGGAAATTCGCAAAGCCACCATTCACGGACCCGTAGGTGAGATTCTCTAAGTAACGTGTAGTTAGCCAAACCGTTGTCTAGAGGGAATTTATGTGTTAATTTCGGGCTGCGATGCCTTTGAGATAGCGCGTTTTTTCTTTTTTCTATTGTTATTTTAACGACAAACCTCCCCGCAAACAACAACGCCACCACTACCCACACGCCAACCGCGCTAACAGATACCCTCACAAAACCACATCATCTCGCCACTAACCCGTGACGAACGCCCATCCTCCACGGTCAACTACGACGGTTTCCGCGTTGGGAAACCGTCGAGAACGCAAGGAGGGAAAGAACGAAGGCACAACGAATGGCGGGGGTTTTTCCGCTGTTTTACCCGCCATTTTCCCGCAACGAGGAGTTGGTGACAGAAGCGGGTGGGGCAGCTGGCGCCCGATTGGTGGAGCGCGTGTGACGCGGCCAGGGAGGAGGAACGCCCTCTTCTGAGCCCTTTCTCGAGCGCTCGAAGGGGGGTGGAGCAAAAGAACGAGGCGGAGCACGGGCGGAGCCCGCGCTATTAAAAAGGGGTGGATCTGTGAAGAGGGTGGTTGTTGTTGTTCCGCGAGCCTTTTTGATCCTGCGAGCCTGGAAAATGAAGAGCAGGAAGAGACTGTGGGATAGGAACAAAAACAAATGAGGTTGAAATTAATGAATCTCAAGGAGAGAGTATAAATTGAACGTCCAGAGAGGAATGGAAAAACTCCAGAAAGAAACAGAAACTAATAAAATGTAAGAGACACGGGAAGATAGAGGGTGAATTGGACGGGGTTAGTGACGAGCCCACACATGTGAGGTAGTGGAGGACATGGGGGGAGCTGGCGGACTGGGTAGAGGACGCCGGTGGCGAGTGCAGCTGGATGGCCCCCTCCAGGAAGAGGGGAGGGAGTTTGCCCCCTTGAAGCTGATCACGACGCAGGTGGGTTCGGTCGTGTCGACGCGGTTCGGGGACTGAGTTGAGGCGACGGGTGCACCGGGCCGAGCTTGGGGGGTATAGAGACCCGGAACCCCTTGTGGTGGCGCGAGTCCCCGTGGTGATTGTCCGTGTGTGAGTGGTGTGGTGGCGAGTGTGCAGGTGCGTGCTTCCCCAGCACGCCCTGTGTGGATGAGCACCGGTGTGTGAGGACCACGTGTGCAAGGGGATGGATGGCACGAGTGAGTGAGCGGCCGAGTGTGAGGGAAGACCGTGTGTGTGAGAGAGCGATATGTGAGGGAGATGACGGTCGGCATGCGGGAGCACGCAGCCGTGTCTCCCAGTTGTGAGTGGTGATGGAATGGTGTGTGAGTGTCGTAACCGCAGGTGTGCGATGGGTAGAATGGAAGAGACTGCGGCCACAGAAGGACCAAAAGCGGGTATTTCGGCCGTAGTTGGAATGGGGACGCGCGGGTTCACCAGCAGCGAGCGCGAGGTCCCGTGCTTGTGAACGCACGAGGCGCGCCCCATGCCTCGCTTGCGGGATGAAGCCCGGTCCGGAACGCAGCGGTGGAATATAGAGATCCGCGGACGGAAAAAAGTTTAGGCAGGATTTTCGGATTTGACCGGATGGGTTCTCCACGCGGCTTTGTGTTAAGCCTCCAACGGCAGAGCACCTGTGTTCGCGTGGGGAGCCCCTCGGAGTGCGAGGTTTGCCTTTTGTGGGTGGCGCACGTTGACATCATGGCTGCACGTGTGGTTGGAATCACAGCAGGTAGGGTGAAACTCTGCGGATGGTACCGTCCAACGAGGGAGAGGTACATCGTGCAGCTCATCGACGTCACGTGGCCCCCCGGGGGGCAGGTGCAAAGTGCGCGAGTGTTGAGTTGCGCGCTGGTGCTGCGCAACAATTTGGAAGAAAAAATTTTTTTTTAAAAAAGCCAGCCTCGCTGGTTCGAGTGAACAGGATTCCCTGGGCAAGGGGTGGAAGACCCTTAGCCAGGGCAAGATACGACTAGTTAGGGGGACGGGTTAGTGATAGTTAGCCGGCTCCATGGGGCAGGGGGTAAGTCCTCATGGGGCCCGTGCAATGGATTAGGTAGAGGGCATTTTAGAGGAGATTAGAAAGGGAGATGGAAATATATTTTGAGGACAGAGACAGACTTGTGGGATGTGTGAGAGGGGACGTAGCTTAGCTACGTAGTGTTCAAGGAAGTGCTGTAGTGTAAGGGGAAAAACGACGTGGGAGCACGGAGTTAGTTCGTCCCTTACACTACAGCACGTTCCTTTGAACACTACGTAGCTAAGCTACGTCCCCTCTACACATCCACAAGTCTGTCTCTGTCCTCAAAATATATTTTCCCATCTCCCTTCCTAAATCTCCTCTAAATCCCTCTACCTAATCCATTGCACGGGCCCCATGAGGACTTACCCCTGCCCCAT
>CM068955.1:31035858-31053556 GCA_035128595.1 Eptatretus atami
GAGGAGAGGATACTGCTCACACGACATGAAATAATGCACAAACTATTCTCTCAATGAACATTTCAGCGAAAGGAGTTCTGCGCATAACCATGCAAACATTCAGGGCAGATTACGTCATTGTTGGAAGTCCCTTATTGCTTGGGCATTCTCGTTCGCGCTGACCTGTCGCCCATTGGACTACATTTTGTGTGCTATGTAAAACTGGTGTTTACTCATCAAAACCACATTCTTTTGGGAGAACTTATGGCTATGATCACAAATGCAGTTCAATGAAATTACTCAACAGCAACTGGACATGATTTCAAACAAGCTTGGACAATCGGATTGAAGGATGTGTTACGAAAGATGCGAGGTTATGTTGACGCCTTAAAAAATTTGAACTGTAACATTCTAGAGAAAAACATTTAAAAAAATGAGAGGAAAAAATCCATGGGCCCCTTTTTTTCCCGTGGAAAAACAAATTTCGAGTTATGGTTTCTACCTTGTTGTACATAAAAGTTAATAAACAAGTTCAAAGTTGCCCAAATGACTTTTATGGACACCTGGATTATTTGTTGCAGATCCGGGAATTTGAAGGGATCGCACACGAGAGGCAAGCACTCGGGTGCCCTCCACGGATGCCTGGTCTGAGGCCGGCCAGGCACAGATAACTTCCACGGCGCCAGTGGGCTGCTAAGGACACCACAGCTTGCGGATTGGATACTCGGGCAATTCATGGCAGGTTACATTTACTTCGCGTGTTACCGTTTCCGGTGGATTTGACTGCACCAAGCAAGGGTTTCGTGCCGTCGATGCATACTTGTATTACTTACCATTCAGGTGCAGTCCAGAGCGGAGCTGCCAAAGTACGGCACGCTAGCTAAAGAGTAAATCAGGTGGGGGCAGAACCTCCCGGCTAACCTGTATCGCAGACCAACGCTGGACCAAATGGAGGAAAAGAACAGGACGAGCTGGGTCACATTTATAAATATGAGCATTTATAATTACGGCGAGGAAGGAATGTGGCAACAAGTATAGGTAATTTTAATACAAAGCAATATGTGCAGCAGGGAAAAGCAAGGATTTGTGAGGTGCAGACAAAAGAAAACAGTTACATACAAAAGATGAACAGTTGTCAGAGCTTAACGCTGATCTATTTCGCACAATGTTATCTCATACCGAGGAAACATGACTGCCATCAGATTAATCTCCCCGAGAAATTAAGTAATCGGAGAAAGGTAGCCGACAGTTTGAGGGTGATTGCGACCGCTCCATGATACCCGGCGCACGGCCAAACGGGCCACGCTTCAGTCACCAAGGAGGGGCGCTGACGAAGAAAAACTGGGGGTGTCTGAAGATGTATGAGTGAAGAGGTGCAAATGAGGTGCAGGTAGGGTGCAGAGGAAAGGAACAAATGGAGAAGAGGTGCATGTCTTGCAGGGGTTTGCTTCCTTTTAGCTTTGTGCGTTCACAGCAGCTGAAACAGAAGATAAAAGGCAGACGTGTAAGAGGGAATAGCTAATGATGACGTGTGAGAAGGTCTGTAAATGTAGGATGCAACTGTTGGATATCTATGATACGGTCTGGAGTTTCCGTTCATCATGTCGCCCACCCAGCGCTCTGGCCTCTGCTACTTGTTTCTGCCTCCTCCTCGTGACAGACTGATCAAGCAGAACTTCTTCCCTCATCTCAGCATCCCAGGAAAACAATCCGACTCAGCAACTCCCAGACACGCTATTACGCCTTTCAGCGACTCCTCTCCGAACTCAGTGATGACTACTCTCCACTACGCTTCTGAGCGACTCTTCAGCCCAGGGTGTTTTTATAGGACGTCTGGTGATGGAGGACCCAAAGTCCGGAAGGGGATGATCGGCTGAGGCAATTTCTCGCAATGCCCCCATTGGTGGCACACGAATGCTTTTCCAAGAAGGTAGTCCTGCCCTGCGAGCTCCGAAGCTGAAAATAGACCTCATTCTCGCCCAAACTGCAGCAAAGCGAACGGAGATCAAGATCAACACTGGGGCGGCAGGGTTTCTGGGAGTGCTTTCCGGCCATGGAACCGTGCCACTGGACACCCAATATGGAGGTTGTGCTATGGAGCAGAGCGCGCGCCTACCAGGAGCTATTCAGGTGATGGCTGAATGGATTCCAGGGTCTCACTTGTGCTTTCGAGCTACAACCGTCAAATGTTCCGAACACATGCATCATATTATGGTCAGGCTGAGTCAGTCCATGTGTTCCCCGATATCCTCAAAGGACAGTGTTAGGCATCGCGGGGTGTGACTCTGGTTGTAGCATTGATCGGCGGCTGTGGTTTAAGGTTGTTGAAGTGTTGTGGTGAGGTGGTTGAAGCATTTGTGGTGAGGTCGGGGCAAGCGTAGGTATTGTGGGGATTTTTAAGGAAGACATTGTGGTGGTCGTTATGAAGGTTGGAGCATGTTGAGGTTCGAGTATATGAAGGTGAAACAAAGTGTCCGTATTTTGGGGTTATGGTGAGCGTTTTTCAACGGGTTATGCGGCGGCATAAATGCTAATGAAGCTGTCTGTTAACAATTGCGTGCATCAGCTTGAATGAAAGAGAGGTCTGTGTGTTGAAGTAAGAGTAAAATATAGCATAGATAATGGAGTAGCGAGTGGAATTAAAGACTACAAAGCCTCTACGGCAGTGCATTTTTCCACCATATACCCACTTAGACATGAGGGAAGGGGCTAATAAAATGGACATTACTTAATAGACTGGTCTAGGACCCACTATATGTTGTTAATGCATTTGTCTTTCGGGTGGAGCGAACGTTTCACAAATCAACAATCTTGAAGGGGGGTTGGGGGGGGCAGGCGGATCAATTGGAGCTAGATTGTCGTTAAAGTATAGTCATGGAGCCTTTATCTGATTGAGTATGAAAGTAGTTCTCTTAGATTTAAGCCTGTTATCAGTGAAACTGTCGCGAGCGAAAGTCAGGGAACTTTCACGAACTGTTTGGCTGGGCAGACTCTGCAACCATGTTCGTCAAGGTTGGAGATCCATAGAGCTCTCTGGTTGAGGGTGGAACACTGTTTGCTAATCAGAGGTGGCAACACCATAGGCAGCGGGAAGTCAATGACGAGACCAATCGCCCAGCAAAGGCAGTTCCCGAGGTGATGAAAGGCTGTTGAGCACATGCCACAACCAGTTCTTTTGCTACAGAGTGAAACATCTCCCTCCTCTCTATTTAGGTGCCCAGACAGAGATGGGACCGCAGAGATGTCAGGCAATGCGTGCTCCTCATTGTGACCTTCTCAATCGGCCGCCCGCATCCGCGAGCCAACACTTTATTCTGTGCAATGCCACCTGCAACGGCGCATACCCATTGTAGTACAGTCAACACACAGCTCTGGGCTGCTCCAAGTCTTCCTGTTTCCCTTTCGTTGTTTAGTCTGGTATTTTGGTGCCGTATCGGGGAATTATTTATTTTCATTGTACATAAGATTTTGAGTTCCTTTCATTAGCTCGTCCCCCTGCCAGTGGAGATGGGATTTTGTAATTGTGTGTGTGTGTGTGTGTGTTGCATCGCGTGTGTCTGTCCAGACCATAATTCTACATTTGAGCTTTTGGTCTTAAATTTAAAACCAACGCTTTATTATGAGAACTATGGAAGAAAATAATTTAAAATTCGGTTAAAATATGAAAGTGGCAAAGTCATAGCGACTATAATTGCCCTTTTAACCCGACCGTGACGCTTTTTCAAGACGAGACCCGGGGTGTTGTTTTTTTTCAAACCCTGGAGATGAGTTTTCTGGGAATGGGGTTGCGAGGGGGGAAGGAAGGCCGATTGCCACCAAGGCCTCTCCCTGTGGAATCGTTTAAAATCATTTCTCGAGAAAGCAAAACGATTCAAAGCGTCGTGGGCTTTTTCGATAAATTGCAGAAGAACATTGATTACTTTGGTGTACTCCAACACGCAAAGAACCCTCTCGTCAAACTCAGAGTCAGAGTTTCTTTGTTCAATACAAAAAGGAAAAAGAAAAAAAAAAGACTTCATTGCTTGATTTTACACCCCAAATAGATTCATGATTTCATCATAAAAATATAAAGAGACCTGACTGGATAGGGCAGTAGTTGGAATCTGAACGGATAACACCTGAGGCGGGAGGACCCAATGAAGCACGACATAATTTGGGGCTGATAGAACAAACATTGGAGGCGGATGAACTCAGGAATAATTTCCAGTTAAATTATTATCAATGCATTGAGGGAGGAGGTTAGGATGAGCTCTGGCAGTCCGAACTGATGAATGCGTGCATTGTGGATGTGGAATTTTGTGAGACTCGCTAGCAATTGTCTGCTCTATTGACCTCTGAAGATCGTCTGCTCCCTGTCGTCTTACTCTTGTCGCTAATGTCTCCCATGCGTATTACTCTTGTATTACATCTTCATATCAAGATTTAACCTCCAAAAATTTGATTTTGATGAGGTTGCCAATAACGTTGTTGACGACAGTTAATGAGAAAATCCAAACTTTTGTTCTCTTTTTCAGACGGAAATTTCTCCAAAGTTACGACAATATAACACAGACAAGAAGTTTGAGTCAAAGTGGATGCTTTCTAGTTCCTATCCGTGTCTGTTGATGCGCTTGTTGCTTCTCTTTATACAGTTATTTATTGTCCTGTCCTTCCTAACCTCTGAATATCTCTTTTCATTGAAAAATAACATTTTTAATTGTAATGAAACATCTTTCCGCTTTTTGCATTCAGCAGCACAGACCACCACAGTTTCGGTTTATTAATTGGACGATCCTCTGAGGCTCTTGTAAATGGTAAAGAACGCAGCAAATGATTAATGTGAACACAGTAACCTTACAGTCATTTTCAGACACTCGCGTCGGTTGTACCACCAGCTCAGATTGCCTGCATTAGCTGGGCGACTGTTGCAAACAATTTAGGTCTATATTTATACTTCGAAACAGCAATGTTTCAAGTGTATGTGTATTCGAGGTGGTGGAAACAAAAAACATGGAACACCTTGGTTAAATGAGGGCAACCAAGCAACGGCTTTGGCTTCCACACCAGGTGGTGGCCCATTTGTTATTAAGCATATAACATCCCAGCATTGCTTAGCGGTATGTAATAAAATGCTGCACAGGGCCTGGTTGCCTATATTATGGCTAGCATAGCTGCAAGAGGGGAGACCCCCAATGCCCAATCCGTAGAACACGTGTGTTCGCCCAATGGTTTGAATGAAATGACAAGCGTTATCCATAATCCGTCATGGACCTTCTCAGTCAACAGATCCGAACCCAAATGAGCATTATGGGATATTCTGGAATGACACCAAAGGACAAGCGTTTTCTCCCCTCCATCAAAACAGGTGTGAGCTGATTGACTTTCTCAAGGAAGGAATGGTCCTTCCATGCCCTTTCTGCAGAATTCCAGACACTGGTGGATCTCTATGCGCAGGACCATACAGGGTGTACGTGGTGCTGAAAGGACTCTTATGCTCCAGCTATGGTATATTAAGTGATTCACATTGGTGTTTCCATTTTTTTATGTTTTACATTATTATATATATATATAATATATTATATATATATATATTCTGATTCTAATGTACCAGAGTGTCACGTGTGCCCAAAGCACTACTTGGCAAGAGTATATGAGGTGTTTTTGCCATTAAAGGAATAGTTTTTTGCAGTAGTAGGGCAGGAATTTTGGCCCGTGGTGCTACAATAATCACCTACTCTTCACGAGAGGACACTCGTGGGATCATTACGTCCCCAACTAATGCCGAAACACACATTGATGAATCACCCTGCTGTGAACACCACGATGACAGGTTATACGCTGGGTCATGAATATGGATACCTAGGCTGCACAACTTAGTAGATGACTGTGTGTATACATCGCTGGAAGGATGGCGGTAGAGATATATATATATATATATATATATATGTACTCGTATAAGTGGTGCATCTGATGTGCAAGCATAATAAATATAACCATTATATTTTGATGAGGTGGATTGTGGTTTGCCATTCTGTAAGCAGCTAAATAACTCAATAATTCAAGAATTAGTGATGAGCATAAGCTCTTTAATTTTTAAAAAAATTTACAACTATTTTTAATTTTTAATGTCAATACGGCAAAGGTTATAAAATAAGCGGCAGAAGAGGCCGTATGTTAGCATTGCCCAAAATCATTCTTTTTTTTTGTATACTTGGTCAAGGCTCATATGAGAGCTAACACAGACAACGCACAGCAAACGGGGGGGGGGGGGCATGCAGACCAAGAGGGGCAGGAGTGGGAAGGACAAAAGAGTGGGACAGAGACAGTTAGGAGATCTGTGGAAAGGGAGAGGATGGGGCGGGGAACACGGGGTACACAAGATGGACATTGCAGGGACTTTCAGGCAGGAGGCAGCAATTTGAAGGAGGTGGGTTTGGGGTGGATTAACGGGGGGTAGACAAAGAATCGTGGTTTGGGATTGAAGGACGATAAGAGGTGGTGGCGTGAAACAGCTGTTTTGAAGACTGGGAGGGAAGGATGGGATTGAACAAGTGAGGAGTTACTCGCAAAGGCAGGCAAAAAAAAAGAGGAATGAAAGAGTGAAGGTGAGCAAGTGATTCGTGATTTTGGTAGTTTTACCAGAAGGGGGTGTTGGCGGCCCTTGTGAGCCCTGGCGGAAATATGGTGGTGACAATTCGCAGACATCAGCAAGGGTGGGGGGGGCGAGACGCAGAAGTAGGAGACGGTAGAAAGACAGACAGACCTTTGATTGTAAGCTCCATTGTCTTGGGTCAATGTCATGTGACTCACCATGAGCAAAGCGATTCGACCCAGCTGACTTTTGTCTCCGATAATGTTTTCGATCCCTGGCCATTTTCGGCGACTGTTTTTGTGAATTTTACCCCTGGTATATTGGACTTCTAGTTGAGGGTAAGTTAATGTGGAATTTCAGCTTTCCAGCCCACCTAGAAAAGAAGTAAAGCATTTATATCAGTGGAGCAAGTCAGTGAATGAAGTGAGCTGGTTTGAAAGATCTTTCTATATTAAATGATAGGTATAATCAGAATTCGTACAGTTCACTTAAAGTTTTAGAGCTTTCGTAATTACCGTCCGCCACTGAAGTGAGGAGGTTATGTTTTACCCCTCTCTGCCTGTTGTTCGCTTTATTGTCTTGTCTGTGGTGTTTGTTTTGTGCAGGATATCTCGAAAAAAGTTGTGGATGGATTCAGTATGAAATTTAGTGACAGGTTCGGTGTGTGACAAGGACGAATTCTTATTACGATTTTGCTGAAGATCGATCAGATAGGGACTACTAAGAATTTTATGTGATTCTTTATATTGAGAGATCGGGCCAAAACGATATGTAGCACGATATCTCAAAAAGTTGTGGACGGATCCAGAATGAAATTTGGTGGACATGTTGGGTCACACAGGAAGAATTTGATTCACTTTTGTGAAGATCCCAATCCGATCTCGATCGAGTAATTTTTGACGTGATTCTTCACCATGTGAGAGATCGGGGCCAAATAATGATATCGACTGTAATAGCATGAAATTTCAAAAATGTATTGGGCCGCGAATGTTTCCTCGTGGTCAGCGCATTGTGTGGCGGAGGTATATAGCTCATTGAGTGCCCTTCTACTTTTAGATATAAATATGGAAGAAGTTATAAAATAAGAGGGAGAAGAGGCCATGTTAATAGTGTTCGCCAGGTAACCAGTTCCAATATAAACTCCATGTATATGTCATTGACGCCACAGTGAGCAGACCGAGGCTTCCCGGCCAACTTCACTTTGCGGATAATTTTGTTTATGGAAATCTTCTGACGTTTTGCGATTTCTCCTAGATGCTGGGTTCCAATTGCGCAGTAAAAATGCGAAATTTCAGCTTTCTAGCCATAACCTACGAGGAACAACGATTTATCAGTGAGTGAGTCAAGTGGTTTATAAAGCTTTATATATTAGACTCGCGAGGTACCAGTGCTCTGAACGGGAAGGAGGCTAGCAGCCAGTTAGTGGAAGGACTTGGCAAAAAAAAACTTACTAGGCGTGACCCAACAGAAGTAAGGTGGGTAATATTTATATGACGTCCAATGGCGAAACTACAAATGCCGAATCCGCAAAATGTCCCACGGATCGGAAACCTCACGTAATTTCCTCATTTCTGCTTTAAACTCAATCCACATCTATATTTTCATTCCAACAGCATGCTCCAATGCACAATTAATACTATAGCCGTTAATATAACAAAATACAACATTACAAACACTTGTGAGTAAACAAAGTATTTCAATGATTTCAATGGCGAATCTGCGAATGTGACCGGTAGAAAGCCTCAATCATTTCCTGATTCCTCCTCTAATCTCAATCTCTCTACAATTTTATTTCAATCACAATACACACATTAATGTAACCAAATACAGTGACAACACTCGTGAGGTAAACGAAGAGAAACGCCATTCTGAGCCGTACTTCTGGATCGGTAGCAGTTTCGTGTGGAATCAAAACTCAAAAATTTTAATTGTATTGGAAGGATTTATGAAACCTCCCCTACCTACCTTAGGACATCCTTGGGACCACAAAAATTCCCACAAGAAGGTTTAGCGGGGCTGCCCCAAAACTGAGAGAGTAAGTTCAGGACAGACAGATGGACAGCACTCCTGCTTTATAATATAGACTAGCCGAAACCCGCCGTCACAACGACGGATTCCGTTATTCAAACCAGCTCACCCACATCGAGGGGACATGGACTGGACAGGGCGTGCTTGCCCCGCCTACTCATGACCCGCCCGCTGCCCCATTCCCCGCCTCCACCTCAATTTTGCTTACCCGCCCCAAAATTTAATTACCCTTGGCCCTGCCCCCACCTCTTTCACTCACTCGCCCGCCCCCGGTATCTTAATTCCCCGCCCCACTTGCCCCGCACCCCCTGTTCCAACCCCTCAGCCTCAACCCCGCTAACTTCACGACCCAGTGCCCCCGCCACTCCATCCCTCGCCCCATTTCCCCCCCCCCCCCCCGTCTCCTCGCTTTCAATTTGCTTACCTCCGCCCAAAAGTTTGCTAACTTGCCCCCTCGCCTCTTCACTCCGGCTCCCCCGTCTCAACTAAAAGTGTTATTCTGCTTACAGAGTTGAAAGTTTGAACTATTGCCACTATGTGCGAATTGCACTCTTACCAGGTACGAAGTTTCTTTCAGTCAGTCACAGAACGGGAGAAAAACGTGACGCGAGCCGCTCGCGGAGCACAAAATTGGTCCTTCGTTGTAATATATAGATTAACCATTTTTTAACTAACCCGCAAGGATCGCCCAATTCATGTATGCATATGTATGTGGTGTATTGTGCTTGCGTCTGCGAGTAGAATAAATAATCAATTACGATGAAGAACGGAGTGAGCATATAACCTCATTTTGTTGTTTTTTAATGTTCAGTCCAAGCTCTGGCCTGTGTAGTGACGTCATAGACACTGGCATACAGTCCAAGCTCCTCCCTCCTAGCCGAGGAGCGAGGCTCCACGGCCGACTTTGTTGACGATATTTAGCAGTTTTGTGATTTTTTTCTCTGAAATTGAAATTATTCGGTGATCTATTTTTCCGAAAAGATTCATTGCAAAAGGATAAAACTGATTCAAATGTTAATTAGTTTTGACCGGACCTTCATGTATTCTTGACGTTAATGGTTTTTTTTTACTTTGATAAACTGCAATAAATTGGTTTGTTATTTTCAATGCTTACTTAACCGAAGTTTATGATGAGAAAAAAGAAACAAGATGGAAGGGTGGAATCGATATTACATTGACAGACACATAGGTCTTTGTTGCGATGATCTGTGCCCAAAGATCATGTGTGGGTCTTTTTTGAGTGAGGCATCCAAGCCAGCGTCTTTTCCCTCAGGCCATCCTTTGGAAACCTCATGATTCCTGCTCACTACAAGCTCTAAATATGTGCAAGCCTTCCCAATCAGGCCATTCTGGCCAAGAGGACTATTTTGCTGCGCGCAGCCTGGAGGGCTGTTGTTTGGACGGAACTTCCTCTGCTGTGGGCCCCCACGGATGGGTGAGAGGAATGTTGCAGCATGATCAGCCTGCAATGCTGCGTGAAGAATGGCCGTGGAGGCAAGCAGAGGGCCTGCTACGCGCGATGCTGTCTCCAAACTCTGAACCCTGAGCTTCACAAAACTGACTTTTCGTGTTCCCACACCGTCACAGTCAAATAAGGTCTTTTTTTTTTGTCTGCTCCACGCGAGTCAAATGAATCAGCCCTTGCTGTGATCTGACTGTGCAATGGCATAGCACCATTTGTCAGGGGCAGACTGGGAGTGTTTTTCCAACCCAAGTAGCTGCGCCAAGCACAAGGCAGCAAGTGTCCCGGCGATACAACTTGTGAATCTACTCAATTTTCAAGCCTCTTTGTTGGAAATGCGACAAGGAAAAGGGTGACATATTGTGAGCCTGGTGTGTTCATGGTGATGCAGCTCACCCAAAGGTGGGCAAAGGAGTTTAGGAGTTTTCAAGATTTCTAAAAACAAACACTAAGTGCTGCTTGGCGATTGGACTGGAAGTTGTAATAAATGAGAGCTGGTTAAAGTCCCTGTTAGGAAAGGCAGCTGCAGAGTGGCACCTGCTTGCACAGTTTGCCTGGGATACAAAGGACTCGTTCCGTAATTCCTACGCCTGGGCCTGTATGTGCGTAACACGAAGCCTTTGGAGCAGGTGGGTTTGATAACCGGTGGCACGCATTCCTCTTCGGACTGCATGCCTTGTTTGCACAGATATTTAGGCACCACTCGATACGGGTCAGCCTGGTACCCGATCACCGTGGTCCCAGCGTCAGATTTTCGCTTTGTGTGTGGCACTGATGTGAAATCAATGTAATATATTGTTATTATGCGGCGTGCCCCTTTTCTTTGGTAAATGTTTGTACATTTAATTGTGACGTCACAGTTTACAATCAAACATAAATTTAACATAGCTTCTGCTTAGTATGTCACCACTCTTATCCAATTGGAGTCATCACCTTTTCAAGGCATCGTGTTACTGAAGGCCAGTGTCAGCCAAAGGATCACTGGTGGTGAGCTTATTGCCTCCCATAGTTTAACCCTCTAGGGAATTTGGAATTTAGCCAATGTGCTGACGTAACATAAACGGCCTACTTTTGCAAAAGAAAGACACTTCGGGATGCTTGAATACATCCCACCGCAACTGACCGCATTCGGTACATACCTCTGCCATGCTGAACGTTTATGTTTTTGTATCTACTGATACAGCCGGATCTTGGACCCAGACTTGAACGCAAAGATCTTAAATCAGCTTGTTCTTGTCATCTAACCAACTCATCCACCAAGTTTTTGTCATAGTTGTACCACCAACTTTTTGAAATATCACGTCAAAATATCGTTTTTGGCCCCATCTTCTCAATGGTGACAAAGAATCACATAAAAAAAATATTAATGAACAATTATAGTATCTTGATCTGGATTCGGTTCTTCAGCAAAATCTAATCATTTAGTCTTGTTACAATAACCACCTTACCACCCAAGTTTTATCTGAATCACAGTCCATACCCTTTTGAGATATCTGCTCACAGACAAACAAACAGACGAGACAGACAGACAGACAGGGGTGAAACACAGCTCTGTCGCATCATCGCGATGGAGGTAACAACAGACGTTGTCAGACAGAACCCTAAATTGATGTCGCAATCAATATACTTTAATGACATTACGTGTTCCAAGAAGACAAGCAGTCTCCCACATTTAGTTTACGAAACGTTTAACGTTGTTGTCGATTGTATATATATTGTTCGCTTGGTCAACACAGAGTAACATAAATATGCTACAAAAAATAATGAACCAGTAGCGGTAACTAGACAGTGAGTGATTTTATTTTTAAAGACTTCCAAACGTTCGGAGGATGTGATCGAAAGGGTCTGTGGGTGGCAATTAGCCCGGCAAGAAATGGTGGCCTTACAGAAAAAATACTTTTTTTATATGTTCAATTTATTCTTTTAATGGGTGTGGGGGTATGGGCTGATGGCACAGAGCTGAGGGTATGCACATCACTTCTGAGCTGTCTAGCCTGGATAGAATCCCAAGCTAGCGATATAAACTGCCATCAGGGGGGGGGGGGTGGTGTTTCACCTCTGCGGATGGGCGGTAAACTGCAAGATGCTCCTCTGCGTTGAAGTTCCCTTGTAATTAACTCCGCCACCGAAGGTGAAGGAGAGTTATGTTTACTCCTTTCTGTTTGTTTGTCCGATTGTTTGCAGGATATCTCAAAAAGTTGTTGGCACGGATTCGGATGGACAATTTTCTGGGGCAGGTTGGGTGTGCGACAAGGGCAAACTGAATTAGATTTGGTGAATCGAATCCGGATGCCGGACTTGATATTTTTAAAGGATTCTTCACATTAAGAGACGTCAGCGAAACCGATACATGCACGATGAGTCTCATAAACGTTTGGACGGATTTGGATGAAACATGGTGCAAAGGTGGGTGTGTGCAAGGACGAATGATTCGATTTTGGTGACGATCAGGATCCAGATTATGGAATACGAGAATTATTTAAAATTGAAAGTGATTCCTTCACCCATTGAGAGATCGGTGCTAAACCGATATAGTGTTGTAAGGCATGATATTTCAAAAAATGTATTGGGCCGCGATATGTTACGTGGATCGGCGTTACAATGGTGGAGGTAATGCGCTCCACCGAGTGCCCTTCCTAGTTCCTTTATTTTTTATTGTAAATGCATAGGTGCAAAACAACAAGGTTTGTTATTATCTTAATTCAAAATAAATCTCCACATATACCTCTCACTGCACTCGAAAACGTGGCGAACAGGATAATGTACCGTGTCAGGTGGGGGCTTGTTATAACCCCTCCCTCCACCTGGAAGCGCACTACAGATAACATTGAAAATTTGCATCCCCCACCCCTCCCCCACGCACCCCAAGACCACCGGCAAAGAATATAAAACAACCTCGACACACTAATTGTGGTCAATGATGATCCAATGTACAGTCGATATGTAATCTGGCCAAGGACTGTAGGACGGAGTAGTGTGACAAACAACATACACCAAACAAGCATACACTGGTTCCAGGAATTATATTAAAGGAATATAAAAACAGCCTTTTTAACAGGCCATTTTTCCCTGCTGACAGGGTTAGCTTTTTACGGGCCCATGCCTATCATGATTCCTTCTGAGGCCAATGTTTTATTGGCCGGATGCCCTTCCTTGACGCCAACCTTGGTCGCCTCTTATGACCACAGGGATATGGTTACACCGATTCTCACTGCGGCATGCCATTTTTTTTTTTTTGTTGGCTAGGTGTGGGTACCTCTCTCACCTGTCATGGCACTTCAGCAAAAGCCTTTCTGCGACTCATTGGGGATGACTCATCGGTGCAATCTTCCTGACGCCGGATCTCAACCAATGTACTTCCATCTCCTTTTGGATCTGATTTGACAAATTTCCTGCCAATATCTGCTGCTTCTTCCTTCCGTCCAATCGGTTTTTTCCTGACCACGTCCTTGTCAAAGTGGACATTCTCTGGCTCTTATCAAAGAGAAGCACTCCACGCCTTGTCGAAGTCTGGCATTTCTAAAGCGACTGGCAGGGTCTCCAAGCAGCCATCAAACTCTATGGACTGGTTCCTATCACGACTTTCTCAACATCAAACTCATCTGGGAAATTCTTTCAAAGAAACTTGCTCTCCCTCATGCACAGATTTATACCCTCTCATCTTCAGTTAATCCCTAGCCCTTCCTCCCGCCCTTGTTTGCACTGAAAGCTTGTGGTGAGGAGTTGTGCTGAAACAACTTGCCCTTCACCTCATAGGAAAGCAAACCCACCTGAGGGTAATCTCAGTTCCTTCCATAAAGCTCGGAATAAAACAACTGTGTATTCTACCCTCAGGAGAGCCAGAAAACAACATCTTTCTAATCTCAGTCTGACTCTCAAACATCTCTCCCCCTCAAAATCCCTGAGTGGTGTCTAATCGAAATCTGTTTCTGGTGTATGTCCCTCCTCCATCCCCTCCTTCCTCAATGGCCGCACCTGCTGATACGCAACGTGAAAAGGCTGAATGCCTAAACTCGTGTTTGCAGCTAATCCCCTTTTGTTTGTCCAAAACCCATTGCGTTCTCTCCCGCTTACCCAGTTGCACCCAACTGTCCTGGACTCTGGTGTCCTTTTCTCCTGACAAGGTGGAGAGCTTGCTTGTCCAAACCTCGACTCAGATTCTGCAACCGGTCCAGACGGCATCAGCCCACGTGTCGGTAAAACTTGCTCTTCTGCTCTTGCTCACCTCTTTCTGTTCTATTCACTACCTCTCATTTGCTCAACGTCATCTGCAATCTGCTTGGAAATCCAGCAAAACATACTGCCCTGCATAAAAAGGTGCAAAACAGATCTGCATCTACAGACACAATCAAGCCTTCTCCCAATCATCAGCAAGGTTATGGAATCCATCATGCGCTCACATTAAATCCTTCTCTTCCCCAATGGCTTGATTTCCCGATCATCAATTTGGGTTTCACGACCAGGTCCTCTACCATTGGATATGCTGCTTCTGCTCTCCAACAATGGATGGAGGTCCTCAGATGCCAGACATGAAATCCGAAGCTGTATCCCTGGACATATCACGTGTGCTTTTGACATGGTCTGGCATCCCTGCCCTGATGCACCAAACTCTCTTTCTATGGTACCAGGGCCATCTCACTCATGGCTCGCAGACTTCCTCTCCTGGCGCAGTCAACGCTGGTGCGCCTAAATGGGGTTCTTTCATCTCCTCTTCCTTCCATTCTGGAGTTGCTAAGGTAGCGTTCTGGGCCCTGTTCTTTTCTGGTTCTTCTCAATGATCTCTCTGACTTTCTGGAAAAATCCTCCTATATCTCTTTGCTGATGACTGCCACCTCTGCCGTACCATCGGTCATCCCTCAGACCGGCGCAGCAGCTTCTTTCACTCACTGCAGATCTGGATAAATCACAAACTGGTCCGCAACACGTAGACATGTCCTTCAAATCTTCAAATTACAGAGCACAAACCGGAAAATCTCACAGCTCTCACTGTATGCTCTCCGAGAAGGACTGTTAGAAAACGCCCCACCACTTTCTTCTCAACAATCCCTCTGGAGAAGTCCTTTCTTTCACCAGCTTCTGGGGTCTCACTATCTGCATGAACCTTGCACCTGGGCAAGCACATTCAAACCTCGCCTCCAAAGCCAGTCGCCGAACTGCGAATCCTCCGTCGTGCAAAAGTACCTTCCATTGGCATCTCCCGCAATGAGGCCTTGAAGTTTTGGGCTGCTCACTTCCAGCGCAGGCTGAATCGGTGGTCTTCTGTCTTCTATACCATCTTCTCTCAGCCTCGTCCCTGCTCTGCTCTGCGATTTGTCCACACCACATTTCCGGCAGGGCGCGTCAGGTCCACCAACAAGTCCTTCTGGTAAAACTTTCCAAAATCCGAATCACCTGCTCACCTTCCTCTTTCATTCTATTTTCCGCCCACCTTTGAATAAACTCCCTCACTCTATTCAATCCCATTCTTCCCTCCAGGCCTTCAAAACAGCTGCTCAACCACCGACCTCTTATCATCCCATCCAAATCCTCGATCTTTTTCTACCCGATAATCCCCCAAGCCCCACTCCTTCAATTCCCTGCTTTCCTTCCTAAAAGTCCTGTAATGTCCATCTTGTCATTCCCCATGTTGCCCGCCCCATTCCCTGGCTCCCTTCAACGATCTCCTAATCTCTCTGTTCCCATGTTTTGTCCTTCTCTCCCGCCACTACTTGTCTCCATGCCCCCTTGCTCTGTTTTGTGTGTTTCGCTCTCACACGAGCAATCGACAAGGTATACAAAATAAATATATATATATATATAATAATACATCACGGTATATATTGTTAACGGCTGTGGAAATTCGCAAAGCCACCATTCACGGACCCGTAGGTGAGATTCTCTAAGTAACGTGTAGTTAGCCAAACCGTTGTCTAGAGGGAATTTATGTGTTAATTTCGGGCTGCGATGCCTTTGAGATAGCGCGTTTTTTCTTTTTTCTATTGTTATTTTAACGACAAACCTCCCCGCAAACAACAACGCCACCACTACCCACACGCCAACCGCGCTAACAGATACCCTCACAAAACCACATCATCTCGCCACTAACCCGTGACGAACGCCCATCCTCCACGGTCAACTACGACGGTTTCCGCGTTGGGAAACCGTCGAGAACGCAAGGAGGGAAAGAACGAAGGCACAACGAATGGCGGGGGTTTTTCCGCTGTTTTACCCGCCATTTTCCCGCAACGAGGAGTTGGTGACAGAAGCGGGTGGGGCAGCTGGCGCCCGATTGGTGGAGCGCGTGTGACGCGGCCAGGGAGGAGGAACGCCCTCTTCTGAGCCCTTTCTCGAGCGCTCGAAGGGGGGTGGAGCAAAAGAACGAGGCGGAGCACGGGCGGAGCCCGCGCTATTAAAAAGGGGTGGATCTGTGAAGAGGGTGGTTGTTGTTGTTCCGCGAGCCTTTTTGATCCTGCGAGCCTGGAAAATGAAGAGCAGGAAGAGACTGTGGGATAGGAACAAAAACAAATGAGGTTGAAATTAATGAATCTCAAGGAGAGAGTATAAATTGAACGTCCAGAGAGGAATGGAAAAACTCCAGAAAGAAACAGAAACTAATAAAATGTAAGAGACACGGGAAGATAGAGGGTGAATTGGACGGGGTTAGTGACGAGCCCACACATGTGAGGTAGTGGAGGACATGGGGGGAGCTGGCGGACTGGGTAGAGGACGCCGGTGGCGAGTGCAGCTGGATGGCCCCCTCCAGGAAGAGGGGAGGGAGTTTGCCCCCTTGAAGCTGATCACGACGCAGGTGGGTTCGGTCGTGTCGACGCGGTTCGGGGACTGAGTTGAGGCGACGGGTGCACCGGTTCCGTAGCTTGGGGGTATAGAGGACCCGGAACCCTTATGGTGGACCGCGATCCCCGTGTGTTGTCGGGTGTGTGATTGTGGTGGCGAGTGTGCGAGGTCGCGTGCTTTCCCCAGCACGCCCTGGTGGTGAGCTGTGAGGACCCCTGTGCAAGTGGGGATGGTATGTGCACAGTGAGGAGCGTTCCGTAGGTGAGGGAAGACCGTGTTGGTAAGAGAGCTCGATATGTGAGGGAGATGCGGTCGGCATGCGGAGCATGCAGCCGGTCTCCCAGTGTGAAGTGGTGATGGAATGGTGTGTGAGTGTCGTACCACGCAGGTGTGCCGTGGGTGAACGGAGAGACTGCGGCACACAGAGGACACAAGCGGGTATTCGGCCTAGTTGGATGGGGACCGTGCCGGGTTCACCAGCAGCGAGCGCGCGGGTCCCGTGCTGTGCAACGCACTGAGGCCGCCCATGCTCGCTTGCGGGATGAAGCCCGGTCCGGAACGCCAGCGGTGGATTTGGACCGCGGACGGAGAAAAGTTTAGGCAGGACGGATTTGGACCGGATGGGTTTCCACGCGAGCTTTGTGTTAAGCCTCCAACGGGCAGAGCACAGTGTGTTCGCGTGGGGAGCCTCGCTGCTGGGTGAACCCGGCGCGGTCCCCATTCCAACTACGGCCGCTACCCGGCTTTTGTCCTTCTGTTGCCGCAGTCGTCTCCATTCTACCCACGCACACCTGCGTGTTACGACACTCACACACCATTCCATCACACTCACACTGGGAGACACGGCTGCGTGCTCCCGCATGCCGACCGTCATCTCCCTCACA
>CM068955.1:31057118-31068998 GCA_035128595.1 Eptatretus atami
TTCTCCCGCCCTTGGTTCACTGAAGCTTGTGGTGAGGCAGTTGTGCTGAAACAACTTGCCTTCACCTCATAGAAAGCAAACCCACCTGAGGGTAATCTCAGTTCCTTCCATAAAGCTCGGAACAACTGTGTATCTACCCTCAGGAGAGCCAGAAAACAACATCTTTCTAATCTCAAGTCTGAACTCTCAAACCTCTCTCCCTCCTCAAAATCCTGGTGGTGTCTAATCAAATCTGTTTCTGGTGTATGTTCCCCCTCCATCCCCTCCCTTACCTCAAATGGCCGCACTGCTGATACCACACGTGAAAAGGCTGAATGCCTAAACTCGGTGTTTGCAGCTAAATCTTGTGTCCAAAACCCATTGCTTTCTCTACCCAGCTTACCCAGTTGCACCCAACTGTCACTGGACTCTGTGTCCTTTTCTCCTGACAAGGTGGAGAGCTTGCTGTCAAACCTCGACTCAGATTCTGCAACCGGTCCAGACGGCATCAGCCCACGTGTCGTAAAAACTTGCTCTTCTGCTCTTGCTCACCTCTTTCTGTTCTATTCACCCTCTCATTTGCTCAACGTCATCTGCAATCTGCTTGGAAATCAGCAAACTTACTGCCCTGCATAAAAAGGTGCAAAACAGATCCCTGCATCTACAGACCAATCAGCCTTCTCCCAATCATCAGCAAGGTTATGGAATCCATCATCGCTTCACATTAAATCCTTCCTCTTCCCCAATGGCTTGATTTCCGATCATCAATTTGGTTTCAGACCAGGTCACTCTACCTTGGATATGCTGCTTCTGCTCTCCCAACAATGGATGGAGGTCCTCAATGCCAGACATGAAATCCGAGCTGTATCCCTGGACATATCACGTGCTTTTGACATGGTCTGGCACCCTGCCCTGCTCACCAAACTCTCTTCCTATGGTATCCAAGGCCATCTCCACTCATGGCTCGCAGACTTCCTCTCCTGGCGCAGTCAACGTGTGGCCCTAAATGGGGTTCTTTCATCTCCTCTTCCTCTCCATTCTGGAGTTCCTCAAGGTAGCGTTCTGGGCCCTGTTCTTTTTCTGGTTTTCATCAATGATCTCTCTGACTTTCTGGAAAATCCTCTATATCTCTTTGCTGATGACTCCACCCTCTGCCGTACCATCGGTCATCCCTCAGACCGGCAAGCAGCAGCTTCTTCACTCACTGCAGATCTGGATAAAATCACAAACTGGTCCAACACGTAGAACATGTCTTCAATCTTCAAATTACGAGCAAAACCGGAAAATCTCACACTCTCACTGTATCTCTCCGAAAGGACTGTTTAGAAAACGCCCCATCCACTTTCTCAACAATCCTCTGGAAGAAGTCCTTTCTTTCAAGCTTCTGGGTCTCACTATCTGCCATGACCTTGCCTGGCAAGCCACATTTCAAACCTCGCCTCCAAAGCCAGTCGCCGACTGCGAATCCTCCGTCGTGCAAAGTCCTTCCATTGGCATCTCCGCAATGAGGCTGAGTCTTTGGGCCTCTCACTCTCTCAGCGCAGGCTGATCGGTGGTCTTTCTGTCTTCTACCATCTCCTCTCCAGCCTCGTCCCCTGCTCTCTCTGCGATTTGTCCACACACATTTCCGCAGGGCGCTCAAGGTCCACCAACAACTCCCTTCTGGTAAAACTTCCAAAATCACGAATCACTGCTCACCTTCACTCTTTCATTCCTATTTTCCCCCACCTTTGAATAAACTCCCTCACTCTATTCAATCCCATTCTTCCCTCCAGGCCTTCAAACAGCTGCTCACCACCACCTCTTATCATCCTCCATCCAAATCCTCGATCTTTTCTACCCCCGATAATCCACCCAAGCCCACCTCCTTCAAATTCCTGCTTTCCTTCCTAAAAGTCCCTGTAATGTCCATCTTGTATTCCCCATGTTCCCCGCCCCATCCCTCTCCCTTCCACAGATCTCCTAATCTCTCTCTTGGGTAGGATAACTGAAGATGAGAGGGGATAAATCTGTGCATGAGGGAGAGCAAGTTTCTTTGAAAGAATTTCCCAGGATGAGTTGATGTTGGAGAAAGTCGTGATAGGAGACCAGTCCATAAGTTTGATGGCTGCTTGGAGACCCTGCCAGTCGGCTTTAGTGAAATGCCAGACTTGACGGCGTTGAGGTGGTTCTCTGATAAGAGCCAGAGAGATGTCCACTTTGACAAGGACGTGGTCAGAATAACCGATTGGAGCGGAGGAAGAGCAGCAGATATTGGCAGGGAAATTTGTCAAAATCAGATCCAGAAGAGATGGAGTACCATTGGTTGAGATCCGGGTCAGGAAGTTGACCGATTGAGTCATCCCAATGAGTCGCAGAAAGCTTTTGCTGAAGTGCCATGACAGGTGAGAGAGGTACCCACACCTAGCCAACTGGCATGCCGCAGTTAGAATCGGTGTACCATATCCCTGTGTGTCATAAGAGGCGACCAAGGTTGGCGTCAGGAAGGGCATCCGGCCATAAAACATTGGCTCAAGAAGGGAATCATGATGGCATGGAGCCCGTAAAAAGCTAACCCCTGCTCAGCAGGGAAAAATGGCTGTAAAAAGGCTGTTTTTATATTTCCTTAATATAATTCCTGGACCAGTGTATGCTTGTTTGTGTGTATGTTTGTTTGTCACACTACTCCTCCTACAGTCCTTGGCCAATTACATATCGACTTGTTACATTGGATCATCATGACCACAATTAGTGTGTCGAGGTGTTTTTATCTTTGCCGGTGGTCTTGGGGGTGGCGTGGGGGGAGGGGTGGGGGATGCAAATTTTCAATGTATCGTGTAGTGCCGCTCCAGGTGGGAGAGGGTATAACAAGCCCCCACCTGACACGGTACATTATTCCTGTCGCCACGTTTTCGAGTGCAGTGAGAGGTATTTTGGAGATTTATTTTGAATTAAGATAATAACATAACCTTGTTGTTTTGCACCTATGCATTTACAATAAAATACAAGGAACTAGAAGGGCACTCGGTGGAGCGCATACCTCCACCATGTAACGCCTGATCCACGTGAACATATCGGGCCCAATACATTTTTGAAATATCATGCTATACAACACTATATCGGTTTAGCCCGATCTCTCAATGGTGAAGAATCACTTTCAATTTTAAATAATTCTCGTATCCATATCTGGATCCTGATCTTCACCAAAATCGAATCAATTCGTCCTTGCCACACACCCAACCTGTGCACCATGTTTCATCCAAATCCGTCCAAAACGTTTTGAGATATCGTGCTATGTATCGGTTTCGCACGGTCTCTTAATGGTGAAGAATCACTTTAAAAATATCAGATCCGGATCCGGATTCGGATCTTCACCAAAATCTAATCAGTTTGCCCTTGTCGCACACCCAACCTGCCCAGAAAATTTCATCCGAATCCGTGCACAACTTTTTGAGATATCCTGCAAACAATCGGACAAACAAACAGAAAGGAGTGAAAACATAACCTCCTTCACCTTCGGTGGCGGAGTTAATTACAAGGAACTTCAACGCAGGAGGAGATCTTGCAGTTTACCGTCCATCCGAGAGGTGAAACACCATGATGGCAGTTTATATCGCTGCTTGGGATTCTAATCCAGGCTAGACAGCTCAGAAGTGAGTGTGCATACCTCTCAGCTCTGTGCCATCAGCCCATATCCCCACACCCCATTAAAAAGAATAAATGAACATATAAAAAAGGTATTTTTTGTAAGGCCACCTTTTCTTGCCGGGCTAATTGCCACCCACAGACCCTTCGATTCACATCCTCCGAACGTTTGGAAGTCTTAAAATAAAATCACTCACTGTCTAGTTTACCCGCTACTGGTTCATTATTTTAGCATATTTTATGTTACTCTGTGTTGACCAAGTCGAACAATTATATACAATCGCAACAACGTAACGTTTCGTAAACTAAATGTGGAGACTGCTTGTCATTCTTGGAACACGTAATGTCATTAAATATATTGATTGGGACATCAATTTAGGGTTCTGTCTGACAACGTCTGTTGTTACCTCCATCGCCGATGATGGACAGAGCTTGTGTTTTCACCCCTGTCTGTCTGTCTGTCTGTCTGTTTGTTTGTCTGTGAGCAGGATATCTCAAAAGGGTATGGACTGATTCAGATAAAACTTGGTGGTAAGGTTGGTTATGTAACAAGGACTAAATGATTAGATTTTGGTGAAGAACCGAATCCAGATCAAGATACTATAATTTTCATAATATTTTTTTTTAAGTGATTCTTTGATCACCATTGAGAGATGGGGCCAAAAACGATATGTGACGTGATATTTCAAAAAGTTGTGTACAAACTATGACAAAACTTGGTGGATGAGTTGGTTAGATGACAAGAACAAGCTGATTAGATTTTGGTTCAAGTCTGGGTCCAGATCCGGCTGATCAGTGAGATACAAAACATAAACTGTTCAGCATGGCAGAGGTATGTACCGAATGCCGGTCTAGTTGGTGGATGTATTCAAGATCCCGAAGTGTCTTTCTTTTGCAAAAGTAGGCCGTTATGTGTCAGCACATTGGCTAAATTCCAAATTCCCGTAGAGGGTTAAACTACTGGGAAGGCAAAAGCTCACCACCCAGTGTATCCTTTGGCATGACACTGCTTCAGTAACATCGATGCCTTTAAAAGGGTGATGACTCCATTGGATAAGAGTGGTGACGATACTAAGAAGCTATGTTAATTTATGTTTGATTGTAAACTGTGACGTCACAATTAAAATGTACAACATTTACCCAAAGAAAAAGGGCACGCCGGCAATAATAACAATATTACACTGATTTCACATCAGTGCACACACAAAAGGAAAATCTGACGTGGGACCCACGGTGATCGGGTACCAGGTGACCCGTATCGAGTGGTGCCCTAATATCTGTGCAAACAGGCATGCAGTCCGAGGTAATGCGTGCCACGGTACAACCACCTGCTCCAAAGGCTTCGTGTTACGCACATACAGGCAGCGCAGGAATTACGGAACGAGTCCTTTGTATCCAGCCAACTGTGCAATGCAGTGCACTCTGCAGCTGCCTTTCCTAACAGGGACTTTAACCATCTCTCATTTTATTACAACTTCCAGTCCAATCTGCCAAGCAGCACTTAGTGTTTGTTTAGAAATCTTGAAAACTCCTAAATCCTTTGCCCACCTTTGTGAGCTGCATCACCATGAACACACAGGCTCACAATATGTCACCCTTTTCTTGTCCATTTCCAACAAAGAGGCTTGAAAATTGAGTAGATTCACAAGTTTGTATCGCCGACACTTGCTGCCTTGTGCTTGGGCAGATACTTGGGTTGGAAAACACTCCCAGTTGGCCTGACAAATGGTGCTATGCCATTGCACACGTCAGATCACAGCAAGGGCTGATTCATTTGACTCCGTGGAGCAGACAAAAAAAAAAGACCTTATTTGACTGTGTACGGTGGTGGAACACGAAAAGTCAGTTTTGTGAAGCTCAGGGTTCAGAGTTGGAGACAGCATGCGGGTAGCAGGCCCTCTGCTTGCCTCCACGGCCATTCTTCACGCAGCATGCAGGCTGATCATGCTGCAACATTCCTCTCACCCATCCGTGGGGGCCCACAGCAGAGGAAGGTTTCCGTCCAAAACAAACAGCCCTCCAGGGTGCGCGCAGGCAAATAGTTTCCTCTTGGCCATGAATGGGCCTGATTGGGAAGGCTTGTACATTTAGAGCTGTCAGTGAGCAGGAATCATGAGGCTTTCCAAGGGAAGGCCTGAGTAAAAGACGCTGGCTTGGATGCTCACTCAAAAAAGACCCACACATGATCTTTGGCACAGACATCGCAACAAGAACCTGATGTGGTCTGTCAATGTAATATCATTCTCACCACTTCCATTTGTTTCTTTTTTCTCATCATAAACTTCGTTAAAGGTAAGAATTGAAAATACAAACCAATTTTATTGCAGTTTATCAAAGTAAAAAAAAACATTAACGTCAAGAATACATGAAGTTCCGTCAAAACTATTAACATTTGATTCAGTTTATCCTTTTGCAATAATCTTTCGGAAAAATAGATCACCGAATAATTTCAATTTCAGAAAAAAAAAATCACAAAACTGTAAATATCGGTCAACAAAAGTCGGCCGGTGGAGCCTCGCTCCCTCGGCTAGGAGGGGGAGGAGCTTGGACTGTGCCAGTGTCTATGACGTCACTACACAGCCAGAGCTTGGACTGAACATTAAAAAACAACAAAATGAGGTTATACTGCTCACTCGTTCTTCATCTAATTGATTTATTTATCTACTCGCAGAATGCAAGCACAATACACCAATACATATGCACATACATGAATTGGGCGATCCTTGGGGTTGTTAAAATGGTTATCTATATATTAATACTGAAGGACCAATTTTGTGCTCCGCCGAGCGGTCGCGTCACGTTTTTCTCGTTCTGTGACCTGGACTGAAAGAAACTTCGTACCTGTAAGAGTGCATCGCACATAGTGGCAATAGTCAACTTTCAACTCTGAAGCAGAATAAACACTTTTAGTTGAGACGGGGGGGGAGTGAAGAGGCGGGGGGCAAGGCAATTGGCAGGTAAGCAAATTGAAAGCGGGAGACGGGGGGGGGGGAAATGGGGCGGGGATGAGTGGCGGGGACTGGGGTGAATTAGCGGGGTTGAGTGTGAGGGGTTGGACAGGGGGGCGGGGCAAGTGGGGCGGGAATTAAGATACGGGGCGGGGGGAGTGAAGAGGTGGGGGCGGGCCAGGGTAATTAAATTTTGGGGCGGGTAAGCAAATTGAAGGTGGGAGGCGGGGAATGGGGCAGGGGCGGGATGAGTAGGCGGGGCAAGCACGCCCTGTCCAGTCCATGTCCCTCGAGTGTGGGTGAGCTGGTTGAATGAACGGAATCCGTCTGTGACGGGGTTTCGGCTAGTCTATATTATAAAGCAGGAGTGCCTGTCCATCTGTCTGTCCCTGAACTACTCTCTCAGTTTTGGGGCTAGCCCCGCTAAACCTTCTTTGGAATGTTTTGTGGTCCCAAGGGATGTCCTAAGGTAGGTAGGAGGTTTCATAAATCCTTCAATACAATTAAGATTTTGAGTTTTGATCCACACGAAACTGCTACCGATCCAGAAGTAACGTCAGAATGGCGTTTCTCTTCGTTTACCTCACGAGTGTTTGTCACTTGTATTTTGTTACATTAATGGTGTTGTATTTGTGATTGAAATGAAAATGTAGAGAGATTGAGATTAGAGGAGAATCAGGAAATGATGTGAGGCTCTCTACCGGTCACATTCGCAGATTCGCCATTGACATCATTGAAATACTTTGTTTACCTCACAAGTGTTTGTAATGTTGTATTTTGTTATATTAACGGTATAGTATTAATTTGTGATTGGAATCATGCTGTTTGGAATGAAAATATAGAGTGATTGAGTTTAAAGCAGAATGAGGAAATTACGTGAGGGTTTCCATCCGTGACATTTGCGGATTCGGCATTTGTAGTTTCGCCATTGTGACGTCATATAAATATTACCCACCTTACTTCTGTTGGGGTCAGCTGCAGTAAGTTTTTTTTTGCCCAAGTCCTTCACTAACTGGCTGCTAGCCTCCTCCCGTTCAGAGCACTGGTACCTCCGCGAGTCTAATATATAAAGCTGTTTATAACCACTGACTCACTCACTGATAAATGTTTGGTTCCTTCTAGGTATGGTAGAAAGCTGAAATTTCGCATACTGCTGCAATTGGAAACCAGCATCCTAGGAGAAATCGCAAAACGGTCAGAAGATTTCCATAAACAAAATTATCCGCAAATGAAAGTTGGCCGGTGAAGCCTCGGTCTGCTCACTGTGGGTCAAGTGACATAATACAATGGAGTTTATATTGGAACTGGTTACCTGGCAACACTAGTACATGCCTCTTCTCCCTCTTATTTTATAACTTCTTCCATATTTATATTAAAAAGTAGAAGGGCACTCAATAGAGCTTATACCTCCGCCACACAATGCCTGATCCACGAGAACATATCGGGCCCAATACATTTTTGAAATATCATGCTATACAGTACGATATCATATTTGGCCCTATCTCTCAATGGTGAAGAATCACTTCAAAAATTATCGGATCTAGATCCGGATTCGGATCTTCACCAAAAGTGAATCAATTCTTCCTTGTGTGACCCAACATGTCCACCAAATTTCATCTGGATCCGTCCACAACTTTTTGAGATATCGTGCTACATATCGTTTTTGGCCCAATCTCTCAATGGTAAAGAATCACATAAAAATTTGTAGTAGTCCTATCTGGATCCAGATCTTCAGCAAAATCTAATAAGTTCGTCCTTGTCACACACCGAACCTGTTCACTAAATTTCATCTGAATCCATCCACAACTTTTTGAGATATCCTGCACACAAACAAACACACACAGACAAGCAAATAAACGAACAAACAGGCAGAGAGGGGTGAAAACATAACCTCCTTCACCTTCAGTGGCGGAGGTAATTACGAAAGCTCTAAACTTTTAAGTGAAGCTGTACTAATTCTTGATTTACTTCATTTAATATAGAAAGTTCTTTCAAACCACTCACTCATTCACTGACTTGCTCACTGATATAAATGTTTACTTCTTTCTAGGTGGGCTGGAAAGCTGAAATTCCACATACTGCCTCAACTAGAAGTCAATATACCAGGTAAAATCACAAAACAGTCGGAAAATGGCCAGGATCGAAAACATTCGGAGAAAAAAGTCAGCTGGTGTCGAATCGCTTTGCTCATGGTGAGTCACATGACATGACCCAAGACAATGGAGCTTACAATCAAAGGTCTGTCTGTCTTCTACCGTCTCCTCTCTGGTCTCGCCCCCCCCCCTGCTGTGTCTGCGATTTGTCCCCACCATATTTCCGCAGGGCGCACAAGGTCCGCCAACAACCCCCTTCTGGTAAAACTACCAAAATCACGAATCACTGCTCACCTTCACTCTTTCATTCCTCTTTTTTTTTGCCTGCCTTTGGAGTAAACTCCCTCACTCTGTTCAATCCCATCCTTCCCTCCAGGTCTTCAAAACAGCTGTTCACCACCACCTCTTATCGTCCTTCATCCCAAACCACGATCTTTTCTACCCCCGTTAATCCACCCCAAACCCACCTCCTTCAAATTGCCTGCCTTCCTGCCTGAAAGTCCCTGCAATGTCCATCTTGTGTACCCCGTGTTCCCCGCCCCATCCTTCTCCCTTCCACAGATCTCCTAATGTCTCTGTTCCCCACTCTTTTGTCCTTCCCACTCCTGCCCCTCTTGTCTCATGCCCCCCCCCCTTTTGCTGTGCGTTGTGTGTTAGCTCTCATATGAGCCTTGACAAGGTATACAAAAAAAAAGAAGTGATTGTTGGGCAATGCTAACATACGCCTCTTCTGCCTCTTATTTTATAACCTTTGCCGTATTGACATTAAAAATTAAAATAGTTGTAAATTTTAAAATAAAGAGCTTATGCTAATCACTAATTCTTGAATTATTTGAGTTATTTAGCTGCTTACAGAATGCAAACACAATCCACCTCATCAAATATATAATGGTTATATTTATTATGCTTGCACATCAGATGCACCACTTATACAGTACATATATATATATATATATATATATCTCTACGCCATCCTTCCAGCGATGTATACACACAGTCATCTCTAAGTTGTGCAGCCTAGGTTCCAATCATGACCCAGCTATAACCTGTCATCGTGGTGTTTCACAGGCAGGGTGATTCATCAATGTGTGTTTCGGCATTAGTTGGTGGACGTTAATGATCCCACAGTGTCCTTCGTGAAGAGTAGGTGAGTTATTGCTAGCACCACGGCCAAATTCCTGCCCTAACTACTGCAAAACTATTCCTTTAATGGCAAAACACCTCGTATAACTCTTGCCAAGATAGTGCTTTGGCAGCACTGACACTCTGGTACATTAGAATCAGAATATATATATATATATATATATATATATATATATATATATGTAAAACATAAAAATGGAAACACCAATGTGAAGTCACTTAATATACATAGCTGGAAGGCATAGAGTCCTTTCCAGCCACCACGTACACCCTGTATGTGTCCTGGCATAGAGTCCACCAGTGTCTGGAATTCTGCAGAAGGGATGCGGTACCATTCTTCCTTGAGAAAGTCAATCAGCTCACACCTGTTTGATGGAGGGGGAAAACGCTGTCCTTGGTGTCATTCCAGAATATCCCATAAATGCTCATTTGGGTTCGGATCTGTTGACTGAGAAGTCCATGACGTATATGGATAACATCATTGTCATGTTCATCAAACCATTGGGCGACCACACGTGTTCTACGGATTGGGGGCATTGGGGGGGTCTCCCCTCTTGCAGCTATGCTAGCCATAATTATAGGCAACCAGGCCTGTGCAGCATTTTTATACATAACCCTAAGCATGCTGGGATGTTATATGCTTAATTAACAAATGGGCCACACCTGTGTGGAAGCCAAGCCGTTGCTTGGTGTCCCTCATTTACCCAGGTGTTTCCATGTTTTTTGTCCACCACCTCGATATACACATACATTGAACATTGCTGTTCAATATAAATATAGACCTAAATTGTTGCAACAGTCGCCCAGCTAATGCAGGCAATCTGAGCCGGGGGTACAACCCCCGCGAGTGTCTGAAATGATGTTTAAGGTTACTGTGTTCAATTAATCATGCTGCGTTCTTTACCATTTACAAGAGCTCAAGGATCGTCCAATTAATAAACCGAAACTGGTGGTGGGTCGTGCGCGAATGCAAAAAGCGGAAAGATGTTTCTTACAATTAAAAATGGTTTATTTTCAATGAAAAGAGATATTCAGAGGATTAGGAAGGACAGGACAATAAACTGTATAAATAGAAGCAACCAAGCGATCAACAGACACGAATAGGAACTAGAAAGCATCCACTTTGTACTCAAACTTCTTGTTGTGTTATATCTGTCGTAACTTTGGAGAAATTTCCGTCTGAAAAAGAGAACAAAAGTTTGATTTCTCTTAACTGTTCGTCAACAACGTTTATTACAACCTCATCAAAATCAAATTTTTGGAGGTTAAAATCTGATATGAAGATGTAATACAAGGAGTAATAGATGGGAGAATGTGAGCGAGAGAAGAGCGACAGGGAGAGAGATCTTCAGAGGCAAAGGCAGACAATGTGCGGTCCACAAAATTCCACATCCACAATGCACGCATCATCAGTTCGGACTGCAGAGCTCATCCTAACCTCCTCCCTCAATGCATTGATAATAATTTAACTGGGAAATTATTCCTGAGTTCATCCCCTCCAATGTTTTGTTCTATCAGCCCCCAAATTATGTGTTCATGGCCTCCCGCCTCAGGTGTTTATCCGTTCAGATTAAAGTACTGTATATCCATTCAGGTCTTCTTTATATTTTTATGATGAAATCATGAATCTATTTGGTAAAATCAAGCAATGAAGTCTTTTTTTTTTTCTTTTTCCTTTTTGTATTGAACAAATGAAACTCTGACTCTGAGGTTTGACGAGAGGTCTTTGGTGTTGGAGTACACCAAATGTAATCAATGTTCTCTGCATTTATCGAAAAAGCCAAACGACGCTTTGAATCGTTTTGCTTTCCGAGAAATGATTAAACGATTCACAGGGAGAGGCCTTGGTGCAATCGGCCTTCCTTCCCCCCTCGCAACCCCATTCCCAGAACTCATCTCCAGGGTGAAAAAAAACAAACCCCGGGTCTCGTTCTTGAAAAGCGTTACGGTCGGGTTAAAAGGGGCAATTTATAGTCGCTATTACTTTGCACTTTCATATTTTGACCGAATTTTAAATTATTTTCTCCATAGTCTCATAATAAAGGTTTGTTTAAAATTTAAAGACAAAAGCTCAAATGGTAGAAAGTTATGGT